>JANKOE010000005.1:22229087-22239347 GCA_026284465.1 Erythroxylum citrifolium
CAAAATGTCAAAGAGACAGAACTTAAATCGGACTAAATTTGCTCAAAATGCTAACCCCAAAGTTGGGGCGTTACATGAAGTCTTATGTGCATAAGAAGTTATATAGGGACTCACTATATAGGTACCGCTATTATTTTTATTAATTTTTTCTTAGTTAAATATTTGTTCTAATAAGTCAACTATATTGATTTATTCCACTATATGGCTACCACTATTATTTTTATTGATTGCTTCTTAGTTGAATATTTTTTCTAATTAGTCAAGTATATTGATTTATTTTAGTTTATTGCAATAGTTTTGATTTTTATCAATAATAATTGTCATAATTTTCCAGTTAGACAATAGGAAAAGGGTTAATACTAGTACTCATAATCACTTTGGGATTGACACTTGGTACTCTATAATCTATACTAGAGAAGCAATAGAAACACTTGCCTAGAAAGATCTATAAGGTAGGAGATCGAATACACCACTGATGATCTATTATTTTTTTACAAAGCTGAAGCAAATTCCTCGATTGATCTTAGGACTCTTTATAAATAAATACAAAAACTACTTATACATATCTTTAGGAGCTCTTTATAATGCTTTAGACTAAAAACCAAGTCTTCTCCACTTACATATCTTAGGATCCCTATATCTTTAAGGAGGCCCTCCTATGGAGAGTTTTAGCTACTGCTAGACAAGACACAAAAAAGGATTTCTAGATAGTGCAATAAGAATCTCAACCCACCTTGGAAAGCGTAACTCATTATCTTGGTACTTAATAGTATTCACATCTTCTAGTTTACCCACCTTTCCTAGTTAATATTACCAAAGTATGGAGAAGCACCTTAAAAAACTTCTTATAGTCAAGGAGGAGGTCAATGAATAAAGTCAAATGGGATGAAATAAATTGAACAAAAGAATGGGGTTTAAGAATCAAAACACTGAAACTTACTAATAGAGTCCTTCTAACATAAAGGCTATAGAGATTACTAAGTGATAATCAATCATTTTGGGTAAAATGGATATATACCTATTACTTAAGGAACGAAAAAACATATGGAATGTACAATTCAAAGCAAGAATTCTTAGATTATTCATAATATGCTAAAGCTAAGGGGGAAATTAGGATGGTGATTGAAAGCACGATAGAAAATGAAGCAAACATAGCTTTTTAGCATGACAATCGGACTCCTTTTGGCATGCTGAATGATTCTACAGAACTAAATCCCTATAGGAGTGCCATTCCTTCAAATAGAATTGTAAAAGAGGTCTATAATAAAAACACTAGCTCCTAGAGTCATTGCCTAATACCTCACTTCGAAACCATATTCTAGGATTGTCTAGTTACCAATAAAGAGGCTATCATTGAGTGGAATAAAAAAAACTTTAGGAAACTTTAGCAATAATTCTTGTAGGAATTTACTAAAAACTTAACACTTTAAGGTAACTTAGTTCAAGATGCTATGGTTTAAACAAGCTCACCCTCAAGCTACTTTCATAATTTGCTTAGCATTCAAAGGGAAAAATAAATATGATGGTTAAGATGTCTAGATTCTTTATCATATCATCTTAATGTATCATATGTAGATAAGGAGTTTAAAGCTTGGATCAACTCTTTTTTTTAGTACCAATACATAAAAAATATATGGAACCATATTCTTCAACTATGTAAACCTCACTCCTCCTTAAGAAAACTAGAATGTGATTCAAGACTGGTATTATATAAACTCAGCTAAAATTCAAGTGACTAGCTAGTATTCAAAATTTCTCTAAGCTATTTGGTGTATAGCATTTGGTTGTAGCACAATCATAGGATTTTTCAAAATTAGAACACTCAAAAGGAACCCTCAATAGAGTTATTTTTTGGAAAAATTAGGTTGCATTTAATAACTCATAAAATCCATACCTATGCTTATGGATAAAAGGAAATTAAGACTACCAAACACTTGAAATGCTTCCTAATGACTTAGTGTTTGTCTATAGCAAATGACTCGTGGTTGAGAATTGATTTAATTTAAAATAATTGCTAGATTTTGTAAGATTGGATTGTAATTGTCATTTATAACTATGATTCTTGATGATTCTTTAAAGTTTGGTTGCTAATAACATCTTTTGAAGATTTGTTATATGTAGCATAGATAATATTCCTTTTTGGGTTAAGCTATGATAGTATTTACTTTCTAAAAAGGCAGTAAGTCTTTAACAAATTAACCTTAAACATCTTTAATAACTTTAAGTTGATTTAGCTCATTTCTTACCATTTTGAAGTTTTATACAGTTTTCTCAATTGAGTTTGATTAAAGGTGTAAGCCCTAAGTATAAATCTATGTAACAAGGATTTTTTATTTAGAATTAAGAAAATCACATGACTAACAATAAGTAATTGAGAATTGATTAGTGATCTTTTATATAAGCCTATTAAAGGGTTTCACCTCTTTATTCTTTTTTATATGAATTTGACACCCACCTCTCATGTGAGATATCAAAATATTTCCCTAATCCTTTGATGTCATTATCAAAGGTCAATCTACAATATATATTCTCTCCTCGTTTTCTAATATGGAATTGAATAAGAAGCTTATCTGAAGGTGTTATTGTCTGTGAACTTTCTACTAGTTCCACTCTCTACCCTTATTATCCTAACATCATATCAGTGGAATCATGATCTAATCCTATTTGAAATGTTCCAAGTTCAAACTGACACATCATCATCATCATCATCATGACAATAAATTTTTAAGACTTATATTCATAATTCTTGCCTTTAACATCTCATTTTTGTAATCATCACTAATATAGCCAAAGATATATCAAGGAAGAGTTTTTAGGCAAGTAATATTATAAAAAAATTAGTATTTAACATTCAAGAATTTGAAGTATATAAAATAAGTAACATTCAAGAATTTGAAGTATATAAAATAAGTGACATTGCATCTATCAATTCCTAGGGAAGATTTATAAAATAAGAAACTAATTCGTAAGAATCTTTAAGTGTTATAAAGATATTTGAGTAAAAATATTTGTTTTGAAAGAGGTGATGTAGTTGTTATAGGTATTTTAAACATATTTCATAAATTCTTTGCAAGTTTAAGAGCAAAGAAGGAAACTAAGTTAAAAAGGTGTAGTGAAAAAAGTCTTTCAAATTAAGTGCAATTAGAGCCAATCAAATTATAGTTTTGGAAGAGAAAAGAGATAGACTTGTAGAAAGAAGAAAACAAAATAATGATGATATTAAAAAAATCTCCTCACATAAATTGTGAGAAGATAAGCCAATCTAATCTATTGCTAGTTAGACTAAATATGAAATGGAGAGCATCTAAAGTTATGAAAATGAAAGAATAAGTCATTTCAATGAGCTAAAACTAAAGTTGAATAAAAAGTATTTAGTCTGATGAAGATAAATAAAGTTGATCATTTACAACTAACCATCTATAATTTGATATTCTTAGAGGATCAAAAAAAAAAAACTAAGGTAGTACTTGGTTAGTTGGTATGAGAAGAAAGAAAAGAGTAAGGAATGAAAAAGGATGTTGGGTAATATATCATGATTGGATGAACAGTATTTCCATATCTCCTTTTGGGGCAATACTACAAACTATAATTTGATTGGCTTTAATTGCACTTAATTTGAAAGACTTCTTTCACTACACCTTTTTATCTTAGTTGCCTTCTTTACTCTTAAACTTGCAAAGAATTTATGAAATATGTTCAAAATACCTATAACAACTACGTAAACTCTTTCAAAACAAATATTTTTACTCAAATATCTTTATAACATTTAAAGAACCTTACGAATTAGTTTCTTATCTTGAAGCTAAATAAAAAGGATTTAGTCTGACGAAGATAAACAAAGTTGATCATTTACAACTAACCATCTATAATTTGATATTCTTAGATGATTGAAAAAAAAAACTAAGGGAGTACTTAGTTAGTTGGTACGAGAAGAAATGAAAGAGTAAGAAATAAAAAAAGATGTTGGGTAATATATCATGATTGGATGAACAATGTTTCCATATCCTCTTTTAGGGTAATACTGCAAACCGCCCTCCCCCCTAAAATATAATAATAAATGGAAGTCATAATAATTTCTATTCCTCACTATATCATTATAAATCTTACCATTTCCTCAAGTGAACTAAGCATACCATAAAGCTTTTTAGAATGAAAATAATGATTAGAACCTATTTAAATATATGAATATGACAATCAACGCTTCTTCAACTAAAAAAATAATTTTAATATTTTTATTTAAATTAATTAAGAAAAATTGCTCTTTGCACTTTAAAAATAAAACATTCATCATTTTTAATCTCATTAAAGCAAGATTATAAAAATATTCATAAAGGGAATACTATTTTTAAAGAAGTGCCAATAAATCAGTGAATAAACTTTTCTTTTTTAATTAATAAATTGATATTATAATATGAAAAATTTAAATATTCTAGTTATTCAATATGAAGGAGCACACTTGTAAAAGACATAGTTGATAATTTGCATAAATTAGGAATTTAAGCTATTCTAACTTTTTTGAATAGTTATTATAAAATGGTGTGAAGAAAAAGGTTTTTAGCTTCAATTTATACATTATCATATCTTTGTTAAGATATATAGCGAATGTGATAATACTTCACGGTAAGAATCTGGTTCAGCCTGATTTTGTTGTGGCTGGACGTCGTTGTTTAGATCCATGATCTATACGATTCTGCCTATAGAATACCTGCAAAACAAATAACGGTAGGCCGGGGATTGATTCCCGGGAGGCCCCTCCGACGCTCAAGTTAGTTTCTTTGTGTAGGTTTTGGTTGCTAATAGCAGAGGAAAATAGGGTTGAGATCTCATACCTCAATTATGGTAGAGTAATACCTTATATATGCCGTGGACGCTAGGTTTATGTAGATCTTCGTGTTTGCATGGGAGTCTAACTCCTGACGGGCCAAACGGGCCGTAGACGTATGAAGATGGGCCCGGGTCTGGAGCCGGGCCTGGTAAGGCCGGTCCAGCCGATCCAACCAGAATCAATTGGTGAAAATTATTTAGTGAATCAAGCATTTCTGGTTTCGATTAGGATTTTAATAATTAAGTCAAATAAACTCGACTAAACCTTAGTTTTATCTTTTTAACTCCCATAAAAATAGTGATTCTGTGTGGTCGATGTTTTGGGTCGGCTGAGGCTCTTAAATTCTTTGTTTTCAGCAATAAACCCCATTCTCCGACGAGCCCAGACACGATAAGCCCTTCCCACAACACTATGGCGCCAAACCAGATGCGCGGCGTACTTTCGAAAATTCAAAGATGACAAAAATACACTCGAACTTACTTAAGCTCCGTTAAGAAGAGACAAGCTGTTTAATGGATAACGCTTGCGATTCTCAAGTAAATATCAAATCTTTGACTTCCTTTAAATTCTTCTAAGCTTCTCATTGCTAACACGATATTTTGGCTGCAGATTTCCAACTCCAATTTGCTTCCTTCTGGTATGTGCAAGTTGTTTTTACGGACGCCCCTATTTTATAATGTCGATAAATCATTCTCAATTGTAGTGGGCTTGTCAAATCCTGACCAATTTTGTTTTGCTTTATGTCGTAGAGCCGCCTGATGTAGGGAATTGGTTTTCTAGTTACAAGTATGAATCTTTTATTTTGGATACTTGTGATGAATTTGGAGGTTCTATCTTCAAAGAAAGTGACTCTGGAAGAGATGATGATTTTGCTGTTGTCGGGGAGATTGATAAACAAGGAAATTGGTATGTTTCTGGAAGATATGGTGACAGTGATTGTAAGCGTGGAAACCAGTTATTGACCGAGGTAATCTCATCCTCCATTTCCGCTACATACTTTTGTTCTTAGTAAAGGCAATCTGTTAATTATAATGGTTGTATTATGGCTGTGGGAAAGAACCGCATTGACTAATGATTGGGTTTTTAGGTATGTTGAAACAACGAAAGAGTGGCCTCTCATTATTTTTTCCCTTGATAAAAATCTTCAATCTCTTTCCCATATTTTCCACTGGTTAAAGCAACAGTAATTTTCCTTTTATAAGTGCCATGCTGATTTATTTGGATTTGATCTCATTGCACAAGTTGTGCCTTCCGTTGAAAATTCTGCTTTTGTTCAGTACAGTGATGCTATTTGTTTGATCCATTCATCCAAATCTTCTTGCAGCCTATTCAAAGAACATATGCTTGCAATTTCTCTTATCTAACTCATGTTTTTTGTGTCAAAGACACCAGATGCTACCGACTCCCCATCGCTACTTTATGGTTAGTTACGTTTTCTTTCCAAAGGCCTAACAACATCATGAGACTTTGAAACTTCTTGTATGATATTATGGTCCTGGAGAAGACATCAAGCGATTGTATCTTACTATTTGGTATTTCATGTCAGCGCCCCCTCATGAGGGAAATTGGTTTTCAAGCTATGTGTCTGAATCTCCACTGGATACATTTGTTGATAACGAGGAGTCTCTTACTGAAGGAAGTGAATGCCAAAAAGATGGTTTCCCTATTCATGTTAATGGGAACATCAACGAGAGAGAAGAGAAATTTGAGGAATCGAGCAATTCTGGAAGCAACAATAAATTAGGTGCTCGTGATAATGCGTTTTCATTTAGCTTTGCAAAGAGTAAGAGTGCATCTAGATTTGTTGCAGAGAACGAGTCTCTAAATAAGGTGCTGTTGCTTGATTCTTCTCTTGATATATTCTGCATTAGCATGAGTTGGTTCGTTGTTGTGCTCTGTAATCACAATTGTGCGATTGATTGCTTCACTAAATCCTCGAGTCTCAGCAGTAAAAGATTTTTATTTAACGTCATCATCTCTTCATATTTTGCAGATTACAGATTCTCGGCAATTATCTTCTTTCACTTCTGGTTCGTAGCATTGCAAGTTTTTCGTGAGCTTTGCAAAATGTCAATTGTCTGTATTTGAGATAATCTAGTAAAAGCGAGGACAAGAAAATCTCCCGTTTTTTAGGGTTTGGTTTGGACTTAAATGAGAATATATATATGTAATTCACGTAAGGTTATTAATTTGTGCTACTGATTCTTTGGATTTCAGAGCCGTCTGACATCAGAAGCTGGTTCTCCAGTTTTGCGCATGAATCTCCTGTGCCAAGGGAAATCAAAGGACTTCTGGAAGAAACTCAATGTAGGGAAGGGGATGAGTTTGAAGAAGATAAAAGGAAAGGGAAGGCAATAGATTTGCAAAAATTCACTCCAAGCAGAAACATAAATTCAGATTTTATTGATGGAAAAGAATTCTCAAATCAAAATTTGAAGTTTAAGAGCTCTCCTGATGGTCATCGGCAAAACATGCATGTGAAAAAGGTATATTTTTCCATCTTTCTTCTCTGTTTCAGCTGCCATTAGCAGAAGTTATATTCAGTTATTCTTTTCAAGCCACTTTCGTGTTTTCAAACTTCAGGGTACTAAGTTTGTGGGAAAAGAAAATTCATCGCTCTGGATTAATCTGTGCCATGACAGTGAGCAGAAAGGTCAAGCATTTGAAAAAGATGTGCGAAATTTTCCTCAAGCTGGTGACATTTTAGATTGTGGTGATCATTCCATAGAGAACTTGGAAGTTAAGATTGAAGCAGAATCCACTGGAAAGAATACGAAGTTCAGGCAAGTAAATGTTGCTTCAGTGAGGAAGTGCCCTCAGGGAAATGATAAGAATCAAAGCAAAGGAAATAAAATGCTGGGCAAAGGTTTTGTGACAACAAGGACGGACAGAATTTTAGAAGTAAATGAAGAAAATTCTACTAATTGGCCACAAGCAGTTCTATTGGCATGCCCAAGAAAAAAAGAGATTAGTACATCAGCAGGTGAGGACTTTGTAATGAGAAAAAAGGCGCTAACAGAAAGAACCAACTTTGAACACTCTTACGTGGATGAGGTCACTGGTAAATGGCGCTGTCCTCAGAAGGATAAGCCAAATATCAGACCTCTGAAGCAGCTCCGACTTGAACAATGGGTTCTTAGACCCTAAATAGTAGGAAGCCTCTTGTTAGTCTTTTTGTTAATTATCTCTGTTGGTGCTTCCTGAGTTACCAATGGTGGGTAGAGTTCCGTTCTCATTGTTTGGTTTGATTTTTGTGGTCATTGGAGTGATTCCCTTGTTCAACATTATTCCACTTCCTCTTGAATGATGCAATCACTTGGTCCTTTCCTTTTTGTGGTACAGTTCAGCACTAGCAACTACTATGGCTTCTTGTTTCCTCGCAAGCATATATTGCCTATTGGAGACTTCAAGAATCTAACAATTTAGTTTTGAATACAAAGGAAAAAACATACATAAAATATCTTTCCTTTTAGTGTTCATAAATATCAGAGGACTTAGGGATCTGGATACACTAGAAAAGAGCAGCATCTGGAGCCAGAGCATTTCACCAATTATGTTGGAAGAACTTGAAGGAGAATTTAACATTACAGAAGAAGACAACTTTGTCTTCTCAGCATTTTTTAACCTCCTCTTCAATTTTACCTTAATCATTGAGAAGGGAGAGAATTTTTACCCTTGAACTACACGCACCACCCATTGAGGAGAAGGGAGAGAATTTTGACCCTTGAACTACACACACCACCTATATGAAAGAAATTTAAAAAATCACAAAACCCTAGCGTGTAAATCACCAAACAAATAGTTTTCCCAACTATAAAACTTGATATTTGACATGTGACATTGGTGTTGCTATCATTTGCGCTCAAATTAAATCCTAAATTTTTGCAATAAAAAATGTTGTACAGGAAATAAGTATCATTTATACAAAGAATTCTAATTCATCAATTGTTATAAAATAAATATTAAACGAAATGAGGATTTAGTGCAACAAAAGACATCTATAGCTAGGTGACGATTTCAAATTCGTTTAGAGATTTTGTCGCCAAATGTTGAATATTTGGTAACGATTTGAAAAATTCATCGCAAAAAGAGAACTTTTAGTGATTTTTTTTAGAAATTGTTGTCAAATGTTTAACATTTTAAAAATTAAATGAAATTCGTTTTCATTTCATTTTAAACGAAACTCTTCCTTCTTTTTCTTCTACTGTAGTCTTCCTTTACGTTTTGTGTTGTCCTTTGATAGAGAAAATTCATGTACATGCATTTCACATATCACAAACAAGTCCTCATGTATATATAAACATCATGTATGTATATACATATATATCATAAACATGCGGAAGCATAACCGAAACAATGAACACTATACCTCCAACCATTGCAACTCGAAAACTCTATCCACTTATTCAATCCCACTGCTGAATGAAGTGTTTATGAATCTTCTAACCTCTCAAACTCTCAAATTAATGTTGTAAACTTTTCTAAAACGAAAACGTAAGGTTAGGGACCCAAAAAAGCCCACGATTGTCCATATATTGCTCTGCCCGTTATAGAGGCAATGGACAACATCAGACCATCACAATGTTTTTGAAATGTTGTGATGGTTGTGAATCATATGGACTATATATACACGAGAGAGTATTCCAAAATTCTCTCACTTGGTCCATATAATTCAACATTAACTTTATGGAGAAACATAATAAATGAATCATGACGATAAGTCCTCTTATAACGAGTAATATCTTCCATGTATTATATTATATTATGTCTCTACACACTAGTCCTTTAACTTAATGAATAAATCATATGTTTATTCTAGGTCCAAACTTAATGAAGATTCTCAATATAAACAAAATGAATATCTATAGGTGCACAAACCATATGACAAACATCACATTGAATAAGAGTTTCATTGAAAACAATGTAAATTCAATGACATTATTTTACAAAACCCAGTCCATTTTTACTATGTGATCCTTAAACTGCTTAGGTGACACCTTTAGTCAAAGGATACGCAATCATCAACTCAGTGTTAATGGTGATGCTGTCGCCTGCAACCAAATATAAAAGAAATCACTTCCGTTAAAACAAATTAATGTAGTGGCGGTAAGAGGATATCGTTCCCACGAGAAATTTTTAACGGTAGCAGCTAGCGAATTCAAACGAAACAAATAACAAAAGTAAAGAGGGGGGTTTTGGTCACAGGAATTATATAAAATTAAAGGAAAAATCACAAATCGAAAGCAATAATTAAATTTGAAAATTCAATAGGAAAAATACCTTGGATTCGGGTCACCGATGTTACCATGCTATTATGGATCGTCGACATAAAATTGCAATTATCAATAAACATTCATTGGGGAAAATTTCTCTTAAGTGTAATGACTAGAAACATGTATTCTAGCAATCTTATTAAACAATAACCTAGATACGAT
>JANKOE010000005.1:22454351-22469185 GCA_026284465.1 Erythroxylum citrifolium
GGTACCGACCGGTATTTGACCCCGGTACACCTTACCCCTGTACCGGTACCGGTACACGGCCGGTACGGGCCGGTACGGTACGAAATTTAAAACATTGGTTGTAAAGCCTTGTAATTAAAACGCGCAGGTGAATTGGTGTTGGAGCTCTCCTAATTTAAGTGAGGTCGTGGATTCAAACCCCTTGCAACCGTAAAAACTAAAAAGCTTTGTAATTAAAAAAAAAAAAGGAGTTGTAAAGCCGTGGAAGAACATAATGAAGCCGACTTTAATTGGCTTGGAGGTTTCTTTCGAGGCTGGAGCTTATCCTTAACATGGTTACAGAGGATGAGATCGAGACTAGATCTGTCAGATAATGGACAATTGTCACACAAAGTCACACAAGCAAACGAACCGTACCCTACTAGAGCCTATTAGTTCCAAATATACAATATAAGTTAGACCCGGAAAGCCAGAATACGCCCATGAAAATCAATAGCTTATTATATAGAATACAAGCATCATCTGTTGATCCCAAGCACACACACTCCAAAATATTCACTGAGTACCTCGAGTAGAGCGTGATTTAAGGATTTGAAGTCGAGTTCTGCAAGACTTGCAAATCCGAAGATGTTCGATGAAGGAAAATATTCTCCGCATGTAGCTGAGCCATTAAGTTGCAGGAACACAATATCAACCACGAGAAAGAAGAAGATCAAGAACAAAAGGAGGTTCAGTGATGAGCAGATTAAATCTTTGGAAACCATGTTCGAATCTGAATCAAGACTGGAGCCTCGGAAGAAGCTGGAGCTGGCTAAAAAACTTGGGTTGCAGCCACGACAGGTTGCTATATGGTTCCAGAATAAGAGAGCTAGATGGAAGTCAAAACAGCTTGAAAGAGATTACAGCATATTGAACGCCAATTACAATAGCTTGGCTTCAAGGTTTGAGGCCCTGAAGAAGGAGAAGCAAGCTTTGATAATTCAGGTATATATCTGATTGTGTAGAATAGTCAGATATTACTACTAAGACGTCGTTGTTGTTGTATATATACGGATTGCTATTTCATCCTCTAATGTTAAGCTGACTGGAGATTGTTCTTATATGAATAGTTGCAGGAGCTGAATGGTTTCACCAAAAAGACCGGAGAGGAAGGAAAAAGTTGGGTGCAGGATGCAGGAATGAACAGCAGCGAAGGTGAATCAGACAATGGAGACAGCAACAAGTGTGAAACAGAAATGAAGCCTAGCTTGTCATCATTTGATAGATCAGAACATGGACTAGGAATTCTGTCAGATGAAGATAGTAGTATAAAGGCTGAATATTTTGGGATTGAAGAAGAACCCAACCTGATGAACATGGTGAAACCTGCTGAATCTTTGACATCGAAAGAAGATTGGGAGGGTTTAGATTCTGATGAACTGTTCAATCAATCAGGCAGTGCTTGCAGGTGGTGGGAATTCTGGGCCTGATCAAATAAGCACATCCAACAGATCATGGAAGCTAGCTAGCTGGAGGTTTGAGAATAATTTTCTTGCATCTTGATGAGTCAAAAAAGAGCACAACAAAAGAAATCAATGAAATGCATCAATGGGGAAAGAAGCTACACTGCATTAATGGAAAACTTCAGTAATCTGTCCTCTTGTTGCAGTTGTTAATCCTGGAAATTCTGGTTTTACTTCTTCACATCTTTGCAAATTGCAATCTCGACCAGTTTGATAAGCATAGTTTGGTAATATCAGTAAGGAAAAGAAAACAAAAACAGACGACTTAATAGCTCTACTGATTAGATCAAGCAGAAAGATAGAACATCGCAAGTGCTACAAACGTGTACACAGGAAAAAAGAAATGCTGCAATATCATTCATCACAAAGCTTGTTCTGTTATAGGGAAGAACTTAGGGGTTTAGTTTCTCTGCAATGCTTGTGTATTTTGTTTCCGCGAGATGTTCAGTTCAACTGGTACACTTGATCAAAACCAGTCCAGATTTGAAGTTTTAGCCATTAGGAAAAATCTAATACGGGACTAATTATATAGAACTAATTGCTATAAAACAAAAATGGTCAATCACAATTTGGCAGAAATGCTGACTATATATAAAACAAACGTATTCAATCACAGCTTTGACAGAAATGATTCCATTCAACAAAAAACTCATCTGGGTATATGCACATGTACTTGAACATAGATTTTTTGTAGTTGATATCTTTTTTCATGCTCTGTAGTTAAACTACCAAAAAATATGTCAAGAGTTCGTACCGTGGTGATAGAAGCATTACTGATGAGAAGTCAGATATGTCAGCTCACTCTTTAAGCTGCTGATTCTCATTATCAATAGACCCTTTCACATTCTCAGACCAACGGACTTCCTTGCATAAAACATTTCTAACCGACTATCTCCGAGGAAACGATGTATCCGACGGCAGAGCTTTCTTTCTAGTGGCTGATGGGTCCTACTAACCACAGTGCAATCCTACCTCATTTGATGTTTGGGTCAAGAGAAGGGTCCCACCTCTTTCCGTTACATTCTTGATCCTTCACGAGCGCCGTCGCCTTCATCGGACCCTGTTGTCAGAAACGAGGTGTCGTTTCTCTGAGCAGCGTCCCACGGCTTCTCTTTCTTTTTCTTTTTTCTTTTGCCTTTCGACTCACTTTTTTTCTTTTTCGGTGCTTTGGCTAAGTAATAATTTACTAAATCAATAAAACTCAGCTCGGAGAACACACAAAGAGAAGAGTAAGATAAAGGTAAGTAATGAACGACCTGTCGAGTGAAGTAGTGAGAGAGCAGAACAAGCGAAGCAATTGGAATCCAGTACCAAGTATAGCTATCTACATTACAGTGCCTCTCTTCTTCATTGGTCTCTCTGTTTCAGTTTTCATACTTGTGGTGGTCCACAACGTTTCTTTCTTTCTTTCTTTCCTCTTCCTATCTGCTTTTGTCATTACTTTCATTGCTTGGAATACATACAATTGGAGGCATAAAGCTGCTGTTATTTGCTTTCTACACTCCTGTCCCGACTCTGACCTCGGTACCGCTCGTGAAGGTCAGCTTGTTAAGATCACTGGGGTATTACATTATCTTCCCTCTTTTTGTTTATTGGTTTATTGCACCTTTAGGGTTTATTTGTAGCTTATTGTGGTGGCATAAAGGTCCATGTTTGGTTGTTGATTAGAATAATGGATGATAATGTATCAAACAGAGATGCTGTAATTTGTTTCTTACTATGCAGAGAGTGAAATAAAGATGGCATATTTGACTTGCAGAACCTGAGCTTCAAGAGGATTTCTGTTGAATGAGTTGCTAGCAGTGTAAATTTAGACAGTCAAAAGACATAACTAAATACTATGGTGCTTGTCAAGATAAATGTGGGTTTTAACACTCAGATAATTAAGGATTTATATTCCTATAGATCTGTTGATTAACTACTTGTGGGCATCGTTGCCTTTTGTGTCCGTAAGATTGTAATGTTGTTAGAACGAGGGATTATATAAGAAGTGGTGGTCAATTAAAAACTTAACAGTGATGGTGACCTCAGCATAAATCTGAAATGATAGCGATGAAGGATATCGGTTGCCTTATGTATAGCTTCCTTGCTTCTGTTTTTCTGCAGTTACCAGGCAACAAACTGGATGAACATTTCCTGATTAAGTAAAACATTCCCCATGCTGTTGTCTAAAGTTTCGGTTTCATGTTGATGACGGGAGGTTTTTATTCATTTGTGCTCGCTTGATAACTTTTCACGTCTAACTTTGTGAGTTGTTGGTGTTAGAGTAATCTATGATCCCTTCTTTAGCCTCATTCTACAACTAGAATATTTGGGTTGGTTGATTTCTTTGACATGAAATCAGAGCTGTTATGAGTGAAAGGTCTCAAGGTCTAGACATGCATCCTTCCTTTGCGATAGATATGTGATTTGTTGTATTTGTGTTGCATGTTAGAATGGTGCTTGAACCAAAAATTGCGCTTCTTGCTTTAGCTTAAGGCAAGGGGTTGTACTAGAATGGTACTTGAATTAGTTTTTGTGCCTTGTACTTCAACCCAGGTTCTGGCGGCATGTTAAAATGGTATTTGAATTATTTCTTGAGAAGCTTAATATTCTAGACACTGTATTGAAGGTTTTGGAGCCAAGAGTAGTTTTTTTATCATTCAACACCTCCCTAGAAATTGTGCAGTTGGTTAAGGTGATAAGCTACTAGGTATTTTTGGGAAAAAGTGCGAGTGTTTGATCGAAAGTCCATCTTAACAGTTTTGATTTGGGAAAACATAGTTTTGTTGCAGAGAGTTTTTTAGGCTTGCTTATATGGAAAACAGTGCTTTCAATATTTAACAAAATCAGTAGAAGCTCTCTGAACAAGTTTCACATTTAAAAACTCCTGCTTGGTTCATTGTTCAATAGCCTTTATCAGATAGTTGGTTGACTAGTAAATTCTTCTTAGCAGAAGATCAATTACATATATTGCTCTCTTCATTTTAGCTTGCATCCTGTGGGAGTACTTCTTTGGAATCTTCATATGAAAGGGCCTCTAGATGCGTCTATGCATCAACTCTTTTGTATGAATATGGAAGATTTGGACTGACACCAAGTGATTCTCCAACGTCATGGTGCAGATGGACTTTAACGTTCTGTGAGGCAAGGATATTTATCTTTTTATATATAACTATGAACTTCAAGTACTCTGTTCAAGAAACTTAATCAATAAATAGGTATGCAGTAGAGACTTGAATTCAGGCGGGTACCTGATGCCTGCTTGTTATGTGCCTTACTCTGCCAGTGTTTTTTATCCGATAGTCTCCCTATGAAGATGCCATTCCACATAATATTTACCTGTTAACTGATATCAAGGCTGGAGTGGATCATGGTACGCCAGTCAAAGTTCTAAATATAGAACAAATTCATTTTGCACTAATGAAACTAGTACCTGTTGATACCTCTTTCTCCCTTTCAATACTTTTATTGGGACTCGATTATGGTAATATTTTTCAGTAATAAGTTCATTATACTGTTGAGTGTTAGTGGAGCATAGTTTAGTTATACAAGGAAGGCTGAGTTTTATGAAAAAGATTTTGCAATAAGTTCATTATACATGTTTTCTTGAAATAAAAAAAATATTATTATAGGCTTATTGCCTCTAAAGAGCTCGTTTGAATTTTCAAGTTCTTCTAGCCCGATGTGATTGGATTTCTACCCAACAGAGGTTCTCCACAAACCTCTTCATAACTGATCAAAAGTCTGGTATTAGAGCGACTGTAAAAGCTGGTTCCGGTTGTAAAGTTGTTCCTCTGATTGTTGAGACAAATCTTGTCTCCACCACAAGACAATGCAGAATTCTATCACCTCACCTCAGAAAATGGCTGCAGGAAAGGAATTTATCAACCCAAGCCCGTGTACTGCGCTTGGAAGAAGGGTAACCTATTATTACTGGGGTAAACATATTTCTTTTATTATCTGCATGCTTTACATGATTTTATAATCTAGGTGTCAATTGATATTGGCAGTTATGTACAAGAAGGCAGCTTTGTAACTGTAATTGGAGTGCTCCGTAGAAACAATGACATTTTGATGATAGTTCAGCCGCAAGAACTCCTCTCTACAGGGTGCTTGTGGCAAAAGCTTCTTTTGCCAGTAGATATTGATGGCCTGCTCCTAGGGGTCCCAAATATTCAGACACTTCAACAAGGATTAACGACAATACTTGAACATTAGCGTCTAACCTTGGGGGGTATAGGAACATGCAGTCCTTAGAGCCGGTTGGCTACTCAACTTTTCCCTCTGTTTTCGTTCTAGTGGAGCTGTTAACGAATATTCGAATATAAAATTTAAGCATCTAGAAGGAAAGTTTCATTTTTAAGCTGTAGATCTGGACAGAATTATCTAATCTCCAGCTACTTATTCATCTTTGTCCTCTTTTTCGAAGTTAGTCAGTTTAAGCTCCTTGTAGGCGTTTCATATAAAGGATGTGATTTCTCCTCCCCCCGGACTGATCAACGAAACTAGTTGATTAGAAAACATTAAAGAGCAAGAGCCTGCAAGGGGAATCAAAGCTTGAGGCCTTTTGATAGACCTAAGGACTCCAAGGTGGCAAACCTTAAAGACTGCCTCAGAAGTAAACAGGGCTTCAATTGTAACCATCACCTCTTGTCCAATCTCCGAGGATGTCGAGTTGGGCTTGCTTTAAGGTTGAGGCGAACACTGGAACACAATCACAAAGTTAACATCTTTTGATCTTCGTCAACCCATAGTTGTCGCATAACAGACTAAGCTCATAATGGGCTTCTTTGACAGGCTGATGGCCCTTTGGTTTCATATCCATTCGACGATTCGAATGTTTTTAACCCTCATAAACTTGGCTTTAGATTAAAATTTATTTTTAATCACTTAAATATTTTAATTTTCAGTCACAAGTTGTTAAATTATTCAGTTTGAACACAGAGTTAACGGAGTTCAAAGGTCAAATTCTCAGATGGTGGACAGCTGTAGTCTGCGTTTTTCCCCAAACTGGTGGATTCTCACGTTAGAGCTTAGATAAGTATGAAGTGAAGGCTGCCACATGTGGAATGAAATCTCGAATAGAATTAACAAACTGTGCTTTTCTCCAAACTGGTGGATTCTTACGTAAGAGCTTAGATAAACATGAAGTGAAGGCTGCCACGTGTGGAATGAAGCATTAATTGTAATTGGTAGTCTTTGCACCTAATCAAACACCCAACATCAGCTAGCGAGGACAAGAAGTGGCGATGAGATCTCTTGTCTTAGACAATTGAAGAAATTTCCAGCTCTATTCGACATTTATATGCTTCACTACTTTAAGGGCATCCACATGGTATATGCCAACTGCAAAATCATTATCATCCTTGCTAGCAATTCTGTCTTCAAATCTTTTGCCTTTTTTCATCAAATCACTTTCTTTTATTCCATGTCTTGTGCAGTTCCATTTATAAGGTACAGTCGGCATCAGAATTTTCTTGACAAGTCGCTTTTTCCTCGTTTCACCTTTGTTCTTTCTCATAAATGACCCGAGTTTCCTTTCTCGCACCATACAACAGACGCATTATCCACAATGTACTAGTTCTTGTTGTTCTGTTTATAGAAGATTAATTACTTATGTCGACTAAATTATTGCCATTCGAAAGAGAAACTTCTAACTAATGACAAAACTCGTCTTGCTTACTTTAATTTGGTGAAAGAAAGGGTCAATAAGTTAAATGCATCATTACATTCCTACATATAAAGACCTCATCAGTTCTTACAGTATTGATAATACCTCATCAGTTCTTACAGTATTGATAATATATCGGACGTTGGAACACCAAGAGATCTTACCTCTACTAACCAGATGTAGTAACCCTATTCAGGGATTGTCCTTTTCCCAGCAACAATCAGCAGAGTAATGGCAGAAAATTAGGTATCACGTAGCTTCGTGTTTTGTTTAAGATACAAAAAAAAAATGGTCATGCGGTATTTACAAAGACTAGGTATTTGGCAGATCCTACCTGCCTCTCCAAGATTGAATAATCCCCATTAGACCTCAGCACTAAATTACACAAAAGCGAAGTAACTTTCAACGACTGGAAAAAAAGCACTACTCCTTCCCTTCTCTTCATTAGTTGTTGACTTCTGAGTCAATACGCCTCTGTCTACTTAATTCCTTTTATTAGTAGTGATCAGGACCAATCTTTGAAAGCTTCTTATCTTTCTTTAATGTATGTTTTTGTCCCAACACCTCTAGGAAATGAGATGGAAGGTGGACCGGCTTGTTTCTCAACAAAACAGGTAGACAGGTGCACCAAATCTGACGGGAGCAAAAGCACATTCCTTTGCTTCTCCACAAAATCTTGGCATTTACCTAAAAGTTAGATTTATCTTCTCCGTGCAATTTAGAAACAGTTTTAAATTATACGCATTCAATGCAATCCCATGACCATGCAAGGAAGACAATTAGTAGTTCTCCTTTATATCTTTCTTCTTTTTTTTGTTCCACCTTGACCAAGTTGTGGACTTTGTGCATTTGAAAACAATAGTGTACAGTGAGTGAGCAACAAGAAGTAATTAATGTAATAATGGTATTTAAATTTTGGATAAAAGTAGAAAACTTCTCCATTCTAAAAAAATATTCTTATTATAGAAAATTACTTTTAAAATACTTGGTAATATTTTTCTAATTAATTCTTGCCGAATTATTTGAACAAAATTTATTATTAAAATCAAGTCAAAACAATTTATACAAAATTTTAATTATAAAAAGTCAACATATCCGATGCATATCTAGGGAGGGATAGAACGATTGCAACCTTCCCTTTGTATTTTTAGAAAGAGGTTATTTCCGTAACTTGAACATATGATCTTATAGTCACAAAAAACAAATTTATCGATTGCTCCAAGACTCATCCTCAAATTTTTAATTATCAGTTATGAAATAATTAATGTTAAATAATTAACAATAAAAGGTTATTTTTAGGTATTTATAATACCATAATTTTTTTAATAATTTAAAACAATTAAGATATTTTTAAAGTTAGTGAATCACAATAAAAGTGCATACCCTTTGCTTAAAAAATTACTATTCACCATAAACATTATTTGCAGTAGATAAGGGTTGATAAAGAAGGGTGACTCCTTTGTCTATTGTTATCATGATCCGCGAAGGAACTGATGGAGCAAAAGAGATCGTGAAATAAAGGTAGAAGATTTTGAGGATGACAAATTAAACATTGGATAAAATTATCTCCTACTTGGTTTTTCTCATGCATAAACAAACAATTAGCCCATGCTAGCAGAAAGGAGAAGGTGGTCGTGGCATGTACATGCTCATGGTGAAACCAATCATGTCTGCTTCTAGTTGATAATCATTCATTAGTTTTTATGATTTTTGTTCTCAATAAAGCTTATAAAATCTTAAACTAGGGTTTATGAAGCATTTATATATTGCCCCATTCTAATGATAACCTTAATTAAACAACGGTATCATTAGGTTAATCTTATAGCAGCAGCAGAATAAAGAAGTATCCTTACAAATCATATGACCCACATCAAAGCTGATAATGAAGGCAAAGGAGGATTATCTATAGGCGGCATATGCTCTGTTTGGACAGATCTATGATGCCCCAAATGAGTTGTTCGGCACCAATTACAACTATTTTACTATTGATATCTACAAAGGAAACATCATGGATGAACCAAGAACTTTGATATACAAAATAGCTTGATATTATGTGTATGGTGCATGCAAGTTGCGAAAGGTTCCTAGCTGGCTAGCTAAGGTTATTATATGTATATAATCTCCTACATTAATATCCAAAATGGAGTGTTAGATTTTATAATCTATTTCCATTAAGAATCAAATCTTCTTTTGAGAGAAGAATATGAGTTAGAAGATTATGGTCTTTAATGTTTATCATGTTGATTGCGCTTTGTTCATATATTCTATCATATAGTATTTTGTAAAGGTCTCAAAGCTATATACATGTAGAAGGATGATCTTGTATCAAGGTATATATTCCCTCTTCTAGCGGGTAACGAGCTAGAGCGCCTAAAACATAACGAACTTTCTTTGTCAGTGTTGCAGTCCCAGAATAAATAGAAAAGCAATAAAACATGAAAAGATGTTCAGAATTCGTCATCTTTCTTGCTTGCTAATTGAGCAGGTCAATAGAAATTTGAAGACAACATTGCCAAACTAAATGATCCGGAACTTTGGATTATAGAAACAAGACATTATGATATTGAGAGGCAGGGAATCTATACACGTAGGACCCGAACTTTCTTGGCCAAGCCTCCTGTACAGCTTTTATCAGTCAAAAGCAGGAGCAACACTGAAAGTGTATGATGCATCAGCCATGTTTGTGCGTGCCTACAGAACTCTTGAGAGACTAACTTTTCAAAGGACCACGGATTCAAATTCAAAGCTAGCTAGCAAGCAGGGACATTATGTATGCTTTATTTTTCTTTTCAAAGATCCAAAATTTGAGAAATTAGAATAATCAAAAGTCAAGAATCTTTTACACCTTCCCCACCCCACCAATGCTAGTCAGGTGCGAATATGTTTTAGATTATGAAATCGAATCCAATCATCTTCCAAATTGTGTAATTAAACAAAGTGGGTTAGGCCTTAACTATCCCACTTAACTGTTGTTCTCTCTCTTTTTTTTTTTTGGGTTCTTTTGGAGCACAACTTTGTCTCAGTGGTGATCAAATCTATTCTCCTTCAATCATTTGTTGCTAGGCGTAAGCACCACCAGCTAGAATAAACAGCAGATGTTGAAGATTTAAAATGGTTTATGAATTAGGAAGATGTTTGAAACAAATACCGAGTCTTTTATCTGTTTAATGTCATATTCAGCTCTAGATTTTTAAGTAAGATACAACATATCGTTCATGTTGACTAGAGGAGTAGATGCGAATATAATATAAACTTGGTGTAATTGCCTGGTAGGCATTGGCAGGAGAGACCTAAACTAAGACTTGAATTGCAATAAACATAATCAATATGTGGGTTTCCTTGTTTATATTCAATCAATTAGTGTTGGGATTTATTTTACATATATCCTATTTTCACTTTTGGCATTTTAATTGGACATAGGAATTTTCATAATACTTGAAGATATGCCTTAATTGGAGATTGGGTATTGAAGATTGCATTCTTTTCGAAGTGGATAGTGCTTGGCATTTGAATTGGCAATATACTCTTAATTAGCATAACTTTCGGTGGTTGATATCCTACCTAATACTATCCTTATTTGAAAAGGATTCTTCCAAGAAAATTTTAGGAAGGTTGGGTGAATAATGGGGACTGGTGTATTGCTTCTTGGCTGACGTGGAACATATTGTAGGGTATCTTTGATCTATGAAGGATTTGCTCTGTTTTGGTGGTGAAAAAGCTGCGGTGAAATTGCCTAATCACAGTGACATTATCTTCATCTCCAGCAAGCAGTCTAAGTGTAATGGGAGTTGATGTTTTTGCCGGGTGATTTATGTTAATTGACGTTTGCAGCATAAAGATGGCCTCATTACAGATCGATACATATATTGTTGGTGCTGCCTCTTGGTGATTTCGGTGAAGAATTTCAGATCTGAAATTGTTGCTTTCTTGTTTTATTTGTTTTTGCTTTTGAATGGAAATAGTTAGGAAAATCTTCTGACGAGGTTAACACGAGTCGGTCGTGTTATTGGGCGTGAAGATCTTTCACGGGTAATTAGGTTGTGGGTCGGTTACATAGATTGGATCTTACGGGGTATATCAATCTGGTGTAATTTTTGTGAACTACAGTGAAAGAATTTAATCTGGGTGAAGGTCCCACAGACGTAGGCAAAATATGCCGAACTACGTTACCAAATATCGGTGTCTTCGTTATTTTGCAATTGTGATTTGTTATCCACTTGCGCGTAGAAAAATTTGTGGATAGTCTGCGAATTGATTAACGATTTAATTATTTCAGTTACGATCAAAATTTGCAACAGATTATGCAAAAACTATTCCATCTTAAAGGCTGCATTCGAATTGTTTCACATAAAGTTCAGAGTTTTTTTTTGGCCAAGGTGGACAGATGACATTCCCCAATCTGATCACTCTATGTAAACTTTTGATGTAGTCTTCTAATCTCCGGACTTTTCAGGCTCCAATATTGTATCCAAAGTAACAAATGAGTGAGTTATTTGTAATACGGAAAGTGTGATAAAAATATGTGGCAAGCAAATTAGAAAGAGTAATACCCCACATAATTAGGGATGGCAATTCAAATTTCAAGTCAAAATTAATATAACAAACACATTTTAGTTAGGTTGAGTTTGGCTGACAATTATAATTTATTAAAACAATATTTTAGTGTTAAAAATTAAAATCACATTATCTTAATTAATTATACTAAATAATATTATTATTTTAGTAATCGAAACAAATTCATTTTGCATAGATGAGTAAAAGACGAATAAAAACTTTATGGTGCCAAAAGTTACATTTGAAAAGATGTTGATTCAATCAATACAACTATTCATTCGCTTTTTCCCTTTTTGCTCCTCGTTTCTTTTACCTATCAATTAAAAAAATTACCCTCTTTAGAATGCTTTTGGGTACTTATTTTTGTTCATGTTCGTCTTTGGTGACAAACATTCACCGGTTAACCAATAACTTCTAGGCAAGCGTCTCAGTTCTTAGTTTGTATCACACTTGGTTCCCATTGGCCGCCACTTTAGTAGAAGCGGACAACGACGCACCAACTTTCTTTCTCCTCTTCGGCGACGCACTTCCTGACGACGAAGAAGACGACGACGATGGCTCAGGCGATGACCTTTTCGAAGTGATTCTCACGGGATCTGGCTCACCGGAATTGACTCTCAAAGGGAAATTCAACAAGGCCCTGGAGCCCCGCATTCTGTAGGCGGCGCGATCATAAGCAAACGCAGCGTCCTCCGCCGTCTCAAAAGTCCCTAACCAGACTCGAGCCCCATTCTTAGCCGGGTCCCGAATCTCCGCTGCAAACTTCCCCCACGGTCGCTGCCTCACTCCTCTGTAACGTTTCCCTTTTGCCGGAACCACCGTCGGTGCTGCCGTGGCAATCCTCTCAGTGGGCTGCACCGCTGCCGGATTCAACGAAAACACGGCAGAACTCTCTGGTTGCTCCATTTTCACTACCGAAAATTCATTGAAATCCTCTTGAGGCTCAGTTTTGAGAGATGGGATCCACCCGTCTGTGACTGCGTCGCTGAGGAAACTGTGGAGCAACATAACTTCGGAGTCGTCGAATTTGAGTGGCAATTCACCCCAGTTCTCATTTAAACATGGATACGAACTCCCAAAACTTGAGCTTCTACAATAAACAGGGGCAACACCAGCATTCACGGAAGTAGTAGTATTAACGTTAATAGGGGTTGTTGATTCGCCGAGTAAGTGACGGCGAATTGATTCAAGAATCAAGAAATCGGACTCAACCATGCTCTGTCCGTAGATTCTTGAATATCTAGGAAAGAAAGTCGTCATCTTTATGTGTTCTAGATGGGAGAGAAAAAAGTGAATGTGTTAACTATGTTAACTTGAGAAAGCGGACAGTCTGAGAAGGGTTACATATAGAAAAAAGAGTGCATGTACAAAGGAAGAGAATGTGCTAAAATAAACGCAAGTGATGCAATTGTTGCTGTTAGAATCGCGGCGTTACCTTCGTCGAAGTTTCGAAAGAAGGTTTGGTTTTTTTCTTTTATTTTTCTAAATAACTCACGTGTTTAAATGAACGTGAACAGGGTTTCGAGTCGGTGGAAGAGGGGGGAGGAGGTGACGGCATAGTTCGTTAGCAGCAATTTGTTGTTTGTCTGAACCTCTTCTTTGAAATTATCAATCAAATATTTTCTTTTTATTATTTTAGTGGATGTAGAAGCTGCTTCGATCTTGGTTTTTTTCTCACAGGGCTGCAAATTGATGTATTGGATTTGAAGCAAGCTTACGGTTACCCTTCCGTTTCGCGGTCAGTTACCGTACGGTATCCGTTATTACGGTATTGATCTTAAATAATGGTCAGTATCGTAATTTTTCGCTCGATACTAGCCGGTACGCAAAATACCAGTACATACCGACCGGTACCATAAAATCCAGAAATGGAGGGATGTATTTGCAAATTTAAAATTTTTAATCTAAACCTACCCGAAACCCCCCAGATGCCTGCCTCTACCTCTCGAACCTTCTCGCCTTCTTCTCCTTCTCCTTTGATCCTCCATCGCGTTCTTCTCCTTCTCTGTCGTCTCCTTCCTCTCTCTGTTGTCCCCTCGTCTTCTTCTCTGTATCCAGAGTCCAGTCTCCACACTCTCATTTTTTTTCTCTCACTCTCACCGACTCTCACTTCTTCACCATCGCCACGTTCTCTCTCTCTCTTTGTCGTCTTCATCTCCAACTGATGATTGGTCCGGCGGTGCTGCTGCATCCCTCATCCTCCCCGATCCACGCCAGCATCAAAGGAAAGAGATTGTCCCCCGGTTCACGTCTTCGCGTCCCCTGAAAACGCCATCGTCGTCGGCACTGAACGTCTAAAGGAGGAGAGATTGTCGCAGCCTCGCGGTCGCCGCTGATCTGCGAGACCCAAAGCCTCTGAGGTCTGACCCGTCAGTGGAGACCCAACCTAAAGACCCGACTCGCAGCAACCCGAAGACACGAAGCTTGTAATTTTTTTTGGGTTATGTTTTTTGAGTTTTCCAAATTTTTCCTACTTAAATCTTAATTGCATTGTTAATTGTGTTGGATAATTAGATTGGATGTTGGATTTGTGAAATATTTGGAAGTTGGAAGTTTTCTAAGATGTATGTTTTGTGTGTATCTGGTCTGGTTCTGGTATTGTGGTTGGAAATGTTGAAATAAAAATGGAGTTGAATTGTTGAATGATATCGGTTCTGGTATTGTGGTTGCTTTTTTGATTTGCGTGGGTTGGAATTTGAAAATGGAAATGTTGAATGATAAGTTGATTACGATATTGTCATTTGGAATGGAAATGGAGATGAATTCATGGCGAATGATGTATTGGTTATAAAGAATTAAAGATTGGTTTAAGTTTATATTTATAGCAAGTTTTTCGATGAATGATATGTATGTATTATGCACGACTTAATAATGTTGATTATCAAAATTGAAAGTTGATAATCAACATTTAAACCTAAATGTAAAATTGATAATCAAATGTAAAATTGTAAAGTTAATAATCAAAATTTATAAAATTGTAAAAACTTAAATCATTAATTGACATATTATTAATATTTGTGAAATGGTACTTTATTTTTAATATTTGGGTATTGAGTTTAGGTAAATAATTAGTTGAGTATAAAATTATGCAATTGGAAATTAATAATAATTCGGTTGTAGTTAATGATAGTATTTGCCTATTTGGG
>JANKOE010000005.1:22469285-22485388 GCA_026284465.1 Erythroxylum citrifolium
CAATTAATCCTACTTTATACCACAATTTAAATTCCTTAGTCATACTTCAATTTATTTCTAACCTTAACAAAATTTAATTCCAATTAGCTTAACAAAATTTAAATCATGCCTCAAAATAAATAAAACAGGTTTGGGGCCCAACAACAGGCCTTCCAATATTCACCGGCGCAGAGGCAGGAAATAGAGAAAATGATGCAAGAGATGCTCAAAAATTAAGTTATTTAATTGAGCCATAGCCCAATCGCGTAGCTGGCACTGCTAGTTAAGAAGAAGGACGACATATGGAGGTTCTGTATTGATTACTGACAGCTTAACTTTCTCACTATCAAAGACAAATTTCCTATACCGATAATAGAAGACTTATTGGACGAGCTTCACAGGGCAAAAATCTTCTTCAAGGTGGACTTAAGAGTTGGATATCATCAAATCCGCATGAAGGCGAAGGGCATCTACAAAACTGCCTTCAGAACAAACCAAGGTTTATACGAATTTCGTGTTATGCCGTTTGGTTTAACTAATGCTCCTGTAACCTTCTAGGCCCTGATGAATAAAGGGTTCTAGCCATATTTGAGGAGGTTCGTGCTCATCTTTTTCGATGACATCCTCATTTATAGCCTAGACTTGGAGAGTCATTTGCAATATCTAGAGGCTATCTTCAAACTCTTGCACCAGACTCAACTTTACGTCAAAAGTTCTAAATGCTCCTTCGGGCAAGATCAAGTAGAGTACCTAAGGCATATCATGATAGAGGAAGGAGTGAAAACCGACCCAAAGAAGGTAGAGGCAATGCTATCATGGCCCGTGCCCATATAGATCAAGGTGTTCCAGCCATATTTGAGGAGGTTCGTGCTCATCTTTTTCGACGACATCCTCATTTATAGCCTAGACTTGGAGAGTCGTCTGCAACATCTGGAGGCTATTTTCAAACTTTTGCACCAGACTCAACTTTACGTCAAAAGTTCTAAATGCTCCTTCGGGCAAGATCAAGTGGAGTACCTCGGGCACATCATGATAGAGGAAGGAGTGAAAACCGACCCAAAGAAGGTAGAGACAATGTTATGATGGCTCGTGCCCATATATATCAAGGTGTTAAGCAGCTTCTTAGGCCTAATGGGCTACTACAGGAAGTTTGTCAAGAGGTACGAATATATTAGCGAGCCCCTGACTGCATTATTGAAAAAAGGCGTCTTTGAATTGAATGAAAAAGCCTAGCATGTCTTCGAATAATTGAAGCTGGCCATGACTTAATCCTGTTAAGAAAAGTAAAGCAAAGAATAAAATGTAGTGGTAGGAAAAAATGTCGACGCAAAGTAAAAGCCTACTGCAATTTTCAATTCTCAAAAAAAGGTCAATTACATCATTTAAATGAAGACTAGACTCAACTGACAGAAGCAACAAATAGGGAAACGTGACCCATTAACACACCACTAAGACTAAATTTTAGGAACTAATAACTACTGTTATTTGACTAAGCTAAATAACTTAACTCCTAAAAATACTCAACTGCATATAACAGGCCCATAAACAATAGAAACAACTAACAGTAATTTCTAAATCACTATTTAACACACCCCCTTGATTTAAAATTACAGACTCCAAGTTTCTTTCGGAAATAATCATGCTTTGTTTGAGGAAGTGCCTTTGTAAGGACATCAACAACTTGATCATTGGTGTTGCAAAACTTCAACTCGATCTTACCATCTGCTATCAAATTACAAATAAAATGATAGCGAATGTCAATCTGCTTTGTCCTGCTTTGAAAAGCTGGATTCTTTTTCATTGCTATTGTTGCCTTGTTGTTGCAAAATATTTTTGGTGCACCTTCTTGCTTACAATGAACATCAACCAGTAATCTTCGCAACCAAAGTGCTTGACAAGTTGCTGAAGTTACAGCAACATATTTAGCTTCCGATGACGACAATGCTACCACATCTTGCTTCTTTGAACTCCAAGAAATTGCTCCTAAGTCCAAGCTAAAAACATTACTGGAAGTACTTTTTCTGTCATCTGTACATCCTGCCTAGTCACTGTCAGTGTATCCAACGAGCCTAAAATCTACATGCTTAGAATACCAAATCCCGAAATCAGAAGTCCCTGCAATATAGCATAGAACTCTTTTGGCAGCACCTAAATGTTGTACTGTAGGATAGTGCATATACCTAGACAACACACTAACAACAAACATGATATCAGGATGAGTGTGTGTTAGGTAGTTTAGGCCTCCAATCAACCTTCTGTAGTAACTTGGATCGGCAGCCTTTGTGCCATCCTCAAGCTACAGTTTCTCATTCACATTCATGGGAGTAGCAACCACTTTGCAATTATGCATACTAAATCTAAACAAAAGATCCATTGCATACTTTCTTTGTGAAACAAATATCCCATCTTCACCCTGTTTCACTTCAAGGCCAAGAAAGTATTGCAAAATTCTCAAATCTGACATTTCAAATTCCTTCATCACACTTGACTTAAAATCAACAATCAAACTTTCACATGATCCCATATAAATCATATCATCAACATAAATGCAAACCACAAGAAAATCATTCGTACCTTGTCTTTTCATATAAAGCGTGGGCTCACTTTCACTTCTTTCAAACTTATTATCCAAGAAGTATGTATCAATCTTGTTGTACCAAGCTCGTGGCGCTTGCTTTAGCCCATAAAAAGCCTTTTTGAGCTTGTATACTTTGCTTTCATTGCCACTAACAATAAAGCCATCAGGTTGAAAAACATAGACCTCCTCCTCTAGTTCCCCGTTGAGGAATGCAAATTTTACATCAAACTAGTACACAAGCCAGCATAGCTTAGCAGCCAGCGATAACAAAGTTCTCTCTGCTTCAAAACGAGCAACAGGTGAGAAAGTTTCATCATAGTCAATGCCTTGACGTTATGCATACCCCTTAGCTACAAGCCTTGCTTTGAATCTCTCTGTAGTCCCATCTGCATTATACTTGATCTTGAACACCCATTTGATTCCTATGGGTTCCTTGTGATCAGGAAGATCCACCAAATCCCATGTCTTGTTCTTCTCAATAGTTAACATCTCTGCCATCATTGCATCACGCCAATTTTCTGATTACACTGCTTCCTCAAAGGTTGTGGGTTCTGTGACATATAGAGCAAAAGAACAATTTTCATAGATCTCTCTAAGTGATCGCTTACCCCTTGGTGGAGTCTCATTGGAAGAAGTACTTGGAGTGGAATTGCTACTGCTAGATGGGTTGGAATTTTGGCTATTTGCTGGACTAGTGCTTGTTGTTGAAGAGTTTTCTAGTGGAGAGGAGATGGGTAGTGCTGTAGGTGCTTGACCACTAATATCATCAGTAAGTAACTGAGATTTTGAACTCTCATTAGCAGTGCTAAAGTTCCAACTTGTTGCTTCATCAAACATTACATCTCTGCTAATGATAACCTTGCCACTTATAGGATTATATAACTTATAAGCTTTAGATTGAGTGCTATAGCCAATAAATACACATTTTTCAGATTTTTCATCAAGCTTTTTACGAACTTGAGAAGGTACCAAAGCATAAACTATACAACCAAAGACACGCAAGTGGCTTACCTTAGGCTTGTTACCTCTCCATGCTTCATATGGTGTTTGATTGAGGACTGCCTTGGTGGGTGAGATGTTCATATAGAGCAAAAGAACAATTTTCATAGATCTCTCTAAGTGATCGCTTACCCTTTGGTGGAGTCTTGGGATCGGAACCTGGCTCTGATACCACTTTTGTTAAAGAAAGTAAAGCAAAGACTAAATGTAGTCGTAGGAAAAAGTGTTGATGTAAAGTGAAAGTCTACTGCAATTTTCAATACTCAAAACAAAGGACAAGTACATCATTTAAATGAAGACTAGACTCAACTAACAGAAGCAACAAATAGGGAAACGTGATCCACTAACACACCACTAAGACTAAATTTTAGGAACTAATAACTACTGTTATTTTGACTAAGCTAAATAACTTGACTCCTAAAAATACTCAACTGCATATAACAGGCCCTTAAAAAATAGAAACAACTAACAGTAATTTCTAAGTCACTATTCAACACCTAGGAAGCCCAAGGCCATTAGCAACACCTTGTGTGAAGTAAAAAACCACATATGAGATCAAGCAAGCGACAGGCTCCTCCTCGGAAGCATCCGACAACAACCCAGACAAGCAATCACGCACGAAAAAGGTCGGAGCATCTGATGTTAAAATGTACAAGTAGAGACCAAAAGAGTGGATACCGTTCCATACCGGCCAAAAATGAAACGGTATTCATTCCTTTGGTACCGGCCATTAATACTGGTCGGTACTGTTGTTTTTGTTAGGTACCAGCCATACTTACAATATCGGTGCATACTGGTCGGTACCATAAAATTCAAAAAATTGAAAACCTGTTTGTATTTTTTAAATTTTTTTCCTAAACCTATCCCTTCGCGTCCCCCAAAGATGTCACCATCTTCAACCTTCCTCCATAGGGACCAGCGCACTACGTCGTCGCCACTAAACATCTGAAAGAGGAGAGATGGTCGTAGCCTCGCAGTCGCCGGTCTGCGCGGAAGCCTTTGACCCGTCAATCCTCACCCGACCTAAAGACCCAAAGCTAGTAAATCTTTTTAAGGTATGTTTTATGAGTTTCCAATTTTTCCCTGCTCCAGTCTTAATTGCATTATTTATTGTGTTCGATTGGATGTTGGATTTGTGAATTGGTTGGAAGTTGAAATTTGGTTTGTGAATTGCAATTTGCGTGTATATGGTATTCTGGTTGGATATTGTCATTTGGAAATAGAAATAGAGTTGAATTGAATGAGTGAGTCATTCGCGGTGAATGATGTATTGGTTTTCTAATTTGCGTGGGTTGAATTCATTGGAGTTGAAATGTTGAATGATAATGGTATTGTCATTTGGAAATGGAAATAGAGTTGAATTGAATGAGTTACTCACGGTGAATGATGTATTGGTTATAAAGATTCGTTTAAGTTTATATTTATGATAAGTTTTTAGATGAATAATATGCATTATGCACATCCTTGTTAATGTTGATTATGAAAATTGAAAGTTGAACTTGAAAGTTGAAACTTAGAACAACCCAAATGTAAAATTTAGACGATAATATTAAAAATTTAAAATTTTAAAAACTTAAATCATTAATTGACACATTCTTAATATTAGTGAAATGGTATTTTATTTTTAATAATGATAGTGTTTGCCTATTTGGATATTAGTTTTGGGTAAATAATTAATTGAGTATAAAATATGTTGAACTTAAATTATTTGGTAATATATATGTGTGGGGTATCATAAATATTTATAATATATACTATATGAAAGTAGTAATATAATAAATGTATCCGAAAAGGAATTTTTTTTTCAAATTGTGAATATGGTGTAGACTTGTAGGTTCCAATCATTTATACTTAGACTTATTAATGTCAATTAAAAATTGTAAAAGCAACATATATATTTAAGAACGAAATATACAATGGTGTATATAATATTATGATTTGTTAGAAATGAAAAGAAGATTCTAAGCTTTAAATAAGAAAAAAAAAACATTTCCAGAGAAGCTATATCCTTCAACTTGATCCTTATGTTATGAATATATCTTTGAACTTGATTATCATGTTAAGAATATATGTGTATGAACAATTGTATAAGATATGTCAGTCATTATTTGGCAATTATGTAAATCATATCATACCCTTCAACTTGATCCTCATTTTTGAAACTTTGAATTGAAATTGTTGGAAATGGAAATTATTTATGTATGATTTGAGGAAGTTGGAAATGGAAATTGTTGAAAATTGTTAGAAATGGAAATTGGTTTATGAATGTGTTGTGATTATTGGAAATGGAATTGGAAATTGTTGGAAATTGTTGAAAATGGAAATAGAATTATGAATGTTTTGTGATTATTGAAAATGGAAATTGTTAAAAATTATTGAAAATGGAATTGAAAATTATTCAATTGTTGGAAATTGAATTGGAATTATGAAAGTTTTGTAATCGTTGGAAATGGAAATGGAAATTGTTGAAAAATGTTGGAAATGGAAATGAAATTATGAATGCTTTATGATTATTGGAAATTGAAATTATTTAAAATTGTTGGAAATAGAATTGAAAATTTTTGGAAATTGAATTGGAATTATGAATGTTTTATGATTGTTGGAAATGGAAATGGAATTATGAATGTTTTGTTATTATTGGAAATGGATATTGTTGAAAATTGTTGGAAATGGAAATGGAAATTGTTGATAATTGTTGGAAATGGAATTGGAAATTGTTTTAAATTGTTGGAAATGCAATTGAAATTATGAATGTTTCATGATTGTTGGAAATGAAAATTGTTGGAAATGGAAATTGTTGGAAATAGAATTAGAAATTGTTGGAAATGGAATTGGAATTATGAATGTTTTGTGATTGTTGGAAATTGTTGATGAATGTTTTGTGTTGTTATATATGTTGAATGTTTTGAATTGTTAGCATTTGACTTATAGTAAATTGTATCCATTAAATTGAATTGTGTGTAATGTAATCATACAGAATGCATATTGTGTACTGAAATTATGTGTTATTTATTTTTATGTGTACAGATAAATGGAAGAAAGTTCAAGCACTCCTAATCAATCCACTTCTGGAAGATACAATGATCCAGCTTGGCTTATGCTACATTGGTTCCTAGTATGAGGAACCATACTATTGCTTATTTTGTAACAAGTATTTGAAAGGTGGAGGAATCACCCGATTAAAAAAAACATTTAGTTGGGGTTAAAAGAGATGTGGAACCCTGTAAAAAAGTAAGTCATAATGTGAAGTGGTAGATGAAAACATAGCTTGATGAATATCAATATGAGAGAGATAGAAGAGAAAGGTTTAATTTTAAAATTAGTAGTGGAAGTTCGTTTTCTAGTTTCCGTGGTGATTTTCGAAATATTGAAGGTGGAAGTGGTAATGGTACTAGTATTGGTAGTGTTCCATCTTATGCTCAAGAAGAAGTACCTGAATCTGATGTGAGGAAGAGAAGAAGACAAGTGACTTGTTTCTTTTCACCACGAATAACTCCTGGAGCCCAACATTTAATTCGTAGTGCAATGCAATCAAGAGATGCAGCTCACAATGTCGATATAGCAGTAGCTAGATAGTGGTATGATACAGGTTCGTCATTCAATGCTTCTCATTCTTATTATTATCAACCTATGATGGATGTAATAGCCTCTTATGGTCTAGGATACAAAGGTCATTCGATTGATGACTTAAGAGGTAAACTTTTAAGTTGCGTTGTTTCTAAAATTAGAAGTTATTTGGCTAAAAGAAGAGTAAATTAGGGTACTTATGGATATTCAATCATGTGTGATGGTTGGACATATAGGAGACAAGAGCCTATTATAAATTTTTTGGTTTATTTTACAAATGGCTCTATTGTTTAAATCTATTGATGCATCTGGCCTTACTAAAAATATTGAAACTTTGTTTATGATATTTGATGAAGTTGTGAATGAAGTAAGGCCGAAAAACATTGTTCAGTTTATTACTGACAATGATTCCAAGTATAAAGTAACAAGAAAAAGATTGCAGAATACGTATAATTTATTTTTTTGGACTCCTTGTGTTTCATATTGCATTGACCTAATGCTGGAGAATATAGGGGATCCTAGGTATTTTCCTGTTATTGATGAGACTATGCAGAAAGCTAAAAAGGTGACAAAGTTCATTTATAATTGTGCATGGGTATTGAATTTGATGAGAAAGGAATTTACCAATGATAGGAATTTGTGTCGTCCTGTTGTGACAAGATTTGCTACAAATTTCTTATCACTTCAGTCTTTTGTTTCAATGAAGAAAGAGTTAAGATAAATGTTTATGAGTGATAAGTGGATTGTATCTCAGCATGCTAGGTCTAATGCTAGAGTGGAGGTTTGTAATATTATACTGGAAGATAGAAAATTTTGGTCTCAATGTCAATTTGTTATCCAAGTTTGTGAGCCTTTGGTAAGGGAGCTTTTGGTAAGGGTGCTTCGCTTAGCTGATAGTGAAGAAAAGCCAACAATAGGTTATATTTTTTATACCATGGAGAGAGCGACGGAAGCAATCAAGGCCAATCTGAAACATAGATCTTCGTTATACACACCATATCTTTCAATCATTAATGAGAGAAAGGAAGGACAACTTTCTTCTCCATTGTTTGCAGCTGGGGCATTTTTGAATCCTAGTGTCTATTTTAGATTGGATCTTACTAAGCAAGTTGAAGTTAATAAAGGAATGCTTTTAACTATTACAATAATTGTTAGTATTGACGCAATGCAAGATCTTTTAAGCTCACAAATGAAGCTTCACAAGTTGTCTTATGGAGATTTTGGAATGTCGATTGCTATTCAACAAAGAGGAAAACTTTCTCCAGGTATTAGTTATTTCCTGTTTCTTATCTGTTGAAAATTAATTATCACTTTATTTTGTTTATAACACTACTTTTATTATCTTATGACTTACAGTTTCTTGGTAGGATCAATTTGGAAATGATGTTCCAGAATTGAAAATATTTGCAATTCAGACTTTAAGTTAATGTGTGAGTGCAACAGGCTGTGAACGAAACTGAGGCACAATTAAATTTATCCATTCAAAGAAAATGAATAGAATGGAGCATAAGAGGTTGAATGACTTAGTTTTTGTTCGTTACAATTTAAAGTTTTGGGAAATGTATGTTATTTTTATTATTATCATTATTAATTTCGATATAATTTCTTATAATTTTCTAATAATTAAATTTAATTGTTTACTAAGAATTTTAATAGCAAGAGTAGTTCAACTAATCCAATTTCCATTGATAATATTGATCTTTTGGTGGATTAGGTTCCTGAAGAACCGAATTTGGTAGATGTGAATGCTTTGAAAGATAATCTTGAATGGAAAAGTATTGATATGTCATTTGGTACATTAAATTTGAATAATAATGATGATGAAGCTCCTCTCAATGATGAGGATTTTGTACCAAATGATGAGGATTTCATTCAAGGTTTTTGCTTTTTTCCTCTTCTTTTAATTTTACTTGTATTTGATATTTATGTTAAATTCTATATATGTAATGTAACTGTAAATGTTTTTGTTTTAAGTTTAACTTCTACTTGATTATTTCTTCGTCATGAACGCTTTTTGTAAATTGTTTAAGGATATTTATTGTTCTTTTTATTGGATGTTTGATGTAATTATTATTTATTAAAATAATAAAATTGTATTATTGCAATATTATTCTTAATTTTATATTTGTATGATGATGATTGTATTTTTTATATTAATTGTAGTTATTATTTATATGTGAAATATTTAAAAATTATTATTATTTCATATTAATTGTGATTATTGTTTATTATTATGATTTTTGGAAACATAATTGATGTAAATAGTAAACTAGTAAAGTATACAGTACAATTGTACAATATACCAATTGACTATTTTGCAAATTTTAAAAATTATAGGGACTATTTCATAAATTTAAAAAATTACCCGAAACGACATCCAGTACTGACCGGTATCAGTACAAAACTTAATCTGGTACCAAGTCCGATGCGATATTCGCAACTTTGATTTGAAGTGGAAGTTTTTTCTCAAACTTGATATATGAATCTGGTTAAACATTTTCCAAAGATTTATAGTGAATTGGTGGAGCTTTAATAAATAAGTTAAGTTCAATTTTAGAAGTCCTGACCGATTATGTTTCTCAGCTATATTAGGTATTAAATGATCAAAACAGCTTATAAAATAACTATTTTATTTTTCATGGATTCCATTTTAAAATTGGGTTTAATTTGATTTTAGATTATAATAGGATATTTACACATTAATTTAATAAACTATAATTAAGTATAAAATTTAAAGTTTAATAAAATCACCTGTTATCTTTAACTAAAATAATCTGTTAAAATAGAGTTTTAATTAATTCTTGAAGAGGGTAAATTGAGTGTTAATAAATTAAAATTTTTTTAAGACATAAAAATATAATTCGGTCAACTTTAAATAGAATGACAATTTAATAAAAATTCAAGATTATAAATTGGTTTTATAGTAATTCGACAAATAAATACTACCTACTTCCACTCTCTTAGACTTACTTGAAAATTTTCTAATTAAGCAAAAAGGAACTTTCTTGTAAGAATTTTGTTTATTTAGAAAAAGAGAAACCAATTTATGATTTGTCTTTCACGGTAATTAGTAGCCACAAACTTGCTTGAATTAATCAATCACAAGAAATTACCTCCAAATGATTTTTACAACTTCAATTGGTCTTGCTTGCCCACTTTAATGTTACAGGATTCACAATTCACTTCATAATGAATGCATCAAATTATTATTGTAATAAAAGATGTCATAAAGTTGTTTAACAACCAAAAATTCAAGTATTTACATTTTAAATAGTCCTTAAAAATACAACATAGCTATTATAATAATTGAATTTTGAATATATTCATAGTTGATAGTTGAGATGCTAGCTAATCACACTAAATTCAATCCTTCTATAACTTTTGCAAATGCCCACATGATTGAAGTCTAAATATTTTGTAACTTTTTTATAGCTTGTGGACTAACTTATCAAAACCCTGAGGTTGACTGAACTCCATCATATATCAATTTCAAAAAAATAAAATAAAACATCAAATAATGACTATAACTTCTGTATTGATTATTTTGCACATTGTACAAGAAAGGGTTCAGCGTGAGCCGCAATGGAAGAGTTTGAAGCTGAACGATTCTTGGTCAAATTTGACTCTGACCAGAGAAATTTCCACCTTCAATATTTTCATCGTTATAAAATAGCCACCTAGGCTATCAGAGTCACCACGTGTGGTGCACCGCAATGTTTGTCCTAAAATTTCTCATTAAACGACAATGTAGTAAGTTGAGTTCTTGGTCCTAGACAATTTAACTTTTGCAACTACACTAAACGTGTTTAATTAGGAAGCTACGTGGGTGCTTCTTCTATTATCCTTTATTCTGTATTCAATAGGTTATTATACAATGATTGGTTGTTTTAGACAATTGGGATTTTGTTGTTGAATGAAATGGTACTCTGATCACACATAACAATTTGGGCAACCAAGTTGCATCTATTGTTTACATAAAATGGACCAGATAAGATTCTAAAAGATAATGTAAACAACTAAAAGCAGTCGACAGATAAAAGCAGTCCCACCATAATGAGACAGTAAGGTCCTGTGCTCAAGTGCAGAGGAAAACACATGCATATAAATTTTGTAAAGCTTACTCCTTCCTTCTTAAAAATAGGAGGGTAAATTCTTGTTAATTAACTTTACATAACTCATATTTGTTGGTTATCTTACCGGAGGATCAGATAATATCATTAATCTTGCCCTTGCGAGTTACGTTTCTTTATTTGACTTTCTTGTCGCTATAACAACCTTGGGTCGACATCATATATTGCTATATCTTCGAGATGCAATGCACTTAGACGCTAAGAATAGATGATAATGATTTTGACGTAACGTGCTAGGCATAAGGCTGCATCCATTAAGATGCTGGAGTTTGTCCGTTGGAGAGCTAAATCCTGCATATTTTGTTAGTCATAGCAGACTTCGAATTAGGGACGGAGCCAGACTCAAGTCTAAGGGAGGCCGGAGGTCGGAGGTCGTGGGCCAGGGGTCAAGTCTAAGGGGGGCCGGAGGTCGGAGGTCGTGGGCCAGGGGTCAATTCTAAGGAGAGGCCGGAGGCCAACATTTAAAAAATATCCAAATTTAATAAAAATTATATAAGTAAATTTAAAAAAAAAACTTGAAAGGGGGGCCATGGCCCCCCTAGCCACAAACGTGGGCCCTTAACAAGGATAAACTATACTTCTTATCACCTCTAGTCAAATTTAATTTAAAGTAATCAAATAGATAAACTCCAAGAATCTTCCTAAATCATTTATCTCTAGCTCTTCTAATACTAAACTAATCTAAATTAGTTCATCTATAACGGAGCTACATACAAACTTGGGGGTCATTGGGCCCCCCAAGTTTTTTTAAAAAAATTATTTTTAATAGATATATATATATATATATATATATAAAGATAAAGTTATTTAAGGGTAAGTGGTGTATTGGGCCCCTCTTAACCTAAAGAGTTAAATGAACTCTAACAAATGACATCATTTGTTGGATATATTAACACTATTTTCTTTGGAAAATTGACAATCAGTTATCATTTTATATAATAATTCTATGTTATCTAAAAAGTTAGGCCATAAAATTGAATTGTTTACATAATTTACCCATCAATAAACGAAAAAGTAAGTATTGTTTCATGAAGCTGCAGATGTGAAAGGGCCATGAATTCTCAGAGGCCGGATTTCTCCTTTTTCTTTTTTCAATAAGTTCCAACTTCAGAAAAATAGATAGATAATTAAGCCCTTTTCCCGAATCCCCCAATGCATACTTCCATACGCCTAAAACTACGGTAATTCAAGCAAATGAATTTTCTTGGCAGGGGAGCTAATCTAGTAGATTTTAAATGTTCTTGTGAAATTGGGACATATATCATTTTATAATTTTTAATATAAGTAGAGCGTATAGTCCGTTAAAAAAAATTAAACTTGGGTCGATCATTGTTAAAATAACTAGAATTAGTCATTTGGATAGTTGACTTGTACTATTTATAAACCCTTTAATATTTTCATGTTTAGTCAATATGAGATTCTCTAATACATTCCATACTAAGAAGGAACATTTGACTTATCAAAATTGAATTTTACTTAAAATTGTATAAAATGGTTAACACATCGAAGCCTATACCTATTTATAAATATATTTTCAACAATTTAGTAATTTTATTGAAATAAAATTCCTATTTTCAATTAATTTAATTATAATTACAATTAATTCTAACTAAAAACCAAATTGTGCCAAAATAAAATCTAGTATATCATATTAATCTTTATTTATTAAATTATCTCATATTTAATCTTAAAGTTTCTTCAACTTTACAATCAAGTCCAACTTGATTTAAACACTTTTTTCTCTTCACCCCTTTTTTGTATGTTACCCATTTTATTGCCAAATATGTTGTCAATGGATATAAATTGTAACCCTAACCCATATTTAGGATTGGATAATTAAATTCTTTTAATCTATTCTCAATCCTCTACTTAAATAATTTATATCTACAGATAACGAAAGACATCTAGCCATGCATTATGACCACTTAAATATTTAAGAATGTTAAAATAATTTTGACTAACCTTTATGTGCATGATTTTTTTGTATAATTAAATCCTTTCATCATACAATATTTCAATTAGACTTAGAGTATGAAATTAATTTCAACTATATTTGAGTCTAATTATATTAATTCTCTACCATAAGTATTAGATTCAATTAATGACATTTGAAATTTTTTTTCATAGTGTTATTCTAATTTGACTAATGATTTTCTGGACCAATATTAATTGAGAAAAGTGAAACATTATTCCTAATTACTTTAGGGAGATGAATTTTATATTGATCACTCAACTATCTATACACAGTTTATGCTATATCCAATGACTACCGAGTAAACTACCTTTGACTAGAATAGTCATAAGTAGTACCAAAATATTTCAATTCCTATATAAGATATTTTGGTGATCTCAAGTCAAAGGATCACTTATATAATTATCATAATGAGACTTTTCACATAAATACTTGTAATGTTTTAAACGAAATTCTCATATAAGTATAGTTTAGTGACGTTGTTCTCTAACAAGCACACAAACATTTATTTAAATATCTCTATAATTTAGTATATCAGATCGACTATTTCCTTCATAAGAAATAAACATAACGTCTGCTAGTTCTTTTATGTTTTATTAATATTCAACCTTAATAGAATAATGAATAGGAATATAATTTAAAGATAATACATAAATGCAATATGAATATCATAATTATGATTTTATCTTAATTTTATTTGCAATGTATACTTATCCTATGGACTTTATCATATACATATGTATATATGTAAGGTAAAAAATTTCTTTAAAAAATTATGTTACTAAACTACAACCATCTGATTACCTATAGGGTAAGTATCTTATACTATATCACCAGATGACAATGATGCTATTACAGGGACACTAGCTTAATGAGATAATTCTACAAGATTATTTATAATGAGTACTTTCTCAAATATTACAAATTTCATCTTAATTATCATCATAATTAAGAGAAAATACTTAAATACATACTTAGATCTTTAACGAGACCTTAGCTCCTTTTGCATGCTAAATAGATCTAATGTTTTAATGTTCTACTGTATGTTCCTGCTTAAACAATGTAAAAAAACTATACTATAAGTTCATTAAATAACTCTTTGATCCAAATAATCATTTCCACTAAATGAAAAATTATATTTGGGGTTGATTGGTAATTAATGTCCAATCTCGAAAATAATATTGTTCTAAATAAAATGTAACTTGGTAGGGATTTACTTCTAAAGTTAATTTCTATATAATCTTGAACTCAAATATTAACTCATGCATAGAATAATGGAGATATTTGATACTTGTGACAAGTATTAAATATCTCAAATACTAAATGTATTTAGTACATTATCTTTGTACTTGGGCTTAGAATATGGAAAAAACTTTCGTATCTATCTTTATAGATCTAATTCTCATAATTAAGTTATTACCTTTTCATATTCAATAAGAGTTATTCTTGGACTTATATTTTCAACAATTGAAAATATGAATTATTGCTCTCATTATAAGCAATATGTCTCTACATACTCCCACTGAAAAAGACAACTATACTCCCAACAAAGAGGAAAACTATGCTTCCATTAACCTTCTTGTTGACACAATAAATTCACATTCATCTCTAAGACAAACTCTTTGAATTCATTATAAAAGTAAATCTTTTAACATCTCATAGCCTTTCAACTATACATCAAATGTATCAATAAAGAAATTAGTTCTAATAGGATGTATTGTCTTGATATTTGAACTTTTCAAATTTCATCCTAATCTCGCTACTAATATTGATAACTATACTCCTATAAGTATACATTGAAACAAATATTTTGTTCAATAAGGTCTGTAAGATTATATCTAACCGTTTGGATATCTCATAATCTTTCATTCTCCAATTTAGTTTTAAACTTATTGGATAATACAAGATTTAACTAAGCATCACATCCCAAAATCATTAACATTGATTCGTTTAAAGTTATACTATTCTATACCTAATCTAGAATCATGCTAATTAATTTAATTAGAACTTTTAAGGTTAAGTTGTAGTACTGGGCATAACTATAGAAGAAGTAAATATTGCATCATACAATATCTCATCTTACATTTCCCTCTTTATATAAATCCATACTACTACTGAATATAGTTGTGAAAGTATTCACTAAAGAATCTAATTTCCTATAGATATTAATCTCACCATATCGATCTCATCGAAGTGTTTCAACATTCTCAATACTTAATTTCTATTAAGATTTAAAAATTTTGATTCTTATATTTCATTATATTTGATGATGTGAATATTTGCCAATTATATTAATGATTTTGTTGACCTTTTGGGTAAATATTCATGTGAAAAGGTTGAAATTTATTTAGTTTTATGTATTTTGGGCAGGAGATGACAATCGAGCCAAATCAAAGATATTTTGGGTTGCTATCGCTTAAAGCTTTGGGCTGTAGCTGCTTAACCGCAATTTTTGGGTTGACTTCAGATTTTATGCAGTAAGCCGTACCCACGGCTTAAGGTCGCGCCTAAGCAGACACCTGATGCAGAATCGGAGACGTGACTGGACTCCTAAGTTGGATATTTTTCAAATTTTGAAAGGAATATTGTTGAGGATTAATGAGGGAAGTTAGGGACACCAATCAAAAACCTATTTCTTTCCTACAAGGAGAAGGACTCTAGGAATATAAAGGGATTACGACAGAAAGCTTCAGGGGGATCATTTTCTTTACAGATTAGGGCAAACTCTTTATTTCTTATTTTTGCATGCTTTGTATAGCCATGAGTGGCTAAAATCGTTGGAGTCTAGCAAGGGCTGATCGAGTTCAAGTTCATATGTGTTGTGAGATCTAAACTTAATTGTTATCCTTGGATTTCTGCAGTATTTATTCATTCTCTG
>JANKOE010000005.1:22537428-22563422 GCA_026284465.1 Erythroxylum citrifolium
TGACAATCTTAATTGTCATTATCGAGCCAACAAGAAAGCATGGATGACTGGATTACTCTTTCAAGAATTTGTTCGTTAGTTTGATGATAAAATGACAGGTAAAAAAGTGTTGTTTATAGTAGACAGTTGTCCAGCCCATCCAAAGGTTATTGAAGGCTTGAGAAATTTTAAATTGTGCTTTTTGCCTCCGAATACAACATCAAAAATTCAACCATGTGATGCTGGAATTATTCGATCACTTAAGATTTATTATCGACGTTGTTTTCATTCTAGCATCTTGGAAGGCTATGAGATGAGAGCAATAAATCTTGAAAAAATTAATGTCCTGGATGTTATCTACTTTATTAATGCTGCTTGGAATATTGATGTGAGGCCACAACTATTACAAATTATTTTTGACATTGCAAAATTCGATTCGAGGAAGGTATGCTTCTAAAAAAAGAAACTGGTGATGTTGAAGGTATTCAAAGATTAGAAGAAGTTATTTCTAATTTACATTATAGAAATGCCATGAATGTAGAACAAATTCTGAATCTAGGATAATGAAGCTTTAATGGAATCGCATACAGATGAAGAAATTATTCAAGGAGTAATGGATATAGAAGATGATGATAATTAAGATCCAAATGATAGCAACGTTATACCATATGTTTCTCCAAAAGAAACTTTTCTTGCTGTAGAGACTTTGAAAAATTACTTGCTTCAAAATAAGAAAAATGTGCCAAATGTAGTTTATGCCTTCTAAAAAGTTAAAGATGAAATTGAATTCAGTTCGCATGAAAAGAAGAATTAATTAATTATAGATACATATTTTAGAAAAGCATAAAATTTGAAATAAAAATTGTTTAAAAAGTGCTTTATTTTATGAATTATATATGTAATTTTTATACTTATTTAATGAATTATTATTTTATATTTTTAGTGAGCCTCAATAAAATTTTTTAAAATTATTATCTTATGCATTTAGATGTTATTATTTTATTCCATTAACCTAAATTAAAATTGAAAAAAATTATTATTTAATTAAGATTATTAATTTATCGAATATTCAGGTTTTACTTAACTCCCACTGAAAAACCGCATCCGTTTTCTAGCCGCCACTGGCTTTGCCTCTCGATTTTGCTCTCTCTAGTAAGGCCTTGCAGAAACCCTAAGGAAAGTTCAGGAACAAACCGAAACCACCATAATGGAGTTTACCCAGGATGATTTCGATCGGCTCTTGATGTTCGAGCAAACCCGTAAAACTGCCGAAGTTACCTACGCCAAGGACCCTCTCGACGCCGATGTTCGTATCCACATTGAAACACCCTTTCTCTAGCTGTTTCGCGCGTTTATGTTTGTGATTACTTGCAAACTTATGTTTCTTCTGCCGTTTTATCTATATTCGCATGCCTTCTGATTGTGTTTGCGAAATAAACTTATTTTGAGTTATTTGGTCCGTGAAAGAAACTTGTTTTAATTTAAGTTGATTACACTAAGTCCGCACTATTGTTCGTGTTTGGTATGAGCATTATTGGTGAATTCTGACTTGGTAAATTGTTGTGTATGTAGAATCTGACTAAGTGGGGTGGTGCATTGCTCGAATTATCGCAGTTTCAAAGTGTTGCAGACGCAAAGAAAATGTTAAATGGTGATTTGGATTTTAAGTTGTCGGCTATAGATTACATTCTCTTCCTTTACGTAGTTCCTAATGTTGTTTGAGTTGATAAATTGCTTCTGCAGATGCGATTTCGAAGTTGGAGGAAGCTTTGCTGATAAATCCCACCAAGCCCGAGACATTGTGGATCTTAGGAAACTCTCACACTTCTTTTGCATTTATGACTCCGTACGTTGATGAGGCAAAAGGTCATTTTGATAAGGCAGCGGAGTTTTTCCAGCAAGCAGTGGATGAGGTGATCCCAGAAAGCTTCAAACACTGAGAGCATATTGGTTAAGTATTGCTTATGAGCTTATGAGTGCTTGCTTTGGATGTAGGATCCAACCAATGAGCTTTATCACAAATCCTTGGAAGCCAGTGCTAAGGTATAGTTGAAACTTCATCTTCTTACATATATATAAACACGCAATATGCTTTTATTTGTCAGGATTATAGTGGTTTTGAAGCTTACCTTTCAGATTATATGGTGTACTGTTCTTTATCAACTACCATATTTGGTCTGCAAGGGTAGATGCCTGTAGTCTTTCACTCAAAGATCACTGTCAAACATTTTTAGTTATAATTTCATCCTCTTTTAGCCAATGAGTTTTTATATTTCTTGATTTGACTGATTAGTTTATTTCGTGAAAGGGTCTTTTCAAACTTTCTAATTTGTGGTTAACACTCCCACTTACCTCAGATGAAAACTATATAGTTTGATAGTTATTACTGTGCACACGAGTTCTAGTTTCATTGTGCTAAGTTGCAAGTACTACATTTTCTAGGCACCAGAGCTTCACATGGAGATCCATAAGCAAGGAATCACTCAACACACAATAATAGATGCCAGATCCTCTGCTTCGTCAAATGCTAAGGTAAGTAACCTTTAGAGTTGAGAGATTTTTGTTATTGTGACACAAGTGAATCGTCATGCATGGACCATGTCCAGCTTGCTACTTCTGCAAATGCGTTTTTCCATCCTGCTTAAATAATGCTTGAGGAATTGGAGAAAAGAAAATTGAAATATGGATAATGGTATGCTGCATTCCAGAGCTTGTGACGCCCTAGCTGAGGTTGTCACTGATCCAGTATGAAATAAATCTCTGTGGTAGTGAACTTCCTAGATTCGGATAGGTAGGCAGAATTTTGCATGTACATTTGCAGGTTTCTTTATTTTTAATTGAAGTCTCAAACTGATCTAGACTGGCATAAAATTTCTGTATATACATCCGTTTTCATCATTTTTCTTTGCCTCTTCAACTTATGCTCTAGAGATTTTTTCTTTGTTTTGATCCTTTTCATTTATGTAATATTCTGACAGATTACAATCTGATATAGTGGCCATTATAATATTCTGACAGATTACAATCTGATATAGTGGCCATTATGAGTATTTTCAATTGTGGGTAGTGGATCTCCTGCAGTGTAATCTACTGTATCTTCAAAAACGTCTTCTTTTTTTAATGCACATTTGACCCTTTTTGGACCAATATTTTGATTAATTTTTTTTTCAGCTTGACAATTGCTTCTTTTTTGTGTTTTCCTTTGCAATAGGACTCCAAGAAGAAGAAGAGCAATGATCTCAAGTATGACATTTTTGGATGGGTAATTCTTGCAGTTGGAATTATAGCATGGGTGGGAATGGCAAAATCCAGCTTGCCCCCTCCACCTCAAAGATAAGTGATAACAAGCCAATGGCTTTATCTGAAGCATTCAAGAATTGTGTTGAAGTTCCAACCGGAACATATGTTATTGTTATGCGCGCAAACCCGGCTGTGGAAGTGCTGCCTTGTAATGACAAGTTTGCCGAAGGAATCATGTATAAGAGACGTAGCTGGAGGGAGAGGACTTGAAGCAGTCAAAGAATTCCAGCTGTGTTTTCAGTTATTTCCTTTTGTTTTGTTCCATTTTAGTTAATTACTCAGCATGTAGTATAGTGGCTCTTGTTTTCCTTTGTGTACTTAAGCTGTGTGTACTTAAGCAGGAATTTAGAACGAAAGTGGGATCTGAAAATTTTCAACATCCAAATTCTGTTATTGAGAGATTGAAAGGTTCTCTCATTTAACGAGCCTTTATTTTCTTTACGATTTACATGGGTCCTAAAGGCAGGAAGTCTAGAAAACATTGGCCGTTTCATACTGGCTGTTTCATACTTCGCTGGTTGATTTTACCATCAGTCCTCCTGTCACTAGATCATCTAATAGCTTACAAATGCAACTTGAGACTTTCATGAAAATGTATCAGGAAGATCGTTAAAGAGACCGACTGGAGCGTGAGTAGCTCTCCGCTCGTATTAAAGAGCTCTTAAGGGACTTGGCTGCCACTCGAGTGGAAGGGCAACAAGGTGAGACAGGGAGTGTTAACCGCAAGCAATGAAACCCAGGTCAAGAACCTAACCAAGTCAAAGCTAGAATGCAAGCCCCACAATATGGGCGACTCAAATTGTCCATTTATGATGGTAAACACGACCTGTTAGCCTGGTTGAGCCGTTGTGAACACTCTTTCGACACCAAAGAATACCAAAGGAGGAGAAGGTGGAGATTGCCTCTTACCATCTTGATGGGGATGCACAAGTATGATTTCTGAAACTAGACAGAGATACTGGGGGTTACTTAGGAGGAATTCAAACAACACTGTCACCTTCGATTTGGACCCACTATTTAAAGCAATAAATTGGGGGAGCTTGCTAAGCTGCGTCAGTTAGGCACGGTCGAAGAATATCAATGCCAGTTTGAGCAATTAGCTGCTAGAGCTGGACCACTCACCACCGAGCAAGAAGTTGAGATATTTATCAGTGCCTTACATAAGTATATAGCGGTAGAGGTGGAGTTACACCGACCTAGGGTTCTAATTGGTGCAATAAGCCTAGCCCGACTTTTTGAAAGGAGAGGAAACCCACAAAGACCCATACTGTTAGACCCTTAAGTCCAAAATGTGGGATCGTGCGAGTGTTGGCGAGCCTTGGCCAATGCTTGACACGCAGGTCGGCACGAGAAAGGCGTGTTGACGAGAGAACAAGGTAAAGTCTTGCAAGTAGGCGAGCAAAATTCGAGGAACTTGTGAAGTAGGCGAGAGATGCGGGAAGTATCGGCGTAGATCTGGAGAGTAGGCGAGATTTGATACGCGTACGCACACGTAAGCGCTCATTGGTGGAAATCTTCAACAAAACATGAGATTCGGATGTGAGGCAACGCGGAGTTGAAAAACTAAGTCATGCGAGACTCGAGAGTACGCGAGAAGGCGCAAAGGCATGTAAGATCTTGCGAGGATGCGCGAAGGCATACAAGCGTGATGAGGCGCTTAAGCACTTGACTTCGGCAAGGCAAGTCGAAGGTATGTGAACTGTGTGAGGTTTTATGCTAACTCGGTTTGCAACTTGTACTTAGTCATGGAGCGACGAGACGGCATCATGAGTGAGCTTGATCATGGAAGATGGACTTGTCCTTAGACGCGTATTGATGGACTTATGTGCAGATAAGCCGTGGTGAAAACACATTAGCAGTGACGTGGCAGCTGTGGATGATGTGGCACATGATGACGTGACGGATGAGCTCACGAGTGGATGAACATCATCTTTACGAGATAAAGATCAAGTGGAAGGATCATCTGAAGATAGAGGAGATCTTCGTGGATAAGGATAATCTTTCCTAGATAGGGTAGTCTTTTAAATGTGATGTAACTTAATCCTATGAGATAAGATAGGATAAGATTGTGATCTTTGCTAGTAGAGTTCTAATAGGACTCTTAGTTATCTGAAAGAGCCTATAAATAGCTCATTAGTGTTGAGACCTATTCAGTATTCACTCTTGGAGAGAAATCACTTAGAGGAGAGAGTTTTGAGAGTTGAGAGCATTTGGGGGGAAGTTCTCATTGTAAGGGCTTCGAGTAGGGAGTTCTTTGGGTGCTTCGAGTAGGAGATACTCGTGTCTTTTGTTAACATTTTGTTGAGAGTTAATGAAAGAGGTAGCTTCGGCTACATTTAAAAATCTCTTGTTGCTTTCTTTACATTTAAATACTTGTGTGCGCATGAGGTGTTCGAAGGCTAACAAAATTGTTCGGCGACATTCACGTGAGAAGGCTGAATCTTGCTTAAGCAGACCAAAATAAGATTGCCACACGAAGGCAGGCGCGACTTGCGGTAGAAGTTCGGGTCCGAAGAAAACCTTTGTAACACTTATTATAGTCTCTATCATTAAAGTATTTCTACGTCGTCTCAATACCTTTGTTTGATTAATTATTGCAGGCCTAGCTTAAAGACAATTTCGCTTGGATGAGGGTTCCGTTCATCATTAAGCTTGATAATTGTCAATGTTTCTGACCATTCCTTCTCAAGCTTTATTTAATACTGATCCTTGCGTACTCTATTATCTTTAGAACTAATATGTTTTTGTCCAAGCAAATAGATCTTCCCAATAAATTAACTTCGAGAGATAATTGAGTCCCTTATAAGCCAGTATTCTAACGAAAATTTTATAAAAATTTACCAAGACTTCAGCATATTTCTTTTACATCTTTTCCACCTCAAGTTTCATTCTCCATTTCTACAAGGAGATAGGTTTGCCCCCAATATGTCGTGTTCCTATTTCTAAGATTTCTTCACTATTGAATTTTAAAAAGAAACAATATATCTTCGTTGATTAGATATTTTTAGCCCAAACTTACCTCAAAGTTGTTACTAGTCATTTTTCGTACTAAAGGAAAAGCATGACGTTTGTTAATGAAATACCCAACCAAGATGGAGCACCATTTTTAGGCTCTCAATCTAAGCACTTCTATAAGAGGAAAAATGATATGTGAACCATCTATGATCAAGGGGAAAGATGAACTTAAAGGACTCAAAAGGAGAGGCATATCTAACAACCTCATATAAAAAAACTTTAAAAAAATAAGGGGATGAGATAAAGCAAATTAGTAATTACAAGTCGAGAAGGTAAAGGAGGCCAATGACAAGCTGAATGAGGAACAGCCACATCAGTTAAAGGGCTGGGAAGACGGAGAGGGAAGGGAAGAGAGGGAACATAAAGAGAGTGAGAGAGACTAGAAAAAGAACCAAACTTAGGAGGATGAGAGGATGGCAACAGTAAAAGAAAGTCAGACATTACTTAGGAGTCAACGAATGAGGAGAAGTGGTTTATTCTTAAAAAGGAAGTAAACTTTTACTTCAACTTTCAATACATCTCCAAGTGTCAGTCTTTCTTTCTTTTTTCAAAGAACTTATACTGTGACTCAGAATATGCATAGCTAATGTCCAAGCAAAGTACAAGGGTGACTACACGTTACTTACAATTGGTTATAATTATTTTATTTATGTCATTTAGAGGAAAGGAACTTAATAATTATTGAAAATTACAACGCGGATGCTTCAGCCATTTGTCGTAAGACGCATATATAATTGGAATACCGAAATTCTGATAGCTGAGAAGGTGGATGCAATGACCAGCCATGTCATGCACTTGAACTTGAACATCTCATATCTATACCTAACTTTCGTGTCGTACTTTGGGACTGTATTATTCGTTCTTAGTCTTTCATTGCCTGTAACCTGGCTCTTTTCCATCTATCTTCTCTGGTTTCAGTGTATCCTGAACTCGTTCTTGTGTGCTTGACACTTGGATGTCTTTAATATTACTGAACTTCCAAAAAAGAAAGTCGTGGTGTCATTAAACTAGATATTCTGCATTACAAATTTGAGCAGGTTTAGAAGGAAATAATAAGATGTGAGAAAGCCATGTTACCGGAATCCTAACCTGAACTTCTTTATGAGAGGGTTTAGAAGGAAGACAGATAATAAAGTGCAGTAGTTGGTTTCGTTGCAATATTTGCATATCCAAGTTGAATTTAAGAAGTTACTGATATGATGCTTCGACTTTCTGGATCTTAACATATATACAGTGTTTCAGAACTAAAACGCTGGCCGCATAAAGGAAAAAGGATAAATCAATCACTAAAAATTTTGTTGAGGTTTCTCTCTAGATATAGATGATTCCAAGTAATAATGTCCAACACTGACCAAAATCCAAACTTGGGGTGAATTGAGGAAGATGAAGATTTGACGTTGGACTGTGTTGCAATGGGCATTCACGTACAGTAGTGGGAAATAGCAAAGGAAAGCGAAGAGAGAGACACGACTAACAGTGTCGTCTAGCTGCAACACAAAAATGTAAATGAGATAGAAGAGTTTACAAGAAAGTGAATGATCCTTAGAACTCAAAGGACATAGCTGCATATATAAGAACAGAATAAGAATTGACTCTTTGTGCTTGAAAAGATAAATACCAGGTCCAGATGAATGCAATGTCTTTGGGTTGAAATCAATACTCTTATCGTCAGTAAGAGTGAAGATATATATGCCGGAAACATATATCATCAATTTTTGCATGGACCAGGGGAACAAAATCAGATATCTGGGTTCGTCATAATGACCTCGTGGTTTTTAATCTCTCAGGTTCAGGCCATCAGTTGAACTGATTCCATGAGAAGCTTACATGTGAAATTTGGACCAAGAAATGTAGCAGTTGCAGTTGCAGTTGCAGGTGATGTATAAAATTTTCACTGCCACATGCACCAATTCCAAGTATAGATGGTCGTAATTATAAAATATTCTTATTAAATTATTGTAACAATATATCATTATCAACAAATGATGAAACCAGATCTTCTGTTCAGTTTTACTCTGTCTTATGAAAATTCAGCTATTTATTTTGCGGGACTCACGTAAATCTCATGCAAGTTCTATATAAATAAATGATTAAGATTTATTGGATAGAATAAAACACCATAATATTAGATAGAAGATCTGGACTCACAATAGATAGAGCTCTGACTATTCTGCTATTTAACCTATGCTTGTATAGACACCTAGTTTCTCCTTTTTTTATTCTTTTATGTGGGTTGGACTTGGTTGAAGCTTCATTTACTTGATTTCTAGAAGCAAGAGATGCTCGCAGACATCTTCCAATTTACTTTTTAGGAGAGTGGTTAAGCAAGGTAGGGCACGTTGAGGATTAAGACTCGTTTAAACATCTTCCAATTTGCTTCCCAGGAGAGTGGTTAAGCAAGGTAGGGACGTTGAGCATTAAGACTCGTTTAAATACGATTGCATCAATTGACTGCTTCCCATAATCCATTGACTTAAACTTACTTCCATGGAAAATAGAAAAGACAAGAAATGGTATTAGAGAATATGGAGACGGAAACAGAAAAAAGGATGACGATGCCTTTCCTTCTTTTCCGGCGTTGCAATTAATGATTGTCTTGTTATCTTAGCATCCAAACTTAGAATGCTACAAAACTATTACCAACCTCTGTGAAATAATCCATGCCAAACATATGGGTCAGCTTTTAGAGAAACGGATAACTTTCAGTAAAAATTCCAAGGGCTGCATGCTAGCGATCAAGACATTGCTGACCAAATCATAGACAGCTCACCAAATCCTGACGCAGATATTCTTAACAGGTTAAAAATATTTGTGCCCCAATTCGTAGCTATTGCCATGTGTGTGCAATTGTTTATGAACGCCCTCGTATGTTTCAAATTGGAACGAAAAGACTTCTGCATGAGGACAAAGAGAGGTTGACTAGCCATTATTACAGAACAAAACAATTGCTTTTACCCATGGATAATCAGTTCACAAAAAGAGTCTAGATTTCTATCTATCTATCTATCTTATTGTTTCAATAAATCTCAGCCATTTATTTATGTGGGGTTCGCATGAGATTCGCGTAGGTCCCGCAGAATAAATGACTGAAATTTTATGAGACATAATAAGACAGAGTAAAACTGGACAGAAAATCTAGTTTCCACAAAAGGTGGTATATAATCGTACCAAGCCATAAACGATGTAAAAACCATGTCCCATTTTCTATAAATTAATGATTTTTAAAGGCATTAAATTAGACTTATTACAATTAACAGAATAAATAAGTTTTCTTATCAATTTAATTACGGCTTATTATTTCTTTTTTATAATAAGGAAAATGGGATCATTAAATCTTTTAATTGCTGTTATTATTATTCTTATTAATTTATTACCAATGACTCTTTTTCACTTTCTTTTTATTAGTACAATTCTCTTCCTAGCTCTTTCCTCTCGAATGGACTGTGATAACAGGTTTGACATTGAACATAAGATCTGATTGCATCTCGATCCCAATTTATTTCTCTTTTATTTTAATAAATTGAAAATTTTCCAATTAAAGGAACTTGTTTTTCAATTTATTAATTGTCTGTTTTAGTGTTTACCCGTGTCACTTTTGATAGCTAAAAGATCACTTTGACTCATTAAATATAATTTTCCCAACTTAAAATGTACCATTTATGAAAATAAGGTTGATATTTGTATAGATCAACGGATATTTCAAACAGTCAAAAGAAATCGCATCGAATGGCTATAAGATCGTCAAAGGCTACAACCTAATGTATGTGATTGAAAAAAGAAATAAGGGAGAGAGAGAGAGAGACGGGCGCTTCGTACTGCGGTCAAACCAAAAGCTGCGTTGAAAAGTCTTCAGCTAAGCTTCTATATAAATGCAACACTTTCCACTCTTATCTTATACTATCAAATCCTCTCCTTTTGAACAGGTTGCCAAAAATACCACCTCCCTATCTTATTCTTATCTCTTAGTTCTCGATTAAGCTTTTGCAAATGGCGGTCTCTCAGACTCGAGTGTCTTCGGCGCTGGAGCTCATCAAACAACACTTGTTTGGCGACGCTGATTCCTTCGAATTCGAAGCCAAACCGCAAGTTATCCAGACCAAGCCTCAAGTCGTTCCTCAGTTTGAACTCAAACAGCCTCAAACCGAAATTACTAAGCCTCAAAGACCGTCTTTAAAAGTCTCGCTACCTTACAAAGCCAAGTTGATCCATTTCAATGAGCCGATCCAGTGTCCCCAGCGTCCCGTTGCTGGGAATGAAGAGGGGAGGCGTTACAGAGGAGTTCGCCAGCGGCCGTGGGGTAAATACGCGGCGGAGATCCGAGACCCAAACCGCAAAGGCTCGCGAGTGTGGCTCGGGACCTTCGACACCGCAGTCGAAGCAGCCAAAGCCTACGACCGAGCGGCGTTTCAGCTGCGCGGCTCCAAGGCTATACTCAACTTCCCGCTGGAAGCTGGGAGATACAGTGCACGAGCCAACGAGGGAAGTGATCGGAAACGGAGACTAGAGGGTAGTGGGATGGAGGTGAGAGAATTGAAGAAGGTGGTGAAAGAGGAAGAATCTACTTGTACCACGATCTGGGACGGTGGTGATGTAAAAGGCATTTTTAACGTGCCGCCGTTGGAATCCCGACATACGTCGTTAGGATTCCCACGGCTTATGGTTATATAATTGCTATTTACTTCAGCTTTGTGTTCTGTATACTTGTTTAGAGTGTATAGAGTTACTACGAGGAGAAACTATTTTAAACGACAATAAAGGGAGTTAAGAACTTTTCCTTTAAATTTGATAAAAGCCATTAAGATATGAAGAAACCTTTGAATTATATATACATACGATATAATACTAACCAAAATCGACATTTTGGCTCAATTTGATCATACCATAACACCGGGGATTCAATGTTGCAAGAGTTGAATGAATGTTTGGATGAAACGGTGAAAGTACAATTAATATCTGCCATTCAATGTCTTGACCAAGCAACCAAATGTTGCGCGAAAATGAGGAAAATAGGACAAACTTAACTGAAAATCATATCTCCTTTTCAAGTACAATCAAAACATTGAGATATCTACCCAGGTCATGTTACTTATTCGATAACTTCTTCGACACTAGAATTACTAAAAATATAGCCATATCTAAGTACATGCAATGCAATACCGGGTCCTGGTCTTGGAGAGAAATGATTTCGTCATCCAAACCTTAGCTACCATGTGAATACGGTTAGTCAATCTTCAGGCATATTAAGAACTAAAATGAAAGGTAAGATAGATAGGAGTTGACCAAATTTTAGCTAGGTGTATGCTTATGTCACGTAAATGCAAGGTTAGCTGTTGATAAATTCACGTGTGTATATGAGTCATGACCTAGTCTTCGCAGTATATATATATATTACATTTTTTACATCATAGGATAGGAATATATATAACCTGACTGTAAAGTTAATTAAAGGAGTTATAAGTCAATTTAAATGTTACGTGGCTATTAAAAGCGAGAGTGTGGACAAATTAAAATGCATGGATGAAGGATTTGTCTTCGTATTTGGAGGCAATCGTAGAATCTTCATTCTCTGCCAAAAAAAAGACCATTACAAGCGTACAAGTAGAAAACATAAATGTCCGAAAACTAGTGGTTTTTCCATGAAATAAAAGGTGTGGGTTGACTATCAACAATCTTTGAATTGAATAGGGGGTAGCATTTCGTCGATCTACGTAAATTATTTGTCAACCAAGTCCTGCAACCACAATTGTTTCTATTTCTATTGACTCACTCAAGTCTAGACTACTACTATCTTCAAAAAAAAAAAAAGTCTAGACTACTACTAACTTTTAAAGGTCAATTTTGATTTTCTTGGCAGGATGCATAGTGGATGATATATATAGTGAAAGCTTTTGCACATAATTCACTGGAGTTATTACTTAAAACCATCCGATTAACAGGCACATATATCATTGAACTTAATTCCATTTTTGTGGTTTAAAAACCAGTTAAATTGTAGCAACATACACTTGTTTTGAGAATCATAATTACCTTGGAGTCCATTAGTTGCTGTAACTATATATAATAATAGTCCTTTGATTTTAGGTGGGAGAATAGATTAAAAAAAGTCTCATTCAAGTATTTCCTATGTACACAGATAAGGTTGACGACCCCTTCACAGATAAGGTTGACGACCCCTTCAAATCTGCACCACTTGCTCGCTGTCACAGTTTTGTTACTTGGTACTGTGCCAATAAATGTGGTGAATCCATCAGCGCCCCTGCACCACTAATTTTTTCCATCCTTCTATCTCTTCCTCTTTTGCTAATTTTCTTAGCAAAATATTTGTCTGGCAAGTCAAAGTAGGAGAATAAGGTGCACCGCTTATTTTTCTTTTAGCACATCTTAAAATATCTCAATCTTCCCCAGCCATTAAAAACTCTGATCTGTAAACATTATATCAGGACCTACAATAGGGCAGGTTTAAATTCATAATATGTATATAAATAATCTCCCAACCCAGGACAAGTGTCTGAAACTGTGAGAGGTACAGCTAATAATTAAGCGATTATTTAATCATTTAGTTCACGAATCAAGACGTGGCCAATGTCCTTCACTGAGATATCGATCTGATTTTTTCAAAGTAAACAGAATAAGTCATAACAAAGCCTTAATCAAAAGGGTTAAAAGAAGCCAACCAGTTCTATATTATGCTATTGCTAAGTCAAAGTCTTGCTATAAATAAAAGGGCCTTCTCAATGACTCCCATAACCACAAACCGAATGTAAGGTTGATTACATAAGACTCTATGTGGTTTAAACGTTTCCTTAAGGTCGTTTTTTGATAATTAATAAAATGCTTCATTTTCTTTATATATATATATATATATATATATATATATAATATTATTAGTCACTAAAATTTAAGTTGCATTTGTTATATTGAACACGAATAGTAAGAAATTACTCTCCATTATAATGTTATATTTCAAATATTATAAAATAATACAATAATATATGTCTCTTTATTAATTATCATAATCTGGGGAGCACTAAAATTAAATTAAAATATATGGAGTATTTCAGAAAAATAAATCACTTCAATTCTTACCGTAATTTTATGATATTATTTGCTTCACGTTACATGTATAGGAAATTTGATTATTGTCGGAAAGAATTTAATTTTTACGGCTCTTTTGTTTCAATTTTATTTTTCGTTGATATTTTTAATTTTTATTCCCTAATTTTAGTTTATGTTTTTAAATAAAAATAAAAATATGTTTGCTGTTAATGTTTAATAATTATATAATATATAAAAATTAAAGATAAATTATTTTTATAAATAAAATTTATTTTAAAATCTTATATAATTTTTATTCATAAATCATAATTAACGTTTATCATATTTTACTAAAAATTTATTAATAAATTAAAAATTATTTTTAAACTATTACAGCAAATTTTACTAAAAACTAATATATTTTGAAGATATTTCATATTCAAATTATATTTATTAATAATTATTAAATTTAAATTATTTTATTTTTAAAATTCAAAATAAGTATAAAAATTGAATCAAAATATTAGATTAAATTATTTATATATAATTAAAGTTAATAATTAAATATATATTTTTGAATTAAATTATACCTAATTCTCATTAATAATTAATATTAAATAATTCAATAACATATAGTTGATATAAAATCATGTTATAAATGAAAGAAACAAAAAAAATAAAACCACTTTCTATAGTTTTTATAATTTATGAAAATTGGAACAAACCAAAAATAAAAATTTTAAAAAAGAGTTTTTTACTAAAATTGAAAAAAAGGGGGCTCTTAGCTATTCTTAAAAGGAGATTTTATAGATTTTTGTAAGATAATATTTTAGATAAATTAATGAAATCCTATTGAATATTATTGAAAAATAGAAGCATAAAGTCATAAGTTGTCAAAATCTACGAAATTGACTTTATAAATCTCAACAAATCACGAATTTGTTACGTGGAGGACCCACATAATTATTATTTTTTAATACCTTATTTATTATAAGTCTAGCATCTTAATTAAATTATTATGCTATTTTTACGTTCACCGTCATACTTCAAAATCCAAAGTCACTATTACAGATGTTGGTGTGTTTTTTTAGAGGAATAAAATCAAGTTATTATTGTGAATTTTTGAAAAAAAAACTTCTTTTTAATATTTAGGTAATGTTTTAGTTAATTTATGATAATCCATTAAATAACTTTCAAGATATTCCTCCTCAAAACGTATGAACACCTTGATAATACAAGTATACATGATAAGTATATATGTAAAGGTAAAATATAAATATTTTCTTATTTATAGCATATTTGTACATAATACAAGTACACATGATAAGATAAAAACTATTTGTATAGAAAAAGAATTATATACATAAGTTCTTAGGATTCAACACCTCTAAAATATGTGAGAGCATAGTTATGATTCTATAGAAAATTAGTATTTTGTTATGAATATAATAGTGAGTATGTCTTAAAATAAGTGAAACATAGATATAACCAAGATTGGAATGGAAAAAGAAACATGTTAGGTAAAAAGTATTTTATTGGTGACCAAGGCTCAAATTGTGTCAATCTTTATATACTTTGTACTTTGTACGAGCATGAGAAATTAAATCTACAATAAGAAAGGTGGTACCAAGATTATTGCTCTATAGTGTGCGTTTCATGTCAAACAAACCTATTGCATTAAGAAGATATTTAATCTAGCATATTTCAATAGCAATAAGGACAATATTCATGTATTGTGCTTCAATACTAGATATGAAAAAAGTGGGATTTTTCTTGGCAAATGAAATTAGGACATGAAAAGATACAATAACTAGATGCAGTGCAATGATAATTAAGACAACTAGCCCAATTAGTGTCATAACAGGCTTGTATAGTAAGAGATGTAGTGTTTGTTAAGTGAATACCATGAGAGAAAGAGGATCATAATGCATTGTTATGCTTTTAGACCCGCTTCCAAATATCAACAAAGTATTTGCCATGGTTACGCAGAATGAAAGGCAGAATGCAGTCTCAAATTCAACAAATCTTATGGAATCGTCAGCATTTTACAATATAGTTATTGCGGGAGATGCGAGGAAGAATATTACTGCTGGTGAAAAAAGATTCACTTCTAAGTGCCCGTATTGTGGTCTTCTTAGCCATATTGTTGAGAATTGCTACAAGAAACATGGCTACTGGCTAGGATTTAAGCCAAAATCCAAGAATAATGCAAGGTTTCTAAACTGTGTAAGTGTCAATGTTGAAAAGGGAGTGTAATATGAGAATCATATACAGCCTCCAAGTCCGGTTAACACCATCAACCAAAATGTGCCACCTCAATTCACACCTAAACAGTATACAAAGATATTCCAACTGATTAAAGAATCATCTGCCAACACAAGCTAAGCAAATCCACCTATCCTCACACCTGTCCAATCAAAGATTAATGCAATTCAATGTGGCTTGGTACTTTATTTTGAACCTACCAACAATGCAGTAGCTAGCAATGCAGATATATCCTTTTCATTCAACATGTGTGTGACCTCTTTACATACACAGGCTTAGATATTAGACACGGAGGCCACAGACCACATAATATGCTCATTGGAATTATTTACAAATTACAAGGCAATTTATGATGTAAATGTGAATTTGTTAAATGGAAGTAAGGTGAAAGTGACACATATGGGAGTTGAAGATTTAGCAGCATGCATTTGGTTGCATAATGTAATTTTTGCACCCACATTCACATCTAACCTCATCTCTGTTCATAAGATGGCTTTTGAAGACAACATTAGCTTTACCTTTTATCATGATGTGTGTGTGATACAGGATTTGCAGAAGCCGAAGACGATTGGATCAGCTAAATTGCTTAATGGCCTACACCTATTGTTCTCTTTTGATCTTAAACCTTCATTGTCTTCTCATTTGAATTCGTATTGTAGTTTAGTTGTTGTTCATGAAATCTCATAAGCCGATATATGGCATTATAAACTAGGTCACTTGTTAAACTCAATATTGAAGCTATTACAACCTCTTGATGCTAGTATTGTATCACCTACCATCATAAACTATGATATTTGTCACCATGCATAGAAGAGAAGGTTACCATTCCCTGTAAGTCACTATAAGGTAAATAAAGTCTTTGATTTGTTATATGTTGATATACAGGGTCCAACTAAGACATATTCCATATATGGGCATCATTTTTTTAACAATTGTCAATGATCATAGTAGTTATACCTAGGTTTTCTTGTTAAAAGCCAAATCCGAAGCCAGATCTTTGATTAAACATTTTTGTTCATTTGTCAAGACCCAATTTGATACCAAAGTCAAGTGCATTAGATCAGATAATGCATTAGAATCCATCATGCCTGAATGTTATGCTTCCAAAGGTATTATACACCAAATTTCATGCATCTATACCCCACAACAAAATAGTATAGTAGAATGCAAACACCAACATATTCTTAATGTGGTAAGAGCACTCAAATTCCAAGCTCACTTGCTTATTTCTTTTTAGGCTGATTGCATTGCTCATGCTGTGTATCTTATTATTTGCATATCATCTTCCATATATAAAGTAGCCCCATCTTTTTCTTCATTAAAGGTATTTTGTGCTATGTAAGTATAGTAGCTGAAACTAGATCAAAATTTGATCTAAGAGCATAAAAATGCATATTCATTGTCTACCCCACTTCTACCAAAGGGTATAGAATCTTTGATCTTGTTACCAAAAGGGTACATGTGTCTAGGGACGTTATCTTTTATGAAATGATTTTTCCTTATAATGATATTGTAGGTTTTACAAATAACTTCAACTTTCCTATTGCTTTAAAGTCTATCACAACTAATCCAATCATCGATGGTTCTGCATATCCTTGGTCTACGTATACATCACCACGACCTCAACCTACTCATACAATGAGTTATGATCAAACATCTATTTCGGTATCACCTACAGCCACAAAACTCACTTGCAAATCCACCAGAAACATCAAACTACCTTCCCATTTATGTGATTTCTACTGTCCATATCTACCTCATCAAAACAATACAACTTCTTCATCTCCTCACACCCTAGATAAAGTCTACACCCTTGAAAGATTAACCACCAAACACAAATCCTTCACCACTCAAATACAACACATTGTTAAGCCCAAAACCTATGTTGAAGCTGCTAAACATGCTTGCTGGAGGGAGGCAATGCAAAAGGAGATTAAGGTCCTATAAGATAATCACACTTGGGAGCTAGTTGACCTTCTACCACATAAACATCCAATAGGATGTAAATGGTTTTATAAGGTGAAGTACCATGCTAATGGATCAGTCGAGCATTGTAAGGCTCGCTTAGTAGCCAGTAGATTCACGTAAAAACATGGACTTGACTATCTGGAGACATTTTCTTCAGTAGCAAAGATGGAAAATATTCGAACAGTGTTGGCCATTGTTGCGGCCAAATCGTGATATATCCACCAAGTTGACATTAACAATGCTTATCTATATGGTGATATTGACACTAAAGTCTACATGAAAGTACCCCTGGTTTTATCCCTCAACATGAAGGGCAAGTTTGCAAGCTCATTAAATCTCTATATGGACTTAAATAGGCAAGTCGACAATGGAACACCAAATTTACATAGATATTGTTGCCCTATAGATTCAAACAAGCAGCAGCTGATCGTTCTTTATTCATAATGCAACAGGGCAATTATTTTCTAGCATTGTTGGTCTATTTTGATGATGTTTAATTGGACGGAAATGACATGAATCTTATTAAGCAAATTAAGGCATATTTGGATGCTCATTTTACAATAAAAGACCTTGGTGAGCTGAAATTTTTCCTCAGGATGGAGATTACATGTTCCAGTAGAGGCCTTAATCTCTCTCAACGAAAGTTTACTCTTGACCTTCTAGCTGAAATGGGTTTCCCCACTTCAAAACCAGTAGCCACATTACTTGCTACCCCAACTCGGTTGTCTAAACATGATGGCCAACCTCTTCTCGACCATAAGACGTATCGAGCATTGGTGGGGAAACTACTTTATCTCTGCCTCACACGTCCATATATTTCTTTCGTTGTACAGCAGTTATCTTCATTTCTCGATTGCCCAACTACTATTCATATGCAGGCAGCTTATCAGATATTGAGATATCTTAAAAAATCTCATGGCTAGGGCCTTTTGTATCCCTGCTTTGCCACATTGGAAGTGTTGGCTTTTGCAGATTTTGATTGGGCTATATGCCATGATTCTCGTAAGTTAGTTTTTGGTTACTGCATTTTCTTTGGTGATGTACTCATATCCTAGCGGATTAAAAAGAAAAAAACAGTTTATGGTTTGTCAACTGAGGAAAATTATAAAGCATTGGCAGCTGCTTATTGTGAGCTTCAATGGGCTATATATTTGTTACAACTTCTTCACATACCACATCCTTTCCCTGCTTGCTTTTTGTGATAACCAATTTGCTATGCATATTGCTCATAACCCAGTTTTTCATGAACAAACAAGGCATACCAAACTTGATTGCCATGTTGTCCGGGAAAAACTTCAGGCTAGAGTTGTCCATTTACTTCCTGTCTCTTATACTCATCAACTCACAGATTGCTTCACCAAAGCTTTGTCTACAAATGTCTTTTCTTCTACTCTTCTCAAGCATATACAAGATTTATATGCTCCAGCTTGAGGAGGGATAACACGTGATTAATTTATCTGTTTTGAATTTGTTTCAGGTGTGGCATTTTGTATATGCATAAACACTCTCTTTTCATAGTTTGTTAGTTTGTTATGAGTCAGTTTTACCAATTGTAAAGTAGTTATATTGTATAAATATATGTAAACACGCTTCAAAAGTAGAGATGAAAAGTTCATTTTCCAAAATCATCTTTTGTCAATTTGGGGCATTGAGAGTTATATCCTACAAAAGGAATTAAGGATTTGGATGTATTAAGAGTGCCATATGAATTTTAGTATTTTGTCCATTATTATCATGTGAGGAGCAACCACTAGTGTAGGAAGCGGTGAAAACGATGTTAGATAGAGTTGGAGAGTGATATAAGAGGAGGAATTACTCATGGATGAGGAATTTTACTTAAATCTCAACAAAAGAGATGATAGATTCTTGGTGTTCAACAGTGATAATAAAGGACTTATAATCTATAGGTAACCTATTTAATATGAAAAGGATGAGACCTTCTTCTAAAATTTTGTTTCTGATGGCAATAAGCTCATTAGCAGTGTTGGATATGATGGAGGTAATCGGTGACTAAGGTGGAACATTTCTTCAATGTGTGAAACTTTTGTGAAAGGAGAGGACATTAGGAACTTGATTATTGCATGAAGTGCCTCTCAAGACCAATTTAGAGGTCATGAGCAATGTGATATCCAAGATCAATTTATGTAGCGGAACTTACAATGAGACGATGAGGAAACAATAGATGAATTGACTGAGTTTTTACCATTTGACATATTTTAGAGAAGGAGAATCAATGTTTGAGGTACCAATTGGTGATGAAACATTAAAATTAATATATAGCTAATGAGGTTTGAAATGATTAAAATAATTTGAATATGATCTCTCCACATGAAATAATTTGTTGAATCAAATTATGTAGTTACGAAATTGACAATTTAATTGAATTATATAGCAGGTGAATTCTAGTCTGCCATTAGGTCTATTGATTTTTTGTGTGTACTTTGTTGCTACTACGATAACTAGATTGTTGTAGATGTTTTCGGTATTTGATTGGTGTCTGTGATGAATAATAGTGGTGTAGGTTGAAAAAAAAAGAGAAGAAAACTAGCTTCGTTGTTCACTCGTGAACTCTGCTATGATATCATGATAAGATATATGTAAAGACAAAATATAAATCTTTTTCCCAATCGAACTATGACAGATATAACATATTTACATAAACATAAATATACATAAGATAAAAATTATTTGGACAACATAAGAAAAACAGTTGGGTACAAACTTTAACAAAACAGTAAGTAGTAATAAAATACAAGTATGAATATATCATGCACCAAAAATTTAATAGCAAGCCAGAAAATGAGAGAAAAGAATCTGCAAAGCAATTGAGTATTCTTATCACCTGCTGGTACCTGTATTCTTCTAACACCGAAGACAGGCTGGTTAACCGAGAAAACGACAATTAGTCAAATGTATGATCCAAAGGATTGTAATTGGAACACGTTTTGTCAAAGTCTTTTCTTGTCTAAATTAAAAAGATGCTCTTCCAATTCAATGTCTTACAAACTTGTGTCAACATTTTTGTTCGTCCCGATATGGTACTCTTGTTCTGAATTTACAATGACTTACGTGAAGGGAGATATACACCTGGAGAAGAAGACAAGCATGCTTAATATTCGTAGGCATGACCCAACCATCTCCGCAGTATGTTTTCTAAACTTGCGTTTTGCAGCTCTGACTTTCCCAACTTCTAACTTTGAATCTGGATGACTTCGACTGCTAAGACAACTCTTGGTTAAATCGGGACATACCATATGCCAACTTGGAAAGTGATTGGAGAGAAAAAAATTTTGAGTTTGCAGCAAACTTGAATTTAAGATGGTGAAAAAAAAATCATTAATTTAGTTAAAACGTGGGTGAGAAAGTTAATATTGTAAAAGAGTTCTTTGTAGATATTTGGTGCATTAAATAATAGATCTTTAAAACTACATGAGTCATAAAGATGATTTAAAATAGCATGGAGTAATATTTCATTACTAGAATGAGATGTCAGAACTACACCTCTTTAATATTGGGAGTAGTTTTTAGTAACTTCTTATCTAGTGATAGTGTTCCAAATCGTAGAAGTATGCCTTCAAATGGTCAAAGTTCATGTGCACAGAATCAAATGTTAACATGTGCGCAGGACGTTGACTACATTATTGTCCCGGAATAATAAGATTTTAAATGAAGTTAAAAAAGGTTTTTTTTTTCTCAAATTCTAACTCTTTTATCATTAAGATAAAAGATTTATTAAATAAATAAATAAATACAAAATGACTGGAATTAGAATAATGCACACATTGCGAAGCTAAGGTAATTGACTCTTTTTCTCTTATCTTTAATTTGTTCAAAAACATATATACGGTTAGGAGAGCTAGAATGACTATTTTCATATTTCTCTCGTAAACAAAATTGGTTTATTTGTAAAATTTGGAAGAAAAATAATAATAAAGGAAACAATGTATTGACAGTTTTTCTTCTTGATACCTGAGGGTTCTGCAGACATTTTGGAAACCTGGAGTGTAGTCAATGTCATAGCAGGAGGGTTCTGCTCCTGCTAACCACCTATTAAAATCTTTACCTTCTTAAAGGATACTTCTTTTTTATATAGATATTTTAAAAATAACCGTTTTTTCCCTTTGTTAAATTTTTTTATTATCTTCTTTAATTTTTGAAAATCAACTTTTTCATATAAATAAATTTTCATTTGTCTTTGTCTATTAATTGTAAGTCAAAATGGTTTGTTGAAAAGTCACATGTGTCCAATCATATGGACGACCAAGTATAGTCCATCAAAGACTGTTGACTAACTTGTGGTATAAAGTTCTTAGCGGAATGATCGTTGAAGAAGTCCATTTTGTTAGCTGTGATGGGGACCAGTCTACCTTCGGTGCCCGATTCACTCGACTGAGTTCTTAGTGTTCATTTACTCAGGGGCTTTAATTCGGGTTCTAATAGGCTTCAAGGGTAAAGATTCTGAGTAACCATTTTGCAGTTTAGCAGTGGGAATCATTAAAAAAAAAAGAATTTCAATATTCAGTGTACTGTTTGGTTAAAAATTCAGGAAAAAGATTATTGTTGAATCAAATTAAATTCATATTATGAGAAGAGACACTGAATCCGAATTGAGAGTAAAGGTCTTACCATCTTTTTGTTTTCCAAAAAAGTCTTATAAAGTGTATCCATCCACAGGAATAAAATAATTCAAAGACCAAGAAAGGCACAACTTTGATCCAGGTCGTCATTTCGACCAAATTTTTTTGAGGCCTAGCTTGCTCAGTATTTAGCTTTCAGATCCAAGGAGATTAGAACTTGCGTCCATCAGCCCTACGTTTAATACTATTTTTAAAGATATACTATGCAAGACTACTGTTAAAATTGGTAGGCACTAAAAAAAAGATATATTATACAGAACAAGACTATTGTCAAAAATAGCAGGTACCGAAAAGTTGAAATAAAACAAAGTCAAGGATAGTCGGCCAAATGGTCAGTCATCTCACACGTCTCCTACCTATAAATAGGCAGCATATGAAGAGCGCAAATCATCCTATTAACAGAGAAAAAAAAACAAGAGTGAGAGAGAAAGAGAGAGAAAAATGAGACGAAATATTTTGTATATTTTGTGTTTATAGGCAGGAGAGCAAATCATCTCATTAGCAGAGAAAATAAACAAGAGTGAGGGAGAAAAAAGAAAGAAAAAAATGTGAGACAAAATATTTTGTATATTTTGTGAGTTTAGTTTGTAATTCTCTATTTTTCCTATAGTAAAATTTTTCTATCCTTGTACGTGATTTTTACCATAATTTAAGAGTTTTTCTTATAAAATCTCTGTCTATTTTATCTTTAATATTTTCAATTTTATTTTAACTATGACTTAGCTCTAACCAAGTCCTAATTGTTCCTAACAAGTGGTATCAGAGCTAGCCTTGGGTGTATATATCTGCTTCTTGTATGCTTTGTAGTTGCCACTAAGTGTGAATCCTCCACATTAAAAGATAAGTTAGAATATTATTCACCATATCAAAGGCACTATTCATAAAGCGGTTGTGATAGAAGTAATGGCGGCAAAGTACGACATTAAAAAATTCAACGGGAGCAATTTCGACATTAAAAAATTCAATGGGAACAATTTCTTACTGTGGAAGTTGAAGATAAAGGCAATCTTGATGAAAGACAATTGTTTGGAAGCCATTAGAGAAAGGCCAGCTGGGATCATAGATGAAAAGTGAAACGAGATGTATGGGAATGCTGTAGCTAATCTTCACCTAACTTTAACTGATGGAGTATTATCTAGCATAGAGGAAAAGAAGGATGCGAAGGAAATATGAGATCACCTCATAAAATTATACTAGAACAAAATTTTTTCTAAAAAGGAAACTATACACTTTAAGCATGATTGAATCCACTTCGGTGATAGAGCACTTAAATACTTTAAATACTCTATTTTCCTAACTCACATCATTGGGCCACACAATAGAGATAAGTAAATGTGTGAAACTTCTACTCCAAAGTCTACCAAATTCGTATGAACAACTCGTCATCAATTTAACAAACAACATAGACATTATAGTCTTCGATAATATTGCAGCTACTATTCTGGAATAAGAGAGTCGACGCAAAAGTAAGGAAGACAAGTTGACAAATTCACAACAAACGGAGGCCTTAGCAGTGACGAGAGGAAGATTAATGGAACGTGGACCAAATGAGAGTCATAGGAATGGTAGATCAAAATCCAAGAGTAAGAAGAATTTCAAGTGCTACAATTGTGGCAAGAAAAGGCACCTGAAGGAGGATTGTTGAAATCTGAATAAGAAAGATTCTATTCCTCAAAGAAATGCAACAAATACTTCAGATGATGGAGGTGCAATGGTGTATAAAGCGACAAGGACTATTAGAAGCAAGAGAAGATTTGTTGATGTATGACTTCTCGATTCAGAAACTACTTTTCATAAGACCTCTCGAAGAGAGTGGTTCCATAATATGAATCTGTCTCTAGGGGATTTGTGTACAACTATAATGATCAAGCTCTGAAGATTGTTGGTATCGACACCATCAAGTTAAAAATATATGATGAGACAATTCAGACTATTGAAAAAGTACAACATGTGGAGGGCCTGAAGAAAAATTTGTTGTATGTAGGCAACTAGATGATCTTGGTTTCAGATTTGAGATTCAGAACAAGATCATGAAGGTGATTAAAGAGGCGCTTGTATTTATGAAAGCAGAGAATATAGCTACAAATGTATACATACTGAAGGGAGAAAGTTTGCAAGAAGGAGAAGCATCCGTTGCTGTGACGAGTCCAGGTGAAAAATCTGCAATGACATGGTATAAAAAGCTTATACATATGTCTGAACAAGGAATGAAGATACTTGCAGAGAAGGATCTACTTTCAGGTCTCACGAAGGTATCATTACCCTTCTATGAGCATTTCATTGTGAGCAAGCAGCGTTGATTGAAATTCAACATATCAAACTTTAGAAGCAAGGAAATTTTAGAATTGATTCACTTTGATACATGGTAAGCATCATTGACATCCTTGGGAGGAGCAAAATTCTTTGTATCATTCATTGATGATTATTCAAAGAGATGTTACGTGTTTCCTATCAACAGGAAGGCAAATGTGTTTCCAATTTTCAAATTTTACAAAGCATGGGTGGAACTTTAATTTGGTAAGAAGATCAAGGGTTTGCACTCAGATAATAGAGGCGAATATACTAGTAAAGAATTTGTTGAATTCTGTAAGCAAGAAGGCATCAAAAGGTAGTTCACAATGGTAAACACTCCTTAACAAAATGGAATGACAGAGCGAATGAATAGAACTCTGTTGGAAAGAACAAGAGCGATGATGAGAATTGTAGGCTTAAATAAGAAATTCTAGGCAGAAGCAGTCAATACCACTTGTTATGTGGTGAATCGAGCTCTATTAATTGCAATTGAGTTAAAGACAATGATGGAGATGTGGACTAGTAGACCAGTGGATGAAGGAGTAAAGGGGTATCGTTTGTGGGATCCCACTGCCCACAAAATTGTTATCAATATAGATGTTATTTTATTGGAAGATAATGATCAAAAGAAAACAAAAGATGTTAGCACTTCAAAATAGAATTCAAAGACTACAATAATACAGGTGGAAAGCGAATTTGATCAAAATGATTATTCTGAAGCTACATAAGAGCACGAGGAGTAAGCTACAAATTTCTGACCCTATCTCAGTGATTTCTTGGTACCAACCTCAATATTGTCACTCACCTATCATCCATGAGTACTTATTGGTCGTGCTTAATATTTCAAGGAAATCCATTTCAACACTTCATATTAGCTTCATAAGATCAATTCGTATCATGACCCTTATGGTCACGGCATTAAGCAATTTCATTTACGCAAACACCCAGGTATATACCATCCAAAATCCTTACATCTTACCTAGAGATGTATTTATATCAAGTCTTCAATCGTTTACAGTCGCTAATAATACTGACATTTCAATTTATTCTTTTTCCTGCCCATGATTGGGGTTCACCCTATGATCATCACAAAAACCGATTTTTGTAGGCCAATAACATGCCTTGCACTTTCTTCCTCACCTTAACACACATATTGACAGTGATTCTACTATAGTTTTTCAGCATTTACCTCTTCTTCTAATGCAACATTCCATCATGATCATTGAACTAGCATTTTGAGTGTACTCTTCTCCTTTAAGTTATCATCTTTTCCATAATCGCATGCATACTTACAATCCAACCCTAGGTGCATTTCTAACTTCCTCCATATTACACTTCATGTCCCACGTATCATCACTTGTAACGTCATGTTTCTTTTTTCTTTTCTTTTTTTTTTCGTCCATAAGTATAAGCTCAATCCATTTCGAATTATAGACGCAGAATCATCAAGAAATGTAATCGCAGTATCCAAGCTATATGCTTACACTAAATCACAACTTTCAC
>JANKOE010000005.1:22627337-22638078 GCA_026284465.1 Erythroxylum citrifolium
ACGCTTCGGTCGGCATTTGTTACCGACCGACGTACTAATGGTCGGTAACATTTAGCGACTGTGCAATCGCCGACCAACGTCTCGGTTGCTAAGTACGGTCGGTGAATAATGTTACCGACCTAAAACTTAGGTATTCGGTCGGTAATTACGGTCGGCAAAGAACGTTTTTCTTGTAGTGGATAAGTCTTGGCGGAAAGAAGTATGGACTTGTTATTGATGATTTTACAAGATTTTGTTGGATATTGTTTTTGTCTTGCGTCTGCTTTTCGTTTATCATCAAAATTATTAATCATAAAGTCATTTTGACTTAACACCATGTATGTCTTCACTCTTCACATGTTCCTTCACATGATTATAGAGACTTACATGGTTGATCTACACGAATGTATAAGTCAAGAACATGGGCATGTAGGACCCTACACGGTCGTGTATCTTCCCAAAAGAACTTTTTACATTATCTTCCCAAAAGAACTTTTTACATCTTATCTTTACTTGTTTATCATTCCCACGAGCCATAAAGTCGTGTACATCATCGAAAGACTCAAAATAGGACTGGACACTTAACAATTTAGAGGTTCAATGTGACATACACATATAACTTATAAATGGTGATTAAGGAGCCATTACTTTAAAAAAATAACTGAAAGAATTTAAGTCATATATAACCACTATATTTCCTCCCTAATAGGGCATAACAAAGTTTTCAGTGTTAATGAGTAATATAAGTCCTTAATCTATCCTTTAGAAACCACCTACACCCCTTGTTACGATCAAGAAAGACTTTAAATAGGAAGAGTGTCATTGCATAAGGAAAGACGACATCTATTAAGTTACTTGATGATATGTTTGGAGAACAATCTTCGTTTACTTTATAATATGTATCATACCATTTGCTAATATTAGCATATGTATCTCCATTATCACTTACAGTCAATTTGTGTCATCCCTGAAAAAAAGTTTTAAAATAAATGCCAAATTATTTGAACAATATTTGATTTTCATATTTCTTTTGTCTCATCTTTCAAAATTGTATTAAGACTAGTTTTTTTAAAACATATGTTCAAAATAGCTATGCTCATTATAAGAAAGTATGTACTCATGTGTACTGGTAAGTCTCACTTAGTCATTTAAATAAATTAGTTATCGTATTTTAACTTAAATAGTTATGTTTTAGGCCTTAGGTTCCTTAATTATATTAAAATTGTTAATTAGTTAAGGTCTTCAATTTTTTTGTCGTAACGATAACAAGAAGTAGTCAAATTTAAGGGTTTGTTTATAAGTAGAAGAATATTTACTCGTTTCTTATTATAAGTTTTATCTATCTTTTCTCTAGAGAAAAGGTAAACATATGTTTATTTTGGTCGGGGATCACAAAGTAAAAATCAGACGCATTTTAAAACTATATAAGATTGACAATTAATAGTTTAAAAGACCAATTCGCATTAGATAGATTCTACACTTTCGGAAGTCTCATGGGCTGAAAAGTCGGTAAAATTCTAACTTTCATTTAAATGTTTGCAACATAGACACGCTTGATAGTTAAAATCATTTTAATTTATTAAAAATTAATTGTTGAAATTGTAGGTCAAAAATGATTCTTTGGAGTTTTGGGATAACAAAATTCAGAGGTATTAGAATAATTCCAGCGTCACCATTTAAGTCAATGAAAATTTCATAGATGAATTGTAAGATTGCAGACTAAGCAAAGAATTATATTACCTAAGCTCTATGATGATCCTTAAATATATATAAAGAACATGAGTTGAGTAATTCAACCTATGTACTTATAATTTCACCTTTTCTTATATCAAATAAATGAATAATAGTGTGGGAATCTTATCAACATTGACTTAAGATTTTCGAAGTTTAGATGAGATAAATTTTTTTATTTAATCACTTCTGCACAATGTTTTAAAAACCAAATCGGTGATTGAACCAGAGAAGCAACTAATTCAAGGATTAATAGTTCAACCAAAATTTAACCGTGGTTGAACCGGTGATTAATAAATATATAAATTATTATTATATATATTATATATAAAAGATAATTTTTAAACATATTATTTAATTATTTATTTATCTAATTGTAAACTTAAACCTTTAAACTTCAAAATATATAATTTTTTTAAAAAGTTCGCCAAATACAACACAAAATAATTCATCAAAAAGATTAAAAAAAGATCACTAATCATAATATTCATTCAAGTTGAAATTATCAAAATCAAGGCATGTTAAATAGACCGGCCGGTTCTTTCTTTCATCGGTTCAACGGTTTTTACCGGTCTGACCGCAAAATGAACGGGTCAATCACTCACAAAAAATACGGGCTAAATCGAACTGTTTCATGCTTCGATTCACCGGTTCTTCGGTCCGACCGACCAGTTCGGTCCGATTTTCAAAACACTACTTCGGCATCCTTAGATAAACATGGATCCTATCAGGATGTACGGTACACTTTGTGGGCATTATCGACTTTTTTGGATTTCCAAGGCTCGGTAGGTTGTATAATCTTTGACTTATTATGTATCATTTACGATTAACATTCATACGTGATTATAGCACGGGTGGAAGCTCATCAAGCATCTGTTCATCATAAGTGTAAAGTCGATTTTACGATTCCTAACAATCAAGAAGCTTGTTTAAGGTATATAACTTGCACGTCATATTTGATTTTGCTTCCGGGAGTTAAACATCACTCTCTAGATAATGTTCTTGATTGTACAATCACGCTGAATATCGAGCTCTCTGACCCTAGGTGATCATTTCCAAAACATTAGAAAAGATTCTTCTCGTAGTTCATCCAACTGTAGCTTAGGTTCTCAATAAGGAAGTAAAAGGCCTATTGATCTCAACCATTGACGATTATTCATCCTTATTTATGATTTCTTTACATGTCATACATGAGATTTAGCTAGCTAAAGGATACTTGGTCTATCTACGCACTTTGGACGCTGGGTTGCTACTTGCTAGCCCTTTACAAGGTGTCAACTTTATGCTTTTCTATTAATAGGAAAATGTTTCAACTAGTAGGGCAAGCATTAGTTTGTCCAACTCTTCCGTTAGTAAGATATTAAAGTCGAAGGATGTTTCATCTGACTCTCCTCTTAAAGACAATGATGATGAGTTTAAACTCAGACTCATATTGCATAAACTAAGCTGGAATGAATTTAAGAGCATGTGAAAAAAATTTCAATATCATTGAAGAAAGAATTTATCTAAGACTTGGTGAAGTTGGTTTACGCTATGTCACCTTTAAATGTAAACATGGGGATATACTTTTCATCACATCACAGACTCAATAATCCTTTATCTAGGTCAACTTCATCTATGCATTAAGTACCTTAACTCAAGCTTTATAGTTTGCCTATCACATTAGGGATATGACAGAGCCCAAAATTTTTTAGATTCAGATTAGGATTTTTAAGTATAAAGTCTAAGAAAAAGAATAAAGAATAATGAATAATGTAAGAATAATGTAAAGAAAAAAAAAAAAAAAGAATCTTTTTTTCATTAAAAGATTGATTATCAATCAATTTTGATTTGAAATAACGAAAAACTGACTCATAATCCGCGCGGTTATCACTAAAGTGTATACCCATGTGGATATCACATGCATGTCTCTGGTACAAGGTGGCGATCCGAATCTAAAATAGAAATAGAATGAAAAATGTAAAAAGTGTACATATCACTGCAGGCTTTTTTTTTTTTTGAGGGGGGGGCTTATTATCCCCTGTTAGGGGTAGGTGTAACCTTTTGACTATAACTAAAAGTTTGCATTATTATACGGAATTTTTTCCTCTTAAAACAGCAAGGGATGGCATTTTAGGATCATACGTGGGGTTTAAACAACATATTTAACTGTTGGAATATGGATAATCTGACTTAAACTTTTGTGGCTTCCATTGCTTGATGTGTGAATTCCAAACCACCGCAAACAGGCAAGCCTAGGGAAAAAAATAACTTATAAACAGAATATTAAGCGAAACATACCAGAGGCTCCGATCCGCGGGAGGCGATCAGTGCTAAAACTTTGGCCAAAAGAGTTGGTATATCCAACGGTTTCTTTAATGCACATTCAAGATTGGAGCTTAGGCAGGGGCAAAATTAAAGCAAACACGGCCAGAAAGAGAAAAGGATTCCATTTCGGCACTTAAGCCAACATAAATCTCAAGGGTTTATAATAAGACTGTAGAGTGCGAAACAAATGGTTTATATTTACAATGATCCTCTTTGCGCTGGAAAAAAATCTTTTGTCACATCCCTGCAGTAGTACAGCCAGTCTTAATGGCATACACTCTTTCCATTTCCTTCGCCTCATCCAGAATGAGAATCAACAAAGAATCTTTCTCCTTTCAAGCGCAGCTCCTAGCTTGGGCATAAAGTCTTCTTTGCTGTTTCTTACTTTGTTTTCGTTTTCAATACGACGTCTTTTTATTTTAAATGCATATAAAATAGGGTCGAAAGTAGAATTGAAACAGAGTAATGTGAATAGAAAATTTGAACCCTAACTACTGCTTATGCGTTAGTCATTCAAACTTCAAGAATAACGTAGCATTAGAGGTTAATTGGTTGATCTTATAGCATATTAAATAACCAATAGATACTGAGAATACGTTGGATGTTTAGGCGTTTTAGTTTAAGAGAACTATTTCATTATCACAGATAGATTAAGATTATAAATGTATCTCATAATGAACATGGAAAACGTGCTTTGGAACATTAAATCGGCTACTTGGAAGCAATATCTTATTGAAAATGTCGCATTTAAATAATAGGGCGTTATCTGACAAAGGCTCCAAGTTTTTTGTTTGTTTGTTTGAAGTAATTACCTTGCCATTAACCAATAATTGAAATTACGTGATATAAGAAATAAGCATTTTTAATGGATTTGTTAATACGCACAAGGCTTAATTGGCCTAACAGGGTTGGATTGGAGGGAGTTCCCAACAAGATTGCACTAAACCGCAAACGTCCTTATCGGCACAAAAAACACTATGTTGTCATTCCCCGCGGTTGGCATCACGTGGAAGTCACTTCGAACATGCCATCCGCAATTCACTCCCATAGCAGACATCTTCAAGCATCTGCTTCACAGGTGTCTATTGCTTTCTTTGTCTTTTTTTATCTCCATTATTTTAGATTGATAAAAGAAAAAACTTTGCATTTCAAAAAGAAGGGGAGGAAAGGAATCAAAACATAAACCTTTCTTTCAGGTACCAGACTTAAGTCTGATGGTAAGTTTTTTTTTTAAAAAAAAAACAGAAATCTGGGTACATGTCCGTGAAAAAAAATGGTCGCACTTGGGATATCAGAAAGTTTTGAGTTACAGTTGGATCCTCGATGACAATATCATTCTCCAGAGTCCAGAGAAGAGAAACAACAAGAATTTGGGTTTGGCTTTCATTTTTCTCTTTTGTATAAAGGCCACGTGGTTTGCTCAGAACATCGATTTCTAATTTATTAATGTTGTCAATATCGAGAAGGGTTAATTTATTAAGAGACAATGCGTCATCAGCTTATTTTCTCCGTTAGAAGTTAAAAGAAAAACATAAGTCTCTCAAAACGATAAGATTAATGCCTACACACAAAAAAGAAAGTGAAGTTCAATCATGTCCAGTGACGGATTCAAGGGGGCTAGCAGGGCTATAGCTCCCAAGTCTAAAAAATTTCTTTGTTAACTAAAATCCAGCTCCTCTATTAAAAAAAAAAAATTTGTCTTTGCCCCTTAAGACTAAAAAATTTTGTTCTAACTCCCCCAAAACTAAAATCCTGGATCCGTCACTAATCATGTCAAAGTTAAACTGGGTGCATTTATATACAAAATTTAAAGATATAAATAAATATTAATTAGATTTAACTAAGTAGGTCACACTCGATTATAAATTATTTAATTTTCTTGGAAAAAACATTAAATGTTGTTTTCATAAATTTATTAGTCCTTTCTCATGAAACTTATAGATGTAAGATCACTACAATTTTTTAATTCAATTTATTATATTAATTACTCGAATCATTGATTTTTATTACACTTATTTTCTTTTTATTATGACTTAATATTTTTGACTGAATATCTTTGTTTTCCAATTTTATATCATCTACAAATTTGAAAATTTTTAGAAGCTAATTAATCTCATTTGAAAATTAAAATAACTTAATTGCTCTAAATTAACATTGTATTATCTTATTCTTAGTATGTTTAAATATCAATATTAATTGTAATTATTTCAACATTTATTTTGTGTGATTTGAAGATAGAATGTCTCGCTTACTTATTTATTTGACGTGGGAATGAAGGGGCGACGCTTTATTTTGTCCCCCAAAGCTGTCCAGACTCTAGCCAGGCAATCTCTCTCTCACGTGCTATACTTTATGTCCACAAGTCCACACAAAACAAAGGTGAGTGAACTTGCATTGTCACACCAAAGGTTTTAGTACAAGATACTATGTGCAGAATCACTTGTTGGTGTCTGCTTTCTTGCTTCCGCTCTGACCAAGAGTTCCCTTTTGTAATGCAGTGAATCTAGTTAACTCCGGCTGTCGATGGTTCCCTTTTCTTGTTGGATTTAGTACTCTTGTTGATTGCACTAACATTCCTTATCCTTGGCTCAACTTGGATATAAATTTAAGATCTTTGCTCAACTTTGGGGCTTGTGTGGCACTTTCTTTCCGATTTATGGGCTTGGAATTGGGATTGGAGGGGACGAGTCAATGATGAAGCTTATGTTGTTATTTGATTCCAAGTCTTTTTCTGTGTCTGACGTTACGCTTATGGGAAAGACAAATTTGATTCCTTTTTCGGGTTTCTACACTCAAGCATTCGGCGTTAAGTTATGTCAAGAGTTCAGTTCTCGCAGAGGTAAGGATGGGCCCACTGTACTTTGCGTATTCTTCCATCAATGTCTCTGTCTAGTAATCAATGGATTCTGCATGAATATGTTTCAGGAAGTTTATAGTACGAGATTTAGGAATCTTCTTTCTTGAACTTTTTCTTGGTTGTTTCCTCCTTATTTTTCAGGAGGATGTTATTCAAGCACTTCAAACGGTAATTGTCTGTCCAAGGCTATGTGTTCAGTTGATCAGGAGAGAAGGGTAGCAGGGAATGACTTATATGACATCAACCGGACAAATGGTGATAGTTCAAGCTTCTTTTCCAGTAGTAGGAAAGTGCTTGATGCATTTGATGATGAGTATGGTGGAGTTGTCGTCGATCCTCATAGCCTTCCGGCTGATCCAGATGGTTTTGATTCTGCACTTCATTTTTCACTTTCCCATTGGAAAATGAGGGTAAGTAGAAAATACGTACTGCATAATGTGGTTGGTAGGGGTAGCTTATTGTTTCTGATCAGACTCACAATACATGTTACCTAATCACAGGGGAGGATGGGAATCTGGCTTAAGTTGCCTCTGGAACGATCAGAGCTTGTTCCAGTTGCTGTAAAGGTTAACCTATTAAACTTTCAAGACTTACTGCTGCTTAAGAGGCTTTAGGTTATAGTCTCCTATAAAACTGGAAAATCAGATGGTATTGATGTTTTGGTGAATGCGGTTTCTTTCATTCATTATCCACTCATTACTGAAACAAGTAATTTAAAATGCAGCAAGGTTTCAAGTATCACCATGCGGAGCAAGGTTATGTAATGTTGACATATTGGATTCCTGAAGGACCTTCAATGCTTCCAGCTAATGCTTCACATCAAGTAGGGGTTGGGGGCTTTGTCATCAATAATAAAAATGAGGTATGGATTCTTGAGACAAATAGAGTGGTATTTGTTAACACCAAGGCAGAACTGAATATCATTTTTTTAACTGATAAAAACAGGACAATCATCTTTTTCTAGGTTCTTGTATGCTTCATGCTGTCTTGTTTATTACGGATCAATTTTAAATGCCCGAGATGTCATCTTTCGGGATTTGCTATTTCTATTATTATGCACTATTTTATTTTGGATTGTAATAACTTGCCAATCAAAATTGGTTCCGGAGACCAAACTTCAAGAGGTTACACCAAAATCTTTCTTAGTGTATTTTTGCACACTTGTCAAGCAAATCTAAGGATTCTCTAGAAACTCTTAATTTGCTTTGTCCTCGGCATCCAATTTGAGAATTTCAGGCTGCATTCATAAGTTTTGAAATTGACTCATTTTTCATAGCATCTAAATTTCGTATGATTAGAAGCTCTAGTCAAGCCATACAGCCTTTATTTATGGGAGATATGTCATTTGTTGAAATTTACACACACTTGGTGTGAGGAGGCATGATAGAATCATATATAATCCATTCTTCAGTCTCACCTACGAGTGTAAACTTTGACTTTATTGGTTTGTTGACAAGATTTACCATCAAATTGAGCTCATGAAAATGGAAACCATACACCTTTTATCTTTCAGAAGGACTATCAAGTTATTAATTCCAAAAGTCAAATTTATAAACCTCCGTCTCAGTATCTTTGACATCCAAGTATCATTTGCTACCTCCAGGTTCTCGTGGTTCAAGAAAAATTTTGTGCTCCTGCATTTTCTGGTTTCTGGAAAATACCAACTGGATTCATTCATGAGGTACATAATTTGTGTTAGCTCAAATGAAATGAAATTAGTCTTGTCAACTTGCTTACAAGTTGTTGGTTGCTTCATCAGTCAGAGGAGATTTATACGGGAGCAATTAGAGAAGTCAAGGAGGAAACTGGTGTAAGAATTTCTCACTTTGCATGTTTCCAATGTAACTCAGTTTTCAATTTTTTATTTTTTTGCAAGTAGTTTAACATAAAGAGTGCTATACATTGGGTAATACCCTCTTGACAATAACGTTACCTTTTATTTTATTTTGCAGATAGATACTGAGTTTGTGGAAGTTATAGCATTCAGGTACTAACAAGATGCCATACTAATTGGCACAATCTCCTAAACATTAGCTACTGTACAATTGATTGCAATTTATTTGCCTCCATAGTCTATGACAATCACATGTTTCATTCTAAGCATTATGATTATGGATTCCATTTACCTGCCAACAGTTCTGATATCCAGCACCTCTACATTGTGTAATATGTTTTTCATCACTTTCAGGCATGCTCACAATGTGGCTTTTGACAAGTCAGACTTGTTTTTTGTCTGCATGCTCAAACCATTAACAACTCAGATCTGTGTCGATGATTTTGAGATTCATGCAGCAAAGGTAAGCACTGGACTAAGCTTGCCAGGACTTGTATTCTAACTAATAGAAACCATTGGATTATTTTTTGAGTAATTATGGTAACTGTTGGGGTTCTTATGACTGGTATGAAGTAAAATAATTGGTTCAAGTTTACTATTAAACTTTTGTTGTCTTGCGTTGTTTCCCAGTGTATAGTTTCCTAATATACACTGCCAAACCAAACTGGAATTTTTAATTGAGACTGGTAAGTTTTAGTGGATCTAAAAGGTTGACTACGAGTCATGCACCACTAGAAAGTGTGATCAGGTCTGGTTTCCGAACTAGCTGTTAATTAATTACTCCATACATCGTTAACTTTCTGTTTGGTCTTTTATGTGTCATTTTACATCTAATAAAGTGCATTGTTAGGGCAGTTGATAACTTTGTTCTGTTATAGCAGCAGACCATTAGACTCTAATCTTAGTTTCTACTCCTTGTCCTGGTTACTGGATTTTTCCAATGGGATTAAAATTCAGGTGATTATTGGATTAATAACGTGCACATTCAAACATAAAATGACTAGCCTGTATTGATCCTGCAGTGGATGCCATTAGTTGAGTTTATGCAGCAGCCACTAATACAAGAAGACAAGATGTTCAAGCAAATCATTGATATTTGCATTGCACAGCTTGGGAAACGTTATTGTGGGTTATCTGCTCGTCACCTCATCTCAAAATTTGACGGCAAGCAATCCTGCATTTACTACAGTGCAGTTGACAATGACCACCAGTGCACAGGCAGTTGAAGCGTCCAGTTTGTTTTACTCAGTGATAGGAAAACATTGGGCCTAAACTACTTAGGAAGTGGCTATAACAGTTGCCGTGTAACACGTACATGTCGATGTGTATATATCCTGTGAAGAATCTGGTATGTGTTGGTTAAAAACATTTCTGGTAATCTGATCATCTCTTCAGAAACTGGTTAGAGACTACAGAATTTTCATTGCATAGACCTTGTAGCTTCCAAACAGAGGCCAAGCTGCTTCTGCATTAGCTTAGCTGATCAAGGCCGGGACTTGTCTCCTGTTTTACTGTATGGACGGACAAAGGAAATATGTGTAGACACTAGACAATGCCATGTGGGTTTATGGTTATTAAAGTTAACAAGGACGTGGGCTGGTCGAATGATGGTAGCTCATTAATGTTTCAGATATGAAATTTCAAGTCTAATGGTCTATATATATATATATCATATTTATTTATTTAAGACGGCGAGGCCTGCGGGCAGCCATGCGGTTGTCATGTTTCAACTCGACATAGTAGATATTACGTCTAATCCTAGATTTAAACATCAACCAAACTTTGGCATTTTCCATTTTAGATTTCTCAAATGTGAGTTATACGATTTTGAAGGTGTAGTTGGATTCAGCAAGTACAGAATAACTCAATTGTGGATGTGGGCTCATTCAATTCTTTTTTGTAACGTCCAAACAAAGTTCAGGGTCCAACAATTCTCCCCTCCTTATAAGAATTTCATCCTCGAAATTCATATCACTTTCTTGACTGGTTCCTTCATTCTGGTTTAGATCACTCACAACTTTCAACTTCTTGTG
>JANKOE010000005.1:22658163-22668826 GCA_026284465.1 Erythroxylum citrifolium
AAAAGCAGACGATAGAATCCAGCGATAGAAAAATCAGACGTTAGAACTCAGTTAATAAAATTCAGACAAATAACTAGGGTAAGTCTAAAACAGTTTAAGCTCGCCACCACAGTGAATCAGCAGTAAGCATAGTAACTGGATTTATATCCCAGCCAGCAACCAGCGGTCCCGTGAGTGTGCCATCAGTCAGGGCTCACCACCCGGACCAGTCGGGCTTCAGGTTTGGGGTCCGACAGGGGGATTAGGCCTTAAGCGTATTCGTTCTACGAATGATGCCCTCCTTATGAAACTTGGCTGGGCATTACTTACTCAACCCCAGGCTCTTTGGGTACAGACGTTGCGGGCTAAATACAAGGTGGATATGGTGCACATCCCTCACAATTTAACGAGACCTAGTGCTTCAAGTACTTGGCGGGGGATCGCAACCGTTTGGCCTCTTATCCGCCAAGGCGTGAAATGGCAAGTCGGGGATGGTCGGCGAGTTCTATTCTGGCTGGATCACTGGTTAGCTGATTGGGGCCCCCTTTATTTAGTGACTCATACCGAAATTCCTGAAGAGCTCCTTTACGCTACTATTCATGATTTTCAGGAACGCGATGGTCTTTGGCATTGGCAGGCTTTCCAAGACTACATCCCCGCTCCTGTTTGTTCGTCTATTGCTTCCACCACTATTGATATTGGTGAGGAGGATCGGTTGCTTTGGGGTCCCACTTTGCACCGACGTTTCACCGTGGCTTCGGCTTATGATATGCTTGAGCACAATGTTTCTAATGGTTTCGTTTCTCACTAGGAGGCCATCTGGAAGTGGGCTGGCCCCCAACGCATTAGATCTTTTCTCTGGCTGGTGTTTAAGCGGAAACTGCTGACTAATAAGGAGCGAGCCACTCGTCATCTGACAATGGAGGCCGGATGTCATTCCTGTGGACAGGAAGAAACGACTCTTCATGTTTTACGCGATTGTCCTCGCGTCAAATCTTTCTGGCAACATTTTCCTGACACGATGGTTAGCGACGATTTTTTCACTCAGGAGGAAGGACACTGGCTCAGTTTTAATCTTCACCATCAAGTTCAAGTTCATCGGGCTGAGTGGACTACTATTTTTGGGGTCGCTTGTTGGTTTCTCTGGCGATGGCGTAATAACAGCATTTTTTAGCAGGGGTTTGTTTGGCCTCTTAATGGGCATACGATTATCATGGACTATACGCTTTGGGTTATTCGGGCGAACACGATTGAGAATCGTATTTTCCAGGCGCAGGGGTTGCCTTTGGGATCCTTAGTCGGGTGGACTCCACCGATCGAAGGGTGGGTCAAGCTTAATACGGATGGGTCGGTGAACCTGGGCTCTCATTTTGTGTCTGCTGGCGGTCTCCTCCGCAACTGGCAAGGGCACTGGTGTGGCGGCTTCTTACAGCAATTAGGCGTTGGCTCTCCTCTTCAAGCTGAACTTTGTGGGGTGTACTCTGGATTGCTCTTGGCTTGGGAGTGGGGCTATCGCCGCGTTCAACTGGGGGTGGACTCCCTCGAGGTTATTAATCTTCTTTCCTCTTCATTTCAGGTTACCACTGAGTTTTCTGCTCTTGTGACAGGTATCCGCGCGCTGTTGCATCGGGAGTGGACTGTTCATGTTGAGTATACGCCTCGCGAGGGCAACCAGTGTGCGGATCATTTGGCTTCTCTCGCTTCGACTTCGCCGCCGGGTCTGCATATTATTCGGGTACCGCCATGGAGTCTCTCGGCGGCTCTGCTCCGCGATATGCAAGGAACTCTCTATCCGAGATCCCTTCGTAGGGGTTTCACCCCCCGTAGCTAGTCTTTTTTTTCCTTCCCTTGTATCCCAAAAAAAAAAATATTTACCTATCAAATTTCTTTAAATAAACTTTGCGATTAATAAATATTTTTTAAAATATAATTAATCTCTGTTTCTCTCTTCTTTGAGCAGTGAAACTGATCGGTGTTCTTCTTCTCCTATCCAAATCGCCACAACGTCAGGTTTCTTCTCATCTCTCCATCTCTCTTACTTCTTCCATCTTCCTTTATCTATATATTTCCAAGATCAACTGATTAGTCCATCGAGAACCCACTTTATCTTTCCTTATTGGGAAAGCAATGACAAAGCCAGAAGGAAAGAAACCAATGAATAACAGGGATTAAATCTTCAAAACCTGAAAGTACAGATTTTTTCTGTAAAACAAGAAAAATGGTGTTTGCCACAGAAACTGCATCAAAACCCATGTCAGATCTGAACTCAGAAACACGAAACAAGAGTATTATTGATGAGTTATACAAGGCATTGGCGGAAGGTGACAGGAACATCATTGGCAAGCTGTTGACAGATGACCTGAATGGTGGTTTCATGGACCTCACCGTTGCGAACACATGATGAGGATGCTCACCGGCGATTCAAATACCATGAACAAGTTCAGGTTCGTGCCGAGAAGCATAGAGGCAAGGATTTAAAACCGGACCGTCTGGTTCTACCGAAAAAGGTTAAACCGGCCGGTTTTTATACAGAGAGGTTATTAGGTGAAACCGAACCGGATTAATGACCGGTTCAGACCTTTTTCGGTCGGACCGAACGGTCCGGTCCAATTTTTAAAACATTGAATTAAAGTCTAAACATAACAAAAACATGGTAAATAATAAAGGTAACTAAGAAAGTAAAAGACTAAATTAAAAATCTTGTGGTAAACTTTCCCTTATTCATTTTTCTGGTCAAGTTTGGATTTGCAAACGGGATTCTACATTGTGGCCAGCCTAGGCTTCTGCCAAATTGGCTTCAATATTTTGCTCATCTATGACCGACCTGCTCCTTTTCTTGGGCTTGGACGAAAATGGGTTGAGATTGTCCTCCATCATTCACCCACCCTTGAAAGTTTTCTTCTTCAAAGAACCCATTACAAATGATAATCTCATCCAAAGAAAATGTTAGCCTCAAATCATTGTCAATCCAAATCACAAACTTGGATTGCCCTTCACATGCTACTACCTTCAAAGGACCCTTATCTATTCCTTCAACTAGCTCAAGCTTCTTACCATAAAGCCTTTTTTTTCTTCTTCCAGTTGACAAATACATAATCACCAATTTTGATCAACTTTATAGACCTTTTCCTAGTGTTAAAACCATCTTACTTTATATTATTAGTAACCTGGTCATTTTCAACTTCTATAAAACCAAGGCTTGCATCAAGTTCCCTCACTAAACCAATACTAGTAGCATGCTTAAACTTGTCAACAAAAACAGATTTTCCAATTTTCCCACTCAACATGGCAATATCAACATTGATACTAACATGATCAACATCAACAAGTCTTGCAAGTTCACCATCTTCCAACAAAGTGTCATTATCATCAACACAAACCGAATTCTTAAGCAAATTGAACTTCAAACAAGTTTCGCTCTCCACATTTTGTACAGAAACAAAGCCAACAACATCATCAAATTGCACAACAAATTTGGTTGGCTTAGCTCTAAACAATTCACATAAAGTTCTCGATTGCACATGATCAACGATATTCACATTCACATTCAACTTGTCAATTACCATATTCACATTCCACAAAACTATCTCCCAAATTAGGCTCAAATTGAATCCATAAGAGTTTGGAATTAGACCGAATTATCTCATTTTTGCACTCACTTGGAGGCTACTCCTTCGCGACCAATTGTGAAGTTTCCATGGGAACATCATTCTTGATCACTTCAGCTACAAGAGGACTACTAGTTGGGAGAGCTTGCACATTTGGAGGAGGTGACATTTCAATATGTGAAATATGCTCATCAACAATAGTTTTCTTTTCTTCAATACTTATTGAAGCTACCTCTTCTTCTTTTTGTTTAACATTTGGTTTCATAGGAATCAACAAGAATTTTATACCATTATGATGCAATGAGTAAGTGTTGGTTCTTCCTTGACAGCTTACATTGCAATCATATAACCATGGTCTTCCCAAGAGAAGATGACAATCAGACATGGGAATCACTTCACACCATACTTCATCTTGATATCTTCCAATGGCGAACGGCACCAAACATCTTCTACTCACTTGAATTTCATGTTCCTTGTCATGCCAAGTGAAAGTGTATGGATTAGGAAGTGGTTTGATCTCCAAAGCCAACTTATCCACCATTTCAGTCGAAACCACATTTTCATAAGACCCACTTTTAATAACAACCTTACATTTTCTCCCTTTTGTGACACATCTAGAATGGAACAATGATTCTCTCTTCCAATCTTCCTCCATGACTAGTTTAAGGAGAAAATTATTCAAAACAGATTGCTCGTCGCGTAAAAGACAGTTTTGGACTTTGCCTGAAACTTTGTCGGAATTTTGGCCGGATACTTGGTCAGAGCGTTATGCCATGGCTCTGATACCAAATGATGGCTTGCGAAGGTGGTGTTTGATGGTGGTGGACAGTGGTTTATAGTCGGAATTGGTTTTCGGGAGATTTGAAGATGTTTGGACAAATTTAGGACTTTCGGGTAAAACTAGGACCGATTATTTGAAGGCATTTTTTGGATTAATTGGCTGGGAATTTGGTTTTCAGGAAAGAAGCAAAGTTGTAGAACGTTTTGTGAACTACAATTTAGACACAAGAATCTGATTAATCGGATAAGGAATGATTGAGTTATAGTGGATTTTGTTGTGACATGTTAACCTAGGCGATAGAATGAAGGCAGGTGATGAAAACGAGAATTTTGAGGAGGCTGGAGTTCGAATGGGGTGAAGATGTCTTCTGGAGATTTGTAATTTAAGATGTGAGGAACAAACTTGAAGAAGGGAAGTTTTTGATTTGATGAACACAGGAAACAAAAACTGGAAAATGAAATTGGAACTCGGACATAATTATTTAAATTGCACAACACACAAACGATTGAATATTTTCGGCAAACAAACAAGCCCTTTTGATTAGTTTTGGAAAACAATCATACCCTGCTGATCAAAGTCTGAATTTTGAGAGGAAAACATCTCGTTTTTTATTTCTTGAAAAGCTGTATCTATCTTTTTTTTTTACAAATGAAAAGAGCATGAGTTCTTGTTGACTTCTCACATTCCTCTGGCTATTAATTTTCTGTAGCTAATTAGTGTCCATAAACAGCCCATTAACATGCAATTAATGTCTAAACATAACATAAACATGGTAAATAATAAAGGTAACTAAGAAAGTAAAAGACTAAATTGAAAGTATTGTGGTAAATCTTCACTTATTCATTTTTCTGGTCAAGTTTGAATTTGCAAACGAGATTCTACATTGTGGCCAGCCTAGGCTTCTATCAAATGGGTTTCAATATTTTGCTCATCTATGACCGACCTGCTCCTTTTCTTGGGCTTGGATGAAAATGGGCTGAGATTGTCCTCCATCAATAAGGGTAACATCTTTCTATTTTATTGACTTTGGCACCACAATATTAGATTTTGACAAATCCGTTTGTAAAAATAATATCAAGGCTTCCAAAGTAAAGGTTGTATTCATATTTTCGTAATCTATTTTATGTAATTATTATAAATAAGATTAAAATTAATCAAATAAGTAGAAAATATTTATCGAGATTTGCAAAGTTAAAATAAATATAAAACTCATTTAATTAATAAGTAAATAAAAATCAATTGCATTTATATGGTGTTCTCACAGCCATAGTTTCATTGAACAAAAACATGTGATGAACGTTAAGGCTGGCCATATAAATTATGTAATCAGCAAACGTCATATTCATAAACAGTGGAGTATAACAATTCTATTAGTAAGATACAAACTTGCCATGTCTTATTATATTAAAAATAATGATAAAAACTTTTATCCTAAATTATTTTTAACATATATAATCCCTAATAAAATCAAACATTAAAATAACTCAACGAATCATAACTTTTTAAAACACAGCTACAAACCACTAGAAATCCAAATCTTTTCCCAAATTTAACCCCGTCATATGACCTTTGTTCTAGCCTTAAAAAATTGTATACGATTAGTATTAAACTATACAAATATTTGATCCAATCGACCACAAAATTTCTTCTTGGGTCTTGAAGATAAATATACACCAAGAAAGTTTCTCACCTATATTACATTTCAACGAATACGCTAGCATCTATCTAATTACTTAACAAAATCTCTCTATTTGCTGGCATACCACCAAAATGTTGAAGGAAACAAAACAAGCCACTTGGGTTGAAAGAGGTACGACTCAGCCAACTGTATTTAGATTTTCCTTCTCATTTTACCTCTCTCATTCAACAATCCCTTCCCTGTTAGTGTCTTAAGTTTTTGTTTTTTCCGCTCGTTTTCTTTCTCCTCAAAGCCATCATCCATCATTTTCATTGTTGCCACACGTTTAGCTGTGTAAATCTGCAAACAACATTTTGACACCCATAAATAAACCAGAATAATATGTTTTCCCCGATAAAAAGGTTGCTATGATTAATTACACTTAGGTGAGCACGTTAACTACCTTGCCTATGTCTACCTAAAATCAATATTATCTTAAAGATAAATAAGGACTACCTTGCCCCATTGTCTCCTTAAGGTATGAATACTAGATTAATAATATTAAAAGGACATACTTACCTTTGTAATATCAGATAGAACTTCTTTCTCTTTACAGGCAAATTCCTCCAATTGTCTTCCGATAACATTTTCTATCTCATGTATGAGATCAACGTCATTCTGAAAATTAGATTTAGCCATGTTAAGCGAGATGACAATGAAGGACAAAAATACCCTATGTACCTAAGAATCTCCATCAGTTATAAAACCTTTGTCATTCAAACTGTTGTAGCAAAACAATTATTTTTAGTTACTTGTCTATAATATATAGTAACAAATGCTCCCGAAAAGGCCTAAAATCTGGAGTGCAACGTTATAAGCCTCCAATATTTACCTCAGTAACGAAACTCAATGCCAGGCCTTCCCTCCCTGCTCTTGCAGTACGCCCTACACGATGAACATAATCTCTAGGATACCTGCAACAACTTGCAGTTAAAGCCACAAGACAAACACTTCTCAATAAAAGGCTTACAAGAAATACAGTTGAGGCGTAACCTTGGAACGTCATAGTTGATGACAAGATCAACAGTTGGAATATCCAGGCCACGACTGGCAACATCAGTTGCTATCAATATTGGAGCTTGCCCAGATTTGAATCGATGCAATGCAGCTAGCCTTAGAGACTGGGACTTGAATGAATGCAAAGCCACAGCTTCCTCATCAAGCTCATCCAATAATAAACTCAAAAGATGACAAGTTCTGTTTCCACATTAGAATGAGAAGTAAGAAAATGAACATATTTACATTCCATAGATAAAAATTCTTAAGAAAAGCAACATAGGACCCAAACCACCAAGTGTCAAGACAAATTTACTAGTACCCATAAAATAAGAACAACGGCTTCTTTTATCAATGCTTAAAAACAGAGGCAGTCTTTCTACAAAGAGCAGAATTTTCAATCATTAAGACTAGATAAACTTGTAGTCTTAATGCCATGATCCAACTTATTCTGTATAATGGAATTGCTTAATCAACAAAAAACTTAACAATCACTGCATGTATCTATTTATGAGTGTAGTAGTAAAAGAAAGGGAGTTCATTACTGCATGGTCATGGAACTAAACATTGCACACATAGAAAGAACAGATCAGTCATCAAATCCATCAGCTACTAAAAGCATGCTTCATTATAGCTTAGAATGACAGCAGATAAGTTACAAACTTAGAAAGCACAGTGAAATATTTCAGATAAAATTAATTTGTACCTGCATGTAGAAACAAATATCATGGCAGATCGAATATTCATGACTTCCATTTTTGACAGTATATAAGCCAGATAAGCATCCTTAACATTCTTAGGCATGAAAATGTACTCTTGTTTAAGAGTTTCAACCGTCTTGAATCCTTCATATGCCTCATAAAAGTATGCCTTATTTGCTGAAATCTCTAGCAGTGACTGCAACTCATTTGTCATTGTTGCAGAAAATAACAAAGTCTGTCGATTTTTTGGCAAGCAGTTAAATACTGTTCGTAATTCCTCTTCAAATCCAGCATCCAAAACTCTGTCAGCTTCATCTAAAACTAGGAACTGATACAACAACCAATAGGGGAAAAAAATGAGAGTGAGATAACTAAATAGCCATTGTTGAGTAAAAGTGAACTGAACAATGATAGATGTATCCATAAGACTTTAGCTGCTCATAAGCAACTCAAAGTTCATATAGCAAGATTATAAGCCATTTACTTCAGAAATCAACATTCAACATATAATTGGCATTACAAATTCAGAAATAGTCTAATGCACATAAGGGGATCAACACAAAGCTAATTCAAGGGATGAACTTAGAAATATGATCTAAGGGTTGTTGACTATTTACTTTAAAATTAGGCATTCAACATGCAATTGGCAGTCTAATTCACATAAGGGTATCAATAAAAGCTAATCAAGGGATTAAACAACTTAGCAGTACGGTCTAGGTGTCAAAAACGTCAGGAAGAATGTTCTAGCTTCAACATAGTTTTAGGCCGATATCTATTCAAATTAGTTGTGTATTTCTCTTATTACATGAGAGTTCAATAGAAGAGATTCCTCCTAATTAACAACTCTTCATGAAATTTCATTATGTAACTTATGTACAAGCACTTTTACCCAAAAATGCACCCCAAAGTGAGATTTCACAGGTGTATAGATTATCTTTCATCTCAATTTCCCATCTAATTGTCCTCTTCACATTTTTTGAAGGAGCTTTGATCAACTCTATCAAGCTTTCATCCAAACATAAACATATGTATGAACTCAATAACTTGAAATGGAATCTAAATTACCTTGGTTCTAGAAAAGACCAAAGGGATATCAGGATTCTCCTTTAACAAGACTTTAACTCGGCCAGGGGTGGCAATAACAACATGTGGTCTACTTGTTAACGTCTTTGCTTGGGTTAGCATATCCATGCCACCAACCACCACTGAGCAACACAGATGTAAAGAAGATCCCAGGGCTCGGAACTGTTCTGCCAGCTGGTAGGCTAGTTCCCTTGTTGGAGTAATCACCAGTGCAAAAATCCCGTAGGGGTCCTCAGCCAGGTGGTGCAGGATGGGAAGTGCAAATGCTGCAGTTTTCCCACTTCCTGTCTGGGCCAGACCCAGCACATCCTGGCCAGCTAAAATTTTGGGAATGCAGTGTGTTTGGACCGGAGTTGGTTGCTTCATTCCCAGCTCCTTGCAGGTTTGAACTGCCCATTCTGCAAGACCAAGATCGGAAAACATAGTCTTTGTGGTGGTGGAATCGTGATTAGGATCCCTGGAACTTTCCTTCTCCATTTTTGAGATTTGGGATTTCAGGACAGATTCTTCTTTTTGATGGGTTTTAGGGGCTTTCTGTTGAGGCTTAAGGGGTTTAGTGGATTTGAAGAAGAGAGGGAAGTTTTTGTCTACTAGTGTTTCTTCTTGCTCCATGATGGTACTTGTTCTGTTTAAAAGGAAAAAATGTAAGAAATTTGTAAATTGTAAAAATCAATATTTTTTTTAAAAGGTCTAAAAAGGTTTTGGGGAGGAATAGCAGCAAACGTTCAATGATACCACCATTATTTGGAAACCAATCTTTTCGTATTCAACCTTTAAGTTCAAAATGATACCAATACACACCTTTCACACAAGCCCAGGAGGAAGGGAATCAGTTGAGCTAGTAAACAGCAATTTTGAAAGCTCAGAATACATTCCAACAGAATTTTTAATACATATTGACTAACAGATCAAGTTTTTTCTTTTTTCTGTGTAAGGTGCTAAATATAAGCAGTATCGAGTTAAAACTAAGGAAATCATGAAGCTGTAGTTAGAATCTTAATATAACATGTTCCCAAAATTTTGACACAAGATCGAATAGACTAGCTACTAAACACATTCAAGTCATTTTTCCATAGTATAACAAGAATCTGTTGAAATGATAATGAAGCTTTTGTCATTACAACTTTTGAACATAAGAACAAACTAAAATCCTAAACACACCACCTCACAAGACAAAATAACAAGAGAAACAAGGCTAAAAGAATCAAAATGAAGAACAATTAAAAGACATTACTAGTCAGAGGCAGTAAGCTTGAGCAAGACAAACTGAAGAGAAAAAGAGCTCAGCTCCTTTTGGAAAATTAGAGCGTAAGATGGACGGCGGCAGGTGACGGCAACCGGTGACAACAAAGGTGACGTTGGTCTGTCCGAGGCTTGAACGTGAGAGGATAAGAGGAGGGTTGAAGATGTTTTAAGGTTAAAGAAGGACAAGAAGTTTCGGAGGCTGGAACATGAGAGCATAAAGTTGTCTTCAACAAGAAAAGGTATTCTTCGAATAGGTAAGGATGGGTTGGGGTAGGGTTTCTGTATTCTCCAAAAGAATAGTTGTTACTAATGCTTAGTTATTCCCATCTCCATTTTTAACCGAACATAGATTTAGGCTCTGTTTGGTTCAATGGTTGATGATAGAAGGGGATGGAACGTAACATGTTTCCATCATTTGTTTGAGGGTTTTATAATGAAATAGAATGAAATATGATGGAAGCGGAGGGTTTCATGTTACGTTCCATTCCATCCTAAACAGTGAAAATAAGAAACCTCCAATTTAGGGGGTTAAGATGGAACGTAACCTAATAAATACATACTACCTAATATACCCTTAATAATTCTTCTTAAT
>JANKOE010000005.1:22696042-22708906 GCA_026284465.1 Erythroxylum citrifolium
TATGATTTGTTCAGAATTGATATTAAGAAGAATTATTGATAGTATATTAGGTAGTATGTATTTATTAGTTTACGTTCCATCCTAGACTCTCCAAATCGGAGATTTTTTATTTTCACTGTTTAGGATGGAATGGAAAGTAACATGAAACCCTTCACTTTCATCCTATTCCATTTCATTACGAAACCCTTAAACCAACGATAGAAATGTGTTACATTCCATGTCCTTTCATCCCTAACCCCTCAACAAAGTAGGAGCTTAGTTTAACTTCAACCTTTCTTTTCTTTATACTTTTCTATTTTTTTTAGAAATTAAAAAATTCTCATTAATGAGTGGTATGTTACAAGAGACAGATAACTTGAGAATCACTTGGTCCCATAACCCAACATAACCAAACGACGACGTGCCTATTACACGAGAACAAAAAACCCAAAATAGTAAAGCAATTAGCGTCTTTAAACGATATCACCCGACATTTCTCAATTAGGGTTGGCGAAGGAAAGCGACCAGGGTGAGGAACGATCGGTTGTCCATGTGCAGCAGTAATCAATGACAGGTAATGGTCTTAGAACATCGATCAAGAAAGATAGACAAAATAATTTTCTGTTTTATTTTTTAGAAAACTTGATAATGGCATTGATGCAGTTAACTGATTTTAACAGTCAAAATGAGGATAAAATCACATGTTCCACTAATTTTGATTATACTATGTTCTATTTTGTCTCATCCAGACGTTAACTGTTAAATTCGGTTAATTATATAATGTGTGAAAGAGATGAAATAGAATAAAGTAGAAATATTAGTAAATGAAGCAAGTAATCTATTTCTTCAAAATAATAGGGGAAACTTTTTTTAAAATCTACAGATGATTTCTAAGACTTTGTGATGTATATAGTAATAAATAAAGAAAAATTATATAACAAGTCCTTGTAATGAATTTAATTATGAAAGAGATATTAAGATTTGTTAATTATTAGGGAGTTTGAATATTAATAGATAAAATATTCACTTATAATATAATTACTACACTTGTAAAAATATGAATTTAAAAATATAAAGATGTAAAACAGTATTTCAACTTGAATGGGTAGACAAAAAGATGCAACTTGATGTAATTTAATGTTAGAAAATCATGAAACGTATCAAAGTAAAAAATATATATGTAAAAATATTTTTTGTGTACAAAATTTAATAATATATTCTTTGATGTGATCCTCTAATCTTTTTTTTTATTACACTGGAAAACATAAGCAGAAAAAGAAACAAACCAGCGCAAAGCTCGACGGTACATCGTGCCCTGCTGGTCGCGCTGTAGGAGCTCCCGTATCGTCAGCGGAGATTCCCGGAGAATATGAAGTCCCGGACCGGTAAGCGTGGCAAGTGTGGCCAGTCTATCGGCACACTGGTAATATCGTGTGATTGTGAAGATTGTTGATTTGATGGTTGCGACTTTACGACTCATTCTTATATAAATCTTACCTTGTTTGCTAGAGGTCTATTGACGACTTAGACTTGTCGGCAAAGTTTATTAAAGTAACTCTTTTTCTTTTGCAATAGGAAACTTTTTAAAACCTATAGAGTACATATATTGCTTGTATGAACCGATGACATGCTATTATGCTTTTAGACTGTAATAATGGAGGCAAAGGCAGTGGCGGCTGGGCAAGAAAAGATTTGCCAAAATTCGTTATGTTTGGAAAACAAGACTTTATGAGAGGAGAAACGTTTTATGAGTTTAAAAAACAACTATAGTGGGCGACTATAGTGGTAAATTAAACTTTCAACTCTTTAATAATTGAAAATTTTTAAATTGTGTCTGAGTAATTATAAATATTTTTCATTAGTTCTATTGCTATCCTTTTAATTAATGCTTAATAGATTTGATTGAAATCTCATATAGTTACAGGTGGTTTCTATTAGAATTAAATTGGTTATATGACACAACCTTTGAGGGTGTTCCTATTTGGTTCTATTTATTTTTTTGGTTGTGAAAAAAATGAAAAACAATATAAATTAAATGTGCTTGCTATAATTAATTTTGATTTTTAGTTTTTAAATTAAAAAAATCACAACGTAATCACAAAAAAACAAAATTGATGTTTTTATACGTTTTTACAAAGGTTTCCTTGTCTATATATACAAGGAATTCATTTTCCAAAACTTCAAACCCGAAATCTTGTTTCCAAAACTTCCGTTGACCTTGTAAAACCTACCCTCTCTCTATTATTAGTCTGTTGGAAAATCGAGACGGGATTTTAACACATAAATCATAATAAAACATGAATCTTAATTCGTACCTTATTTCGAAGCTTGATTTATTTCTCGTCGTATCCCACGAATTAGTTCTGAAATTGGTTCATCTCAAACACCATAGTCATATAAATGTCCGACCTCTAATAGTATCCACAGAATAGGTTGAGAGAACTCTGTAACTCTTGCAGAGAGGATTAAGCAAGAAGTATTAGCTCCATTATAGTTTGAACCTATTTATAATAAGTTTTGGACATTTTAGTAATTTAATTGAAATTAAATTGTAATTTCAATTAAACCTGAATTAGAATTACAAAGAATTCTAATTAAATAATAATTATGTCCAAATAAGATCTAATATCTCATATTGATCTTTAGTTATTAAATATATCATATTTAATCATAAAGTTTCTCAAACTTTATGAAAAAGATCAATTTGATTTAAATATCTTTGATCTCTTTAACCATTTCTTTATGTAAGACCCATTAGGTTCCAAATATGTTGGCAATGATTATAAATTATAATTATAATTATAATTTATAATTGATTTATAATTGTAATTAGATAAATTAAAACCCCTTTTAATTTATCTTTAATTCTCTGATTAAATAATTTATAATAATAGATCAAGACTTACGTTTAACAACATATTATGGCCACCCAAATATTTAGAGATGTCAAAGTGGTTTTGAATAACCTTTCCATGCATGATTTTTCTGTATAATTCAATCTTTCCATCATATAATGTTCCGATTAGACATAGAGCATGAAATTAATTTTTACCCCATTTTAAGTCCAACTATATTAGTTCTTCTCCATTAGCTGTTAATTCAATTAATGATATTTGTAAACTATTAATAAAAAATAATTTTATCTTGGCCAAGAATTTTTTGAATCAATACTAATCGAAAATAACAAAACATTCTCTTTAATTACTTTAAGGTGATGGATCCTATCTTGATTACTTAACTACCTCCATATAGTTCATATTACATCCAATGACTACTAATTGAATAACAATTATAATATGTTATAAGTAGTATCGAAACATAACAATTTCTATACAAGATAACATTGAAGACCTTAAGCCAAAGGATCACTTATACAATTATCACAATGAGAATTTTCATAGACATACAAGTAATATTCTAAATGGATTTTTCATATCGATACAGTCAGTGAACTTGTTCCCTAACAAGAACCCACACGTTTGTTTAATCCATACTTTAGTTTATGATATTGACTAATTCCTTTATAAGGAAAAACATAACATATGCTAGTCTTTTTACATTATATTAATTTCTAGTCTTAATAGAATAATGACTAGGAATAATTTAAGGTTAATACATAAATTCATTATGAATCTCATTATAATTTTTTTTGTAATTTATAATTATCCTGTGGAAATTATTATATACATCTAAACATGCACAAGATAAGAATGCCTTTATATTATTTTGTTACTAAACTACAACCAATCGATTGGTTGTAGGGCATAATCCAGTCTACTTTTAGTAAATCTTTCCCTCTTTGTATAAATCTGCTTCTCTCTTCTCTTTTTCGCAACTAGTTTCAGAACCCACATGGAGGCAAAACCACTATACTAAGCATAAAGCTTAGTGAAGAATAACTAAATAGGATACATAATGGTGACTGTTTCTAATAGTCGACTAACGTTCATATGTTCATAATCTAATCATATCACAAGTTGTCTTTAGTTATTCATATTCAAGAGCAACCCAAACATTAAGTGCCTCAGAACAGTTTATGATTCATCAATATAGAACAAAACATATAAATATCATAACAGAATGTCATTACTTCATAACAGAATACATAAGTCTCAAAACAGATCATAATTGTGTCAAAATAGGTCAGAACTTGTATCAGATCAAAATTCATCTAGTATCATATCAGAATTTAGATCAAAACTTAATTATAACAAAATTGAACATGTATCAAAATACAAACTAGGTTAACTTGTTAATCCTTTTTACAGAAGTGGGTAACAAGACCAGAACAGAAGATACCATGATTGGTATCACAGAACATGAGAGACTTATGTCTCAGTATCAGAAGACGTTATTGTGTAAAATATTAGGAGACACCGATGTGTCAATATCAGGAAACATCGAAGTGTCAAAATCAAGAGACACCGAAGTGTCACAGGAGCAGCTGCAAACCCTTCTAAGCATGCCTATTTACCCACAACTAGGACTTAATAGTTTTAGTGTATAACATATGGCTTTATTTCATTTTTCTCAAATTGAACATATTCACTCCCTTTTGATCAAACTCAATATACCTTATAAACATAAGCATTTGCATCAACATATCAATGAAACTTTAAGTCATTACATATTACATAACATTATAGAAATTCCCAAATCACAAACATCCATATCCAACTCACATCACATAAAATCCTCGGAACACATTTGTATTCTTAAGAACACATTCATCTTGAACATACCATACATTTTAACATTAGACACATTATTAATAAATCACACAATCTTTAAGTGATTACCTCAATTAATATTCCATAACTATATTAACTTCTACTCAATTAATCTAACATCATCTAGGTTCATTTTCAACCTCAATTAAGTTTAATTAAACCATTAGTAAATGGAATAACCTTATATATGTCAACAATTTCATAAAACCAAGTTTTTCACCTTCCTAACTCTTTTCCATGATTGTGGGAATATACCCTATAATTCCCACAACCTTCAAACTGCTTCGAAAACTTAACTCCTTCATACACCTTCAACCATAGTTCATTAATTCCACTTCAATTCCATCTTATTCATGCCTCAATTCCACATCAAATTCATGTCCAAAACCAATTCAAAAATCATTCGTTAAGTAACTTACAAATCAATATCTTCTACACATTAAAACCAAATCAGAAGTTATCATATAAGGATCATTTTTCCAGCATTCATTTATCATCATCTTAGCACATATTCTATTCTATTCAAGTATCGAACATTTCATATTATAGCATGAAATCAAGTTTGGCACTCCTTTACCTTCTTAACTTCAAATAACAACTCCAAAGAAGCAAGTCAACTAGTTTTCCAATCAACCAAACACAGCTCCTAGACCAAGTGTAAATTTCAGCACTAACACAACAATAATATAGAAAATAACAAGACCTACTTCTTGATACAGTAACTTACAAAGATGTTAACTGATAATGCGTAAAATTTTAGTAAAAGTACAGAATTTTATGAGAGAGTAAGAGAGTTTCAGTTGAGAGGAGAAAAGTGAAGAAAGAAGGAAAAAACATCAAGAATGAGGGATGATTCACTACCTACTGAACTCTTTGGATGCTAGGTGTTCTTGATTTAATCAAGCTACATGTCACACATGAAGGCAAGCTACTTAGCGCTCAATGAAGCCATCTATATGTCTTTATGTGTGGCTGCCAAATGTCACAATTCAATTAGGCCATTTGTTACTCAACCAATGTTGCCAAATGTCAATGCATCAACTATGCCAAATGTTACTAACTCATAGGCTTAGTCATTCCGATTTTCATGTCTAAACCTGTCTTACCATTTGATAATTTTCTCAATCCAAATGTGCATTTTAATATCTCAATTCTCTAATGGTGTTAATAAAATCCAATTCACTAAATATGATCCATTAAACCAAAATTCCAGTGATATGCAATTCTCAATCATATCACAATTTTTAACACCTATCATACATGTACTTTCATGAACATATAACATTCCAACTAGGGTACAATTTTAGGCCTTACATGCTCTGTCGATATTATTAGAGATTAGATGCGTAAATAGCTTGTGGTTGACACATTAAAAAGGTTTCGAAAGGATTTCAATAGGAAAATCGAATCAGGTATGATTTTATATTTTATGATTCATCTAATTATTCAAGTTATTCAATTATCGCAATTCAATCGAAAGTTGTAAAATTTATTTTTCCTCTACACTCATGATTCGATCAAAGTTAATTTCGAACACAAAAATGACTTGCTTCATTTATGATGATCATGTACATGTATAAGTTAGAGTTTCATATTTATCAAATCAATAAGTTAGAATCTCATTTGTTAAATAAGTTAAAAGAGTTTCATAGTTGTTAAATCAATCAGAACTTGGGTAGTTAACCTAATTAATTAGGTGGTCACATGAAATTTTTGGTACGTACAAAAAAATAAAGAGCAATGTGCGACTTTTCTCAAAAGTGGGCTTGATCTTTAACCTACTGATTAGTCATAATCGATTACATAAGTTTTGTATACTATTTCTGTTGGGCCCCGTTTTCGAAGCCCAACGATCGATCCAAATATCACAAACATAAGACATGAACATTTCACCCTATAGGGTTACTTCAATTAACCCTCATTTTTCATCATCAATTCATATTTATTCTTGTAACATCCCAAAAATTTGCTCACTATTTGCTCAATGGCGTGCCCATACAAAACAGTCACTAAGCTTGAACTCATTTCTCCTGTTTGCGAACAGAATTTGGAAATCTTCAAATCCGAATTTCAATTTGACTTCTTATAGAAATTATAGCTCTAAGTCTCTAGTTTCTTTTGAAAAAAGAATAATCTCAATCAAAGCTCTAAAGCTCAAGATATGCTTAAGAAGTCTAAGTGTGCTCAAACCCTAATCATGCTCTCCCAACCGACCCCTCAATTTCTTACCATCAAATCTTTTCCAAATCAACTCCAAAAGATACCAATTTTCATGAAAAGATAGATACATGTCTTAAGAATCTATTGCTTCAAGAATCACTTCATTTGGAGGTCGGATGAGGGAGTTATGACCAAAAGAATCCAACATGTTTATGTCCTTACTCCAACTGAACATGTCTTGGCGCAATTGCTATAACTTCTTCTACAAGCGTCGGATTGCTTTCTTTTTTCAACCATTGGAAAGAAGACATCGAGATCTACAACTCGTATTAGAGACCTCAAAGCGAGATTCAGCCTCTAAATTGGTCAAAATTGCAAATTACTGAAGTTGACCCGAAGATGTTCGTTAAACGGACTTGCATGTCCGTTTAAAGGACATAGACTGGCCAAACACTCCAATTTTGCCCGAGAAGGTCCTTTAAACGGACACATACACTGGGCAAGGGGGTCCAAAACTCCTTCCAAAGCCTCTCCAATGCTTCCAACTTCCATCCCCTCACCATATACACTCCTAATCTCCCCAAATTCAACCCTTCAAGTGCAAAACAACTTCATAACCATTCAAATCCCAATCTAAATGCATCAAACTCCCAAACCTCAACTCAATTAACTCATAAAACACACAAATTCTCATCATTCACCAAAGCCCTCAAGTTCATACTTCCCATACAACATCATCCCTTGCAAATGCTCATAACTCTCAACTTCAAAATCCAAATTCATCACACACAAGCTTTCCAACTCCAACAAGCTATCCTAACACAAGCAACAATTGTCAATCTCAACAATTTGACTATGCACATCCAACATATTCAAACTTTGAAAATCCCATAATCATACAAAAGAGAAGTTTTAAAGATCTCATTTCGTTTCCAAATCAAAATGAAGTTCATACAAAGCATTCATTCATAGCTCTAATTACATATTGACATTTCATCAAAGCTTTACACAAGTACAAAAATACAATGGATGATTAATGTTCAATATGCTACTGAAGCTATCCAAAAGTCTAACTACTAACTTAATACAAAAACTACATCTCTCGGAATTGGTCCAAATGCCTTGCAAGGATTTACTGGTCTTCTTGATCTGCACCTGAGGAGTGGGAAAAATTGGGTTGAGCTTCACAGCTCAGTGGCTAAAATATTTATAGCCATTGGCGTTAAGCCACACAAACAAGCATATGTATATATATATAAACATTCACATAGGCATACATTTCACAATGAAAGTTCAACAGTCACAATTCAATTCATATTTCATAAATCATAACATCATCACATATTGGATGTAATTCAATTCAAGCATAGCTTAACACATCATAATGCAAATGCACAATCAAATGGCTCGAGGGTTTCGTGAAACAAAACGGCGAAATCGAAGTTTGCAGCATGAACGAAACGAGCCCATTTTTAGATCTCGTGGGCCACAAGCGGGAAGCCGAGAGAAGGCTTATGTCAACGTTGACATGACTACGAAACGGTTCCTCTCTCACCCAAACACAATCAATTCCATAGTTCAATTCAAACGTTCATTTACAAAATGCCATGATTCAATTCAATGGCATAACAATCATATCAAAATGTCAAGCATCCATCAATGCATCACATGTCATAAACACAATTCAATCATTTATCACAATGGTATCCATCATTGTGAAAGATCAACATATCAACAATTCAAGCAAGTCATTTAGCACATAATATATAATACACTTACAAGACATTTTGCTCATTTTACACAACAACCATAAATAATTTACCCACTTCTAATCTTGGAAATTCTGAAATCAATGGCCTCCTTCCTCTTGCTCTTGTGTAGGTTATTGATTTCCTAAACACAAACAAAATTCCATGAATTTCAACTCAATTGAAAAATCCCCAAATTTTCCATAATCATCCTAAACCCTAATCAAGCTCCAATCTTACCTACCCATGGTTCAAATAGGTTAGAAAACTTCAAACCTAGCTTAGAAATCCAAAAGCCCTATGGATTTCTCAATCATCTTCTTCCTCCAACCACTCCTAACACAAACCCCCTTTTCTCTCTCTAGAATTTCTCATGTACAAAACCCTAACCTATTTCTTTACCAAAGCATGAATAAGATGGAGAACATACCTTGGAAAGCTTGATTCTTCTCCTTTTCCACGAAATTTCTTCCTTCCTCTTCCTAACTTGGATGTTGAACTAGAGATAGTGGTAGCAGGCTGGAGGAAATTTTTCCAAATCTGAGAACCCATATATCAAGAAGAAGTGTACGATTTCTGGATGAATGTGAAGCTAGTAGATAATGCTATTGTTTCTACAGTAGACAGAATATCTGTCATTGTAACGATGGAGTCAATTGAGAAAGCGATTGAATGTCCATCCGCTGGAGAGAAGCTTACAAGCAAAGTGAGGTGGATGACAAAGTTTAAGGTGAAGGAAGAAGAAGTCAATCGACAGCTATATGGAGAAAATGAACCAACAGAGAGGAAAACCTCCAATCTAGTGCCAAAGGCTAGGGTTTTACAAACAATTTTGTTTAATTGCATTTTACCTACAGCTGGTTCAAGGCACTTGGTGATGACTTTAGACGAACAGTGCCTGTTCTATTTACTGAATCGCCAACCGGTAGACCTACTGATTTGTGCTTAATTTTTGATATTTTTAATTATTTTCACTTAGCGATTATTGATACAACAATGATTAAAATACTCACTTTAATTCATATTTGATTTTAGGTACAATTTGGGAGCAAAGAAATTAAAGTAAGTCAAAAGTACCCCATTTGAGATATTTTCTGAAGATTTATTATTGCTTGTCTTTATAGAGGAAGAAAAAATAATAATAACAAAAAGCAAGAGAAATGGAAAATAGAGAGGCATGCAAGTGGGATTTAATTGAGTGGCATTTTTAATTGTCAAATGAGCTAAAGGGAAGACACGTGGAGAAGCAAGAGAATGAAGTGCTTGGGAGGATTTCAAATGAGGAGCAACGCATAAAGTAGCAATAAAATCACAAGGAGCAAGAGCAACGTGGCGTCGAATTAGAGGCAGAGCATAACAAATTAAATCAGAGGCACCAGTAGAATCAACAAGGGCTACAGGGCGTAACGCACAATGGACGAATTAGCTAATTAAATAGGTCCATACATGCATGCGGTGAGAGCTGGCACAGTAGAGAAGAGAGGAAAATCCAATCACGCAAACGGAGGCACAAGCAAAATGGCAAGGCAGCAAGATTGTTTTGGGCGTTTATTAAAGCGCAATTGAGAGCAAATGAAGGAGAGATAGCCAGCTAGAGGAGCAGATATCACGCAACAAAGGAATGACTGTGTCGGCAGAGAGACAAAAATGCAAGTCATGCAACAACAAATTAAAATGACCTCATGAATTAGCAACATATAGAGGGGACCCAGTGAGAAAGTAAATGATAAACGCATTGAGTGCAGGCTTTAGAGGTGGCAGCAATTAAATCAACGCACAGGTGGCAGCTGAAGGAGACGTAACTAAGGGATTTTTTCTCCTAAAATTAAATCAACTTGAGTGAGCACAAAATCAAGGGAGACCTAGGCGTGAAAGAGTGGACGCAGGCTTGGGCATCGTTTAGCACTCACAGAGGAAGCAGAATGAATTAAAAGGGTTGTGAGTTGTGACCCTTAATTGTCACTTCAATTAGAAACAGTGAGGAGAATAAACAGTAAAGGTGCAGGTATAAAAAGGAGACAGCGTAAAGGGCTAGAGGAGCAGAGACGGAGGTGCATAACAGAGGAAAAAATCAACGCAACAGCTCTAGAGGAGAAGCCGAACGCATATGCACAGGGCCACAGTAGCGCTGGTGTACGGAAAAAAATAAAAGGAACAGTGGACAGCGTTTGAAGAGTGGCATGACCCAGTTGCGCTATGGAGTAGGTAGTGACAAATTAAGGGATATTTGAGTATAGATTAAGATGGGGGCTGAAGTACTTTTTCGGAAAATACCTATGACTGGTTGAACTTCTCGACGCCGGTTCGGAGATAAAATCGACACCAAGGACCCGGGGTTAAGTATATTTTAATTATTTTGTTGTTTCTTTCTCTCATTAGGAATTGATGTGTTATCCGATTTTAACTGATTTGGGTTTTTGTATGGATAATCGTATTTTTGTTATTATTTGGTTGTTTGTGTATGAACCAGATGGGTATTGTGATTTGACAATTTTAATGCATTCATTGGATTGCTAATTGCAAAACCCATTGCTAGAATTTCGATATAATCCGTAATTGTTATGTTGAAATTCATGTGTAGCGACTAATGATTCGTAATCACTAGGGATAACATGACCTAGGTTAAATGACGCATCGTATTTGGTTGTTCCCTTGATTAATCAGTTTTTCTAATTCGTAATGCTACTGCCTAATTAAATATAGAGATCGTATCCTAGGTTGTTCGGTGGTTAGGTTTAATTAACAATCGTATCTTGATTAAATAAACCTAAAAGAAAACTCTGGTTAATTATTAACCCACGATTAATAATTGCTAGGAGAGGTTAAAGAACAACAAATTAATAAAATACGCTTAGTCAGGGTGTAGGCCGAGATTGAACTAAAGAACTGGGTCCCTACCGAATTTTTCACATTTATCATTTTATTGAATGTTTTCTTTAATTTGTTTTTATTAGTTAGTTTTATTTTATTTTGTTCTTCTAAAAATCCATAACCCCTCTTTTTACCAAACATCGATTAATTTCATTTATAAACTTTACACTCACTCTCTATGGGATCGACCTAAACTCGCCACTGCTACAGTAGTAGTCTAGCTATTTTATTTTGACTAGCATTACGACGCGTGATCAAATTTTGGCGCCGTTGTTGGGGAGTGCGGTGTTTTAGTTTTTGTTTGTGATTTAATTGGTATTTTGTATATATTTGTTTGTGATTAATTTCTTTTCTTTTATTTTGTGATCTTTTCAGTTTTGTATTTTGTGTTTTTAAAAAAATTGATATGGACGGAAATAACTTCTTTTATAATTCATATTCTCAATCCTATAACAATGTTTGGACTGATCAACCTAACTTTTGTTATCGATGGGATAATTATCAGAATTACTTCCATGATAGTTTGCAGGACGCACAATAATTCTCGTACGGACCAGAAGCTTCCTATCACAACTCCAGTCCATCTCTAGAAGAGTTGATGTTGCAATTGTAGAAGAATACTTTACAATTCCATAAGGATTGTGGGCGATTTCCAGCAAACACATGTTCTAGCGCCCAAGATCCGGAGAGGCAACATAATTCAGTTGCATATTTAGAAGAACTTGTTAATAATATGGCTGCAAACAATTTATAATTTCTACAAGATATGCAGCAATTTCAACAAGATATGTAGTAGGAAATGCAAGAATTCCGACAAGAGACAAAAGCGCACCAACAAATAATGGAACACCTAATGGGTCAGATGGCAATAAGCCTTGATCGCCTAGAATCGCAATGAGAAGAGGCGCAGCTGTATCAACCCCAGGTGTATCCAATTGAAGTCTGTGCGAAAAATTTGCAAAGTGATAAGGAGCTTGAGAATTTTGAGGTCAACCCTCAACGAATTGTTTGTCTCAAAGAAGTTAAGAAGGAGCTCGAAGCTGTAAAAGACATATCTTTTAGCTTGGAGGTAAGTACTGAGTCCATAATTATTTTTGAGACTAACTCTTCACCTTTACATAATAGATTGGATGAGTTCAATGATAAAGAAAAGGGTGAAGAGACGTTTGAAATATTTCCGGAGTGTATGGACTCGGTTGGGATTAAGAAGCTGAGGATAGGGAAGATGCTGAAGAAGGATGATAATCAATTAAGGCCCTATCCGGAACTACCTCACATGGAGGAGCCGCATGTGACACCCGAAGATCACAATTTTGTCACGTGAGGAGAAGAAGGAGTCGAGCCAGCGACCCTAAACAAAGGCGCTTCTTGGGAGG
>JANKOE010000005.1:22789685-22808744 GCA_026284465.1 Erythroxylum citrifolium
AATTCAGCTTATTAGCATAAATATAAACATGTTACCTACGGGCGTAAGCTCACCCCCTCCCATCTCCAGGTGAAGAGCGCAATTTCGAGGAATGAGCATAAAAAGGGCATACTCCAAGATAATATTTTTGTTGTATTTCAAGCCATTTTGTAACAATGCTTTAGATGCATTTTAAAAAAATCAGTTGTTTTGAAAGCTGTATTTTGATCATGTTGTAAAGGGCTTGAAATGCCCTCTAAAGCATTGTAAAACATTAGTTTTGATGTAAATGAAAATGCATGGAATTATGATGTTTCAAATGTCCATTGAGGTTTTATGTTTTTTAGATTTCATGATTAGGTTTGGGATTGTTGAGTTGCATGAATATTGTGAATGTGTTGGGTTGAGGAACCAATGAAGTGAGTTGAGTGTTGGCAAGTTGAACTTGGTGTTTGACTTGTTGTGTAGGGTTGCAGCAGTAGAATGAGTGTTTTATGAAAGTTTAGAAGTGTGAAAAATGGGTAAGTTTTGTGCAGGCATTGAAGTGGCATGGGAAATCTGGAAATTTCCCATGTCCGTTAAACGGACACTCATGTCCGTTTAACGGACACATTCGGGTAAGAGTTACCCCTTTGTGTTACTTCATGTCCGCTAAACGGACACAGCAGTCCGTTTAACGGACAGCCTCGGGTTGAATAGTGTCATCTTAAGCTTCATGTCCGTTTAACGGACACAGCAGTCCGTTTAACGGACAGATTCTGGAGTAATAGTGTCATGTTACACTTCATGTCCGTTTAACGGACACGCATGTCTGTTTAACGGACAGTCTCGGGTTGAATAGTACCCATGTTAAGCATCGTGTCCGTCAAACGGACACACCAGTCCGTTTAACGGACAGATTCTGTGTGAATAGTGTATTTTTCGCACCCATGCCCGTCAAACGGACACGCAGGTCCGTTTAACGGACAGATTCGGGTAAAACAGTACCCAAGCCCAGCTCATGTCCGTTTAACGGACACTCAAGTTCGTTTAACGGACATGGTTAAAAAGTCAATATTCTTGAAATTATCAAGAGCAGTCAGGGACAAATGTGTCAGTCAATATATGCTCACCACCAAAGTGAGTTAATAGCCAGTGCCAGGTAATTAGAATCAGTTACCAGCCAGCCAGCGGTCCCGGGTGCGGGCCATCAGTCAGGGCCTACCATCCGGACCAGTCGGGCCTCGAGTTCGGGGTCCGACATTGGAACAATATTTCGTGCTCAATTTCCATCCAAAAATTGAAACTCTTAGAGACTGAATTAGAACTTGAGTCCATCAGATAATTTGTAGCCCTATTTCTCTAGTTTAATTCAAATAAAAAATCGTCTCATTTTGATAACTAGAGAAAAATTTATGGCCAAAACATCGAAGTATGCTCAATGAACATGTTCCAACTATATTTTCCAACTTTTAACCTCCAACATTTCATATATATAAGTTCTAACTTCCAAAAACAATTTGAGATCCAACAATTTCCCAGTTTGGCTTTTTAATTAGTGCATTGGCTACTCAAATCAACCTTAATTCATCTTTAAAGGTGTGCTTGGTTCACTTGGAGAAATGGTAATAGAAATTATAATGAATATAGTGAGGAATGGAAATGGATATGGGTTCCATTTTCCATTCCTCACTATATTGAGGGGTATGGAGTATTACCCTAAAAGGGGATATCAAAACACTTTTCTTTCAATCATAATATATTAACAACCATCTTTTGTCGTCCTTACCCATTCCTTTCTTCCCATACCAACTAACCAACACACCCTAAAAGTCTATAAACCTCTCATATCCTTAAGCCAAGATATGGAAAGTGGTTTCTGATGTAATCATACGAATTTATCAAGGCGACGAGTTCAAAAAATTAGTCATTCTATTTAATCTTATTCATCCACTTTATTCTTAAAGTTTATTTTAAATTTGCATAATAGTAGATACATTAAAAATTAAAAATTATCAACACGACACCAATAAAATGCCCAAACCTTCATTTTTTTCAATTCTATCATAACATTAATGACTCCGTTATCTTTGCTGATGTGGCAGTACCACGTTTCCAGGAACCCTAATTAATAAAAACACATCATTAGTGGTTAAGATTAAAAATCCTGATTAATTAAGCGACGTCGTTTATTCACTTTAGTAGACAACATCATTATGCTCAAATGATATAACCCCCTTTCTTCTTCAATTACAATAAATGCCCAAACAAGCTTTTCTTTTCATAGTGAAACACAATCTCTACTTTTTTTTTCCTTTGGGAGATCATTAGAATTCTCACTGCTTAACTTTCAATTCACCCCTATGACCTACCCTTTAACCTAGAGTAACTACAGGGTGGGGGGTAAAATTAATCCCTGTTCATACATTGGCTTCTCCGGTACGAAGTGAGACACTTCAAATAGGTTTATTGCTCCTGCCCAAAATATGATTAATCTAGCATGGGCTACATGAGTTCCCAATATTTTACTGGATAAATTAATAATTCGGGCATTTTGGGCCTACCAAGAAAAATCAGTGGTTTCTTATTTACGTCTGACTTTAAAAAATATACTGATTATGAGAAAGATTAAAAGAAAATCATGTATTAGTCCAAGCAAATCCATTGTGCATAAAATAAGAAATCAAAAATCAAATTTTTTTTATGACCTTATTGACCTGACCAAGAAAAACTTAGTTCTATTAGATTAACATTATTGTTTGTTATGATATATCTATTGCTTTCTCTGTTCTTGTTCTGAAAGTTAACATAAAACCCATCTCCCAGGTCTTTGGGAATACGAGGTTTCCATATCATGGTTTTACTTGGCCACTCAAAACACTAACATTGGTTTAGCTTCTTTCTGTCTTTATTCCCTAAATTTGTTATCCCTACCACATATCCTCGTATCAATCGAATTTTTCACCTAATAACAAAACATCATCATTCTTCAGTAATCACTTGCTATTTTTGCATCAAATGAAACCCCAAAAATCCCAGAAACCACAAACCTCTATCATATAGTTTTTGGGATTGTGTCAACTTCTGAGCTATGGAATCACTGGAAAAACTACAGCAAATTATTGTGGAGGCCAAAGGAAATATGTGGGGTGGTATGGTTAGACAAGCCTCTGAAGAATGACAAAGATGATAGGTTCTTGCCACAGATAAGATGACTGGTTCTTGCCACCGATATGATTAAACGACAACTGTGGAATAGAAAAACAATCGTGTCTATATTTTGGAGGAGGGATCGATAGACAGATTTAGGGATTTAATCTTGTTGAAATGACGTTGTTTTAGTTATATCATAAAATGACGTCATTTTATTAATCTAAATCACTTCTGTTAATTAAGACTAACATGTCTTATTAATTAGGGTTCTTGGACACGTGGCACTGCCACGTCAACAAAGATAACGAAGACACTAACGTTAGGCTAGAATTGAAAAAAGTTTAGAGTTTGGGTATTTTATTGCCACTTTTTAAAGTTTGGGCTATAATTACATAATTGACCAAAGTTTAGGATTTTTTATAATTAACCCATAAAAATTTTAAAATTTATAATAAATTCAAGTTTAACATTGATAACATTAACCTTTTATTTAGTGAAATTCTCCACTAATTAAATATTGAGAATTGTTCTCTCCATTAATTTAAGGATTATATATAGTCTATTTTTTCGATAATTTCCCTTTGATTTAGGGATTTCATATTATCTTAACAAAAATAATATAATATAATATTTGAAAATTTTTAATATTTAATTTATTATCACATAAATTAAATTTGCAAAATGGATCAAAATATTTTTTTAAATTAGCATAACTCTAAAATCATGTCCTCATTCTCTTCTTTCTCCTCTTTATATATTGTCATCACCTCCAAGGCCTTCTACACTATCGCAAACTTCTTGCTGACAACACCCTCTTCTCATTTAAAGTCATCATCTTACCTTCGTACTTATTTTCTTTTAATATTTATAAATCTGAAAGTGGCTCTAAAGCGTTAAATAACTATTCCTTATCTTCCAACCTAGTATTTGCTTTAAAACTCAAACTCAATTAAAACAAAACTTGTTATCAAAATTTTTCATAGCAACTTCAACATCTTGTTTGTATTTATTTATTAAGGTTTTAGGTTCAATAAAGGAGAAAGAAGAAATAATTAAACTATTATAGCTACTCTACGAGAGAATACTGATTTCATGATAGCATAATCAAATAAGAAATGGATGACTAAAAGTTTTCTTAAAAGACAATTTTACAAATCTTTTTATCCTGAAAATGTAAGCATAATTTTCATAAAACCTGACTGGATCTAGAAGTTTATGGAACTCACATATATACATTCATGTTCAAAATTTTATTCTAATACAAAGATAGAGTTCTTGAATACTAACCTTTCGCTATTGTTCAGTGAAAATGATTTATAAACGTAAGATCCTTACTCAGTCTATCTCTTTCTCAAAATTATCTCACTTTTTATACGTCATGGTATTTTTTATGAGAAGACAAGAACTTGTTAGGCAGAGACACTACCCTAATATACTGTAAAAATTAATAACTATCAGTCAGTTTTAAATCTTCACCTTAATAGGTTAAAATCCCAAAGGCCCATTTATTAAATTATTAAATCTTCTAACCACTTTTTAACATATGAGTCACTTAAAAGATTTCAATATTCTCCCACTTGATTCATGTGACTTTATGCAATCTATTAGATCAATAATTCAAACAATTGTAATATATTATAGTCAATATTCACATATATTGGTATCATCATTAATCATAGTCAAGTATAAGACTAACAAGGTCATAGTGGTCATATAATATTAATTCAACATACTCCCTTCTATGCACCAATATAGGAGCCCTTCTCCTTAATCATAATTATAAATGGGAAATATATAATGAAATTTACTGTTTAGTTTGGTTTTTAACAACACACATTGTAATTAAATATATAAAGAAGGAAATAAAAATTCAAAAATAATATATTATTTAATGCATAAAGAGCATTAAATATATAATAGGAGTCAATATAACAGTATTATCTAATAATCGTCAGCACACATAATATATTCTTTATATGACCAAAAAATATTTTAAGCAATAATTCCTTTGTCAAAAGGATAACTAGCATAAGATCGATGCCAATACGCTCTATTGACAATCTATATTTTAGATCCTCCTCCTTAACAACAAAATATTTTAGTTCCATCTGTTTAGCACCTTAGAATACTTGTCGTTCTTAGAGAAGAAAATTGTTGCAAAATTATCACATTAAATATTCAGCAACTAACTATGTTATTGACGATCACAAGCCCCAAAATAAATTTCCATAGCTATTTGGCTTAAATCATGGCCTCAAAGCATGTCACAAACTCAGCCTCTATGATGGATGCAACAATTACACACTGCTTTGCATTCTTCCATCTAGCTCCTCTAACTAACAGATAAATGTAGCCAAAATTGGATTTTCTAGCTTCTCTAACTAATAAATAAACACAGTCAGTAAAGTCTGAATATGAATATTCAATCACCTTAAGGTAATCTTATCTCCTAAAAGTTAGCATGTATTCTTTAGTTTCCTACAAATATCTTAGAACTTTCTTTGCATCTTTCCAATGATCCATGTCATGATTACTCTAGTGTCTCCCTAACATTCCCATTGTAAAGCATATATTTGGTCTCGTACATGTCTGAGCATACATTAGGCTCCCAACTACAAATGCATATGGAATTGATTCTGTTTACTTCCATTCTAAGTCATTTTTTGAACATTTTATTAGGCTAAACTTGTCCCTATTATAAATTGGAATAAGTGATGTTAAACACTTGTTTATCTTAAATCTCTCTAACACTTTATTAATATAGGCTTTTTTACATAAACATAAAAATCGTTGTGATCTATCACATAATATTTCTATTTCTATCACATATGTTGCCTCACCTATATCTTTCATTTCAAAATGACTAGAAAGACATTTCTTAATCTCAATTAAATAGACCAAGATCATTAGCTACAAATAAGATGTCATCAACATATAAGACCAAAAAATTAAACTTTCTCTCATTGACCTTCAAATATATATACCAACCAATGATGTTTTCTTTAAATCCAATGGAAACAATAATGTCATTGAACTTAATATACGATTATCGGAAGCTTGTTTAAGCCTATATATTGACTTCTTCAGTTTACACACCCTATGTTCCTTTCAAGCCTTTATAAACCCTAGTGGTTGGTCTCTATATATTTCTTCCTCTAAATTCCTATTCAGAAAAGCAGTTTTCACATCCATTTAGAGTAATGTCAGATCATAATGAGCCACTAAAATCATAATAATTTTGAGTAAATCCTTCTTAACATTGGTGAGAAAGTCTCCTTATAATCAATGTCTTCTTTTTAAGCAATTCCTTTAGTAACTAGTCTGACCTTGTAACTTTCTAGATTACTAAGAGAGTCATATTTGGTCCTAAAGACCCACTAACAACTAATTCTGTTGTAACCTTCTGGCAATTTCACAAGGTCCCAGCCACCATTATATTCCATAGATTTAAAGTTATCTTTAATAGGATCTAACCAATTATTAGAATTTCACTATTTATGGCTTTTGAAAAAGTCTCTGGGTTATTCTTAATTTTCAATAATTAAACTTGTCACGCAATAATTAAACACAGTTATTAGATTTTTGCTCTTAACTTTTCATCTATTTCGACAACAAACTTAGTTTTTTCAAATAATATGACAAGATTTTCTTGCATATCGCTTAATAGTACTACCATTGCAACTAGATTATCCTCCCATTACTTTTCCTTTGAGGATTTCATGGCAATATCATCCTCATCAGGTTTAGCAATCTTTAAGAAAAAAAATTCCCATCATGGATTAATAAATATGAAACTCTTCTTTTTTAAATATGATGATTGACTCCATTTAATTTTTCAATTTAATAGGCATTGATAGAAACATGTTTAGTACTCATTAAGAGAAGAAAAATAGTAGGATACTAACCAATTATGGAGATGGAAAAATACTAAATGTTGCCTTATAGGTATGTTCCCTACATTGATGGTTGATCCTTAAACTTGGCTTTGATAACACTGTTACCAAGAATAACAATACAAATTCTTATTGGATAAAGATCACATATGGTTACTTTTGCTTTGCCTCAAGCATACATCAAAGACATTTTTTAATTTTGAGAAACAAGGCATTTCATCTAAGAATGAATTCAATCCTATCATTTGTGGCATAAGCCAACCATATTCAAATAATAATTTTCTACCCTCTTACATGAGTGGTATGATTAGCAAGTTTTACCTCTAATAAAACTCTCAATACTCTCAAGTATACTTATCGTAACTTGTAGTATCGAAAGGTATCGATCCCACGAGGAACTAGCTAATACAAATTGAACCTAACTTTGTCTAAGGTAATAAAATATGATACGAGTGACAAATAAAAATAGAAATTAAAGCAATTAAATAAAATAAAGCAAATAACAAATAATAAGTGAGCTTCCAAAAATATTTAAGGATGATTAAGGATGCATGTATAGGATCTATTCTTTTGTTATCTTGTTTTCCTAATGATTATTGATTCAATTATCTGTCGATCCTAGATTTTCTAAGGTGATTACTCTCTCTCAAGACCTAACCAATTAACCCTAATTGAATATGAAAATTCCATAATTGCAAACTCTCAATTCAAAACTCTTTCCCTAATGTTTTCGATTAGTTATGAAGCTTTCTATTAAATAATCAAGTTCTCATACAGGATCTCTCTTCATATGATAGTTGATTTGTTAATCGCATGACTTATTAAACTACAAAATATCGTTGCACAATTTAACTGGATTACTTTTGACTCACTCTCTCGATTTATTGCCAAAGTATGAACATGTACCATTAACATAACCCAGAATATGCATTTAAGCAACAAATATTAAAGTCATAAAACAACTACGGAATAAACCCTAATATGAAATTTAGAACATCATAAGCGTAATGGTCATTTGGAAATTTAGTTTACACATTATTTTACTCATCAAGTAATACGGAAATAACAAAGGAGAAAGAAAGAAAAACTCTATTTGGAGCTTGATTTGAAAAATTGGAAATCTGGACGTCTCTCTCGATCTTCCTTGTTTGACCCACTTTTACAAGATGGCAACTATATTTTTTAGGCTTCATAAGGTTCTTAAATAGTCTAAGAAGGTCTTGGGGGTGTAACTAGGGTTTTCACCCTTTGATCAGTTCCAAAACAGATGGAAATAGACGCACTTAGGAAGTCTTTTCATGATCGTGACTCAGTGAATTTACTCTCTGTCATGATTGTGCATAAGAAGTCACGATCATGACTCTGGGTAAATCTCTTCTGTCACAACAGTGACATAGGAGTCACGATCATACCTAGCCCAAGTAGCTCCATTCACGTCCAAATCTCTTGTTTTTCACCTATTTGATTTCTAGCACTAATAAACACGTCAAACACCTCAAGAAACATATAATTAAGAATGAAAACATGATGTAAACCACACAAACACTTCGAATATAAATAAACACTCACATTAACATAATTCTAAGTCTATTCATACAATAATCATCTAATAAGCACCTATAAACACACTAAAACACCTATCAAAACATAGTGTAAACTACTCCTATCATGGTACACATAGGTTGAATTTTACTATTTAATACTTTAACAACTACTTTTCATAAGATTTTTAAGAGAGAAATTTCATGTATATCTAAGCATATGAATTTAGCTAACAAATTCTCTTTGACCAAATGAGGTTTTAACTCTTAGTTTTGATTATCAGAAAGAATGTTGCTACTAATATTTTTAACTTTGGTGATATTAATAAGTTAATTTGACAAAGATTTTTTTAAAAAAAGTTCAAATATTAAGTTTATTGGAAGGATAGAGTAATCTAAACAGCAACATCAATAATAACAACAACATTCCAAAAGAAATCCCATCCCACTGAGACGTGAGGTCTAGGGAGATCCAAAAGTACACATGCTTACTCCTTACTGGTAGAGAGGTTGTCTCCGATAGATCTATAGGGAAAAAAAGGTTTTGAAAATGGTTTTAAAAAAGTAGCCAAATACATAAACAAATGACTGCAAAAATAAAAATAAATGTTAAAAATATATAAATATATTCAAAATAAAATAAGTAAAATAAATAAAAAGAGAAGAAAGAGAACTAACAAATAAATAAAAACAAACAAACAATTGAGATAGAAAAGTAATAAATGAAATAACTAAAAGAGCAAGTGCTACAAACAAAAGTATTTGTAGGCAAAGTGGAAGGACAAAGGGATCTGAGGATCAAAATAAGTAAAGTGGAGCACCAAATACAATTCAAGAGAACTTCAAAAAAATTCAAGTAAAGAACAAATAACAAGAAAGAATGAAGTCAATCTATGTGTCGCAATCATTAAAATATTTCTTATAATCTTATCTTAGTCATTTCAAAGAATTAAGGGCTTAATTATTTTCATGATCATTTACGTGTAAGGTATAATACATAAATCTATTCATAATCAAGAGCAAATTTTTTATTAAATCTAAATAAAAAATTTATCATGAAAACAACTTTTGAAAACTTTAGAAATGGTTTTAAATCAAGTTTATTTCAAAAGGGTATGTTTTATCTTTGGAAAAGACTTGGGAGTGGAAGTGTTTATATTAGTTTTTGTAGTAGTTCAATTAGCCTAATAGTTTGGATAGACTATTTGGACAAAGTGTTAAAAAGTTACATTATGGATGGTTTGCAATAAGCTAGCCAAAGGACTATAATTGATTAGCTGAAAGTGAGTTTTAGAAGTTACCAAGAGATAATTTTATATTCAATTAAGAGTCCAACTAGACAAAGTTAGGTGATCAGCTAGTTGATCCTCCCTAAAAATTAGCCATCATAGCAATCAGGTTGTGTGTATAATGATTGTTTTAGATTATTTTGAATATAAACAAACCATAATAATTTGTATAAGAACCTTTGACGTACAAGAAATTTGTTAAGAGGCTAGAGAGTGTGTATGGGCATTATATAACATATATTAAATCCTAGTTCATTGGTACGAGTATGAAGGAGAAATTTTGAATTTTATATGGTTGAGCAATTGTTGTAATTATAGAAATTGCTTAGAATTGACATGTAAGGGTCCTTCTTCATGTTAAATAAGATTTGTAAAGGTGTCCGTTCCACCTGTGACAAAGTAAGACAATTGGTATCGATGTGAAGGAGAAATTTTAAATTGTATATGGTTGAGCAATTGTAGTAATTCAAGCATTTCTTAGAATTCCCGTGTAAGGATTCGTCTTGATCTTAAATAAGATTCGTAAAGGCCTCATTTTCATCTATGAAAAAGTCAGACGACTACTAAAATTCTTCTTCACCCATGATAAAGTAAGATGACTGTAAAAATTCTTTTTCTCTTACGGTAAATAAGATATTATATGGAGGGTTTTCTTTCACCTAATGAAGAAAGAAAATAGTTATTTTCAAAGTAGAGCTTTGAGAGTGGACTTAGGTAAACATTATTTAATCAAAACTGATATAAATTATTTTGGTCTCTTTTTATTATTTTTCTATTATTATTGTGCTTTTCTTGTGATTACCTTATATGACCTTTTCATAATTATTTATTAAAATAGATCATTCATTCATTTACTTTTGAATGACCTAAAACGTGAATTTTACCCTCTTTCTCTCTCTCTTGAACATAAACAAAAATATTTCCCATTGGAAATTAGAAAGTTGTTATTCCGGGGGATAGAAATTATTCTTTGGCACTTTTAAAGCACTTGAAATTTCTTCTTCCGAAGTTCTGCCATGATTTAGCCATTGATGTCCACTTACCAACTTTATACGATTAAGTAAAAAACAATTACTTATTTCTTTTTAGTTGTCTTTAGACTACAACTCCATTAAAAAGGATTAAGGGTAATGTGATTTCTTTATACTCTGTTTCACTAAAAAGGAAGAGCTACTTCTGCAAACAAACAAAAATATATACAATGAGGCAACTTTATATACTTTTATTTGAACTTCTAGCTTGCTACCGCCCAAGTTCTGCTTGTTGAATTCTTCTCTTCATTTAATAACTTCTCAACACAATGGAGACTCGTAATAATTCATAGCAGAGTAGACATTGATGAATTTGTGTGTTGGCATAAATGGCCATATGGTGTTGGGTTATATAGGAAGTAAAAGAAAAGTGGTCAAAGGTATGGTGAGTTTCATGTTATTGATGGCTATCTTTAAATGTGGATAATGTCGATTACTTTAATATCCATTTTAGCCCTCTCTATTGCATTAAAATACAAATTTCTAATGGTTTTTCAATTGTAATTTACATTTTCTTTTCTCACTAGAAGGTTTCTATTGATTCGTTGTAAGAAATGCTAAAATTTAGAAGAATATTTTTCCATACACAAGACTCTCTTCATAAGAGTCTCTTGTACCCATGTTTATCGACAATCTAGAGACATGATAAAGGAAATTAATAAACAGTATGTTTACAACAAACCAACACGACATCTACAAAATGACTCACAAGTCCTATCAAGATGGAGATATGCTGAATCACATGTATATCCAACTGTTATCTGGCCTTTTGAATCTCACATCTGTACTGGAGGAACATGTAAAATTACAGCAGGACAAACTTGCCTCTTAGATGCATGCAAATCTTCTTCCAACACCTACCACAGAAGAAATCATAGTGAACAACATAGAAACAGAACATAAACAAAAGCACTGTTATTTCCAGTGAAATCAAATTTCCAGATTAGGATCTTTTTCTCTCGTATTTACTCAGTATCACTCATATTAGAGGTTTGACAAAGGATTGGACTTGAGAAACATTGTTAACATTTAAAGACATAGTCTTATCTTTGAACAAGTTTAAAACTCTCAAATTGCACTAAAAGGAGTGGCAGATGAGTCAAAATTCCACATTCCAAGTCAAGTGCTGCACTTTCTATCTTATAGTTACAACTTACACGTATACTGCATTCTTTTTCTTCTATCTCCCACACGTATTCATAAAGTTGTGACTCTTAATAGTCAAAACCTGACATAGTTGTTCCTAATTTACCTGAAGACACGATGACTTGCCCAATCTATCAAAGGACCTTTTCTTGTGAACTTGATTTAGTGTGTAAGTGGGAAACTTTTATCTTAATGCCCAGCTTCATACTCCTTGAGAATCGTCTTTAGTTTTGAGGGTAAAAGCAATTTTCTTGATGAAACTCACAAAGAAGGCTTGAGCATGAGTGAAACTGATGCATACCGCACTCTAAATTATTCAACTTTAACGTGGCCTAGCTCTTAGCTTCTAGTTAACTAAAAGTAGATAGTATAGTAATATTCCATGAACTTATCCCAGTTAAGTAAGACCACCAAAGATACATAAGTAAGGATATGTCATGTACTCAGAGGAAGAAAGAGAATTTACTCAATAACGAAACGTTAAAGAAAGACTAGATATGAGAAAAAAGTTACAGATTTGGGGATCACCAGGTCAACTTGTTCTGTAGCAAGCTGGTAACAACTGATGACTTCATCCATGATTAGACACAGCAATAACATCAAAATTTTACCAGTTCTCTTTTCGCTCACTCTCCTCTTCTTTAGTATATATTAAAATAATATTAGATTGAATGAATGAAGCATTAGTTCTTTTGGCTGTTTTTTTAAATTTTTACAGATTTATAATATGATCGAGATAATAAAATTTGTTAAGATAACAGTAGGATATCAGTACTAGTCAAAATTGCTGCTGTAGGCTTGTAGCTATTACGATAACAATGGTAGTTAAAGCTATTACGATACGACAACAGTAGTAAGTACTGTGTCTCTAAATCATTGACCTGGTGAATAGTAAAAGAAATATCTGAAGCATTTGCGTGGTCTATGAAGAATACTATGTCAATATATGATTGAACCATTAAGACAAGCATGATGTCATCACATACGTCTAATATCTCAGTATCTGTCCATCCTGCTCTATTAATGCTCGTAAAAGATTAAGAGAAATTTAACAATACTCAACAAATTTGGACTAAAACCTACGAATTATTTTTTAAAATATAACTAACTGTTATAAAAAATAGAAATAATATGGTGTGCCACTAATTATAGATACACCATTCAATAGTTAGTGTATGTTATTGGGATGGTTTGGTTTTACCTACACATATGGAGTAGATGATCACATGTATTGGAAGGGTTTGGTTTTACCTACACATATGAGGTAGATGGTCACATGTGTGTTAGGTGTTTAAAATGTACTATAAATAGAAGGTTTGATGTAAGATGAATGAATGAATTGATAAGAAGAATTTTTCTCTCCCAAATACTCTTCGGTTTTAGTTTTCGATTTTATAACACTAACTTCATTTTAGGTAACCTAAGAGACCCAACAAAGCTAAATTTTTGGCACGTATAAGGTTATTAACATTTTAAAGATAACAAGACGACAGACAAACAAAAACAAAGCCAAATCTTTTATGCATGCGTATAACGTATTTTGAATTAATAGATTATATTTTAAATCATTAGGCTTTAGGGTATTACAACACCAACGAGCTGAGGATTTTGGGTTAACGCTTTACATTCAAAGTGCGAGGGAAAAGCAAGCACATATATTAGTAGATTACTAAGTTGGGCTAACTACATAGAGATTAAACTAAATATGTCAACCTCGTCTACTACTAACGAGTCTTTAGTAGACAAAACATGGAGATCCGCCAAATCACAGGCACCAGAACTTCGGCGTAAAGATTTTGAACCTTAAAAAACTGGTTATAAGCTGCACTATTACAACTCAGGTTACTTGTTTGTCCCAAATATATTGCAAACTTTTACCCTTCAATCTCTACTGAAATTCAAGACCTTGGACGGCGTGCATCGAACGCTCCACGGGATAGGGTAGCAGATGCGGCCCATGGGTTGACTGATAGGGGCCTATGCATTTGATGATGGGGTCCGGTTGATGCTGAAGTTGGTGGGACCGCAACACGCTCACATGATGGACACATGGTAAGGGTTGTGGGTGGGGTCATCTGCATGTAGAACTGTGGGGATAGTTTCAGTGCCCTCAGTTCCTGGACTTCCTTTTGCAATCGCCTGTTCTCCTCAGTCAGATTTTCACAGCATCTTTTCAAGAACTCACAGTCAACCTCAGTTTGCTTCAACTTGGTCCTAAAAACCACCACTTTCAGTAAATAACCACACTTTCAAAGAGTATAGTCCACGTTCACATACTAAAGCTTATATCATTCAAATATGACACAACAGGCCCATTATCTCACCTTGCCCTTCTGTTCTGAAACCAAACCTCCACTTGTCTAGGCCTTAGTCCTAGCTGCTTAGCCAACGCCATCTTTTGCTTCTGCAGGTAAATAAAACATCGAACCCCCTTAAGGAATAAGGATGACCTAAACAATTAGATTTGATATTTCAATCATCTCGTACTGTTTCATTGAACAGGAAAATCCGTCGCACTTTGCTTTTTCTTTAAATCTAATTCTTCCACCATTTTTTCTCGGCTAACAAACGGAACCCATAATTTGTATGTTAGAAACTTTTACTTACTGGATTGAGAGTGTTATGTTCTTTGAAGCTCTCCTCAAGGACAGCAGACTGATCTTTAGTGAGTCTGAGTTTCTTTCTTGAGTTGTCACCATCTTCCTCATCGCTGATTCCACGAGAACAAGCTCTCTCAATCTCAAGCTCCTCTCCGTTACCTTCTCTTTCGCTTCTCTTCCCGCTTACGCTCGATATGGTGCTGTTCGGTGACGACACACCAGCCTCCTCCTCACAATCAGCTGTTGATGGCAACCTGTTCACGTCGATCCCTCGCAAAAACGACCTTGTCTCGTCTCGACACAACTCGGAATTTGGATCTGCATGTGAGAGTTAGATGAGTGAGGCTTGCACTTGATTGATAAAGAATCTATAAAAACCAGAAAAAACATATTGGCTATTCTTTGCTTACAAAATGCGTGGATCTAGAGCGAAAAGGATTGGTATAAAGAGAATGCAATTTACAAGGAAAAAGCAAGAGAAAGCACTATTTCTAAAGGATTTTGGGAAAAAAAAATGGCATCTTTTTAAGTAAGAAAAGCTTTATTCCATGTTTGTTTCTCGTGAAACTCAGGGGATAAAGGATTGAAAACCGCTCCACAAGAAGAGCAGATCTGAAACTTAAGGGCATGCAGATCTAAAGAAGATGGTAAAGTAATCAGAAAGACAAAAGAAGGAAAGGGGAAAAAGAACATAAACATACCAGAAGAAGGGAAGGTCTCATTCCACGAGGCCTTTCTGGTGTTTAACCCACAAGGAGACGAAGACGAAGCAGAAGAAGGGACCAAAGAGGGCATAAGATTGAGCTTCAAGGGAAGCTGATTTTGAGGAAAACTCAAGCTCAAGCTCAAACCCAAGTCTTCCTTACCAACCATGTTGAATACTTTTGTGAATCTATTATCCAAAGTCCCAGCGACGAAAACTCAAAGAAGTTGGTTAATTTTTGGCGTAGCAGAGAAAGATAGAGACGCGGAAGAAAAAGGTTGAAACTTTGGAAATAGATGAGTACGTCTAAACAAGGATGTGGCTTTGAAACGGCGAGGGTAGGGGGAATATATAGAAATTAAAGAAGAGAGAGAGATAGGAATGGGTGGAGTGGTGACTCATGTGTGTAAGTGTGTGTAAGTTCAATCATGACTTATGTGTCAGGAGTCCAATTATCTCAATCATGGCTTTTGCCTCTCTTTATAATAATGCCTAACTCTAGTTTGGCTTTTTTACCTTGTGCAGTCGTCCTCCCCTTTCTCCCACTCTCACTCGCATTAGTTAGTGTTACTGGTACAAAACTACTCAAAGGAGTCCTGCCTGGTAAATTGTAGAGGCTGTTGTTTCTTCTAAATCTGATTCTGTACATTTTCTGCTCTCTTATGCACTTCTGCTGTTGTTTGACTAGGGTCTGCCTGTAAAAAAACTTTAATTAAGTTGAACAAAACCCATGTTCATCATTATAAGTATAATAATTATGCAGCGGTTAGGCTTTATGTTCTTTTTCAATTGTGCATGAGCGTTTGTCAAAATCCTATTTAACCATGTTAGTTCCTTGTCCATCAACTGTTCAATCTTCTCCACGAAGAATGTCAAGAAACATGTACCTCATTAATTTCACGACTCTCATCCCCAGATACAAAGACCATCTTGAATAAGAAGCACCAAGAAGGAACCAAGTCATTAATGTATTAAAATAGGAGTCCGGATCCTCTGTCCATCGCTATCCTGTCTTACTCTGTCGCATAACATAACGACGTCGCTTTTTAATTAAATGGGCAGGTACTTGTAAATTTAGACAGACAGAGAATGGGACCCACCACAAGCGCCAACCATGCAGCCGAATCCAAAGCTAGCTTTGGAAATCCAAAGCCATTTTGGTACTAGACAGCGTTAATCCAAAGCCAACTCCAAAACAATTTTTTTTTTAAATTGGTTTTATCGTTATTCTTATTAAGAACAAAAATTAATAATAATCAATTGTTTTGATTATCTTGTAATTTGCTAAAATCAAGAAATTTTTAATTATTTATTATTATTGATATTATTAATAATATTACTAATTATTAAGATTTATTATTTATTATTATTAGTATTATTATTATTATTATTATTGTCATTATCATTATTATTATTACTATTATTTGTTATTAATTAAATATATTTATATTATTATAATAACTGTTAAATATTAAAATTAAATTACTTATTATTATTGAATTTATTGCAAAGTAATTATTAAATTAATTATAATTATTATTAAATTCCTTGTTAATAATTTTATTATTAATTTTGTTATATTTATTATAATAATTTAACTGTTATTATTATCAGTTATTATTAACAACTTATCATTATTATCATAACTTTTTATTATTATAATAATTTAACTGTTTTAACAACAATTGAGAAATATTTTGAACTGTTATTATTATCATTATCATACTATTTGTTATAATAACTAATGTTCTTCTCATTATTCAGATTTAATTTATATTCCTTACAATTTAATAATAGTCACATAAATATTATTTAATATCATAAAGTGTATTTATTTATTTGGCTGTTGTTATTATTATTAGTATTATTATTACTATTATTATTATTGTTATTATTATTATTATGCAATTTATTAATTCAATTAATCTTTTTATTATGATAGATTAATAAAAATTTTGTTAGCTAAAATATTAGAAATGAATATTTGAATTAAAATATTCATTAATATTTTAGTACAATAAAAAATATTATTATTATTATTATTATATAATTTGTATTTATTATTATTATTATTATTATTATTAGTATATAATTTTTATTTATTATTATCCAAAATTATTATTACAATCTATTCAAATTTATTATTATTATATCTAATTATAATAATTATACTAATTATAATTATTATATAATATGTAATTATTTATAATTAAAAAAAACTAAGATTAAATGGCCATTTGCATGGCCATTTGCACCATGCAAACGGCCATTCGAATGAATGGCCAGAACATGCCTCGCGAGGGCGAGGGCGCCCTCGCCCTCGCGAGGCTTATGTTTATTATTATTATAAATTAATAATAATAAATATTATTTATTTAAATAATAAATAATATTTAATAATATTATAAATTATTAAATAACATTATTTAATAAATTATTAGAATAATCATAAAATTATTACAATTATAACTATTATTGTTATCATTATTATTATTATTATTAATCCATAAATAAATATTTATAAATTAAACCCGACATTATTAACTGTTATTTCATGAAATTGTTAACTGCTTTGTTTTTGAAATTATTTATGTATGGTTTTATAATAATAACAATAGTATTATTATTAACAATAGTATAACAATAGTATTATAATTAAAACACATTATTATTATTATTATTATTAAAGCACATTATTATTAATTATAAATCTATGGATGATTATTATTATAAATTTCTCAAAACACAATATTGTATACTGCAGTACGAGAATATTGCTCCAGTTGTACTGTCCTTCTATGGAGCTCCAAAACCCTGCGCCTGCAATTTCCCAAACAACCGATTCGTAGCACTAATTGGATTGGTCACTTCAGTAGTGTTGTTAATTTACATGAGAAATAATATAAGTTTAAATATAAAATGGTGGTGGTAATTAAGACCTATTTATTTTTCTTTATCATTTTATTTTATTTTCAAATTTAGTAAAAATTTATTTATTATACATTCTTCCACATTTTATAATTTATAAAAATCATAAAAAGTAGTTTTTTGTTTCTATTTTTCACAATATAAAATTTTAATATTATTATTAAAAAATATAAATGATTTAATTCGATATTTTATATTTAATCATTTAAAGAACTGTCAAATAATTTAATTAAAAATTTGTAATTAATTTAAATATTAAATATTAAATATTTTAATTTAATAATTATTAATAATATCATTTGAAATTTAAAATATCTTCAAAATATATAAAGACTTTAATAAATTTTACTTTAACGATTAAAAGCGTATATTTAAATTAATATTAATTTAAAAAAATTTTAATTATTGGATTATTTATATTAAAAATACAATATTTTTACTAATAATTTATCAATAAATATTATATGAGATAATAAAAGAAAATAAATTTATATATTTATAAGATAATTTATCATTAAGTTTTTATTTAATAGGTAATTATTAGACATTAACAATCAAACGAATTTTTTGCTTTTCTAAAAAATTGCATTAAAACTTACAAATTACAAAAAAAATAGAATTGAAATTGAACGATTCTTAATTTTAATTTGTTGGAGTTTTAAAATTAATTTGAGGTAACATATACTGTGATAATTAATATATATTTTGAAAAATTTTTATTACCCAAGCATCAATCAGTCAACCATTTAATACATAACCAACTGTAATTCACTAAGGTCATCTTTTAATAATAATAATAATAATAATAATAATAAAT
>JANKOE010000005.1:22818603-22832514 GCA_026284465.1 Erythroxylum citrifolium
TCCTTCCCCCCTTTTTTTTCAAAGTTTTTAAAATAATAATAAATATTTTATTACTAATAATAATTATAAATTAAATACAACTAAAAAATAAACTAGTGACTAGTGAAGTATTTTGATGTAAATAGTAAACTAGTGAAGTATACAATACAACAGTATAATATACTAATGGACTATTTTGTAAATTTTAAAAATTTTAAGGACTATTTTATAAATTTAAAAAATTACCCGAAATGGTACTCGGTATTGACCGATACCGGTACAGTTCCGTTTCAGAATTCAATCCGGTACCAAGTCTAGTACGGTATTTTGCTATCTATCGAAACAAAAATAAAAGATAAGTCTTTTATGTATTAAATATGTTAGTTTTTCATTTTCATGAATTAAAGCCTATAGAAATCGTCTCCCCATTGAATTATAATTCAGAGGTAAGATCTCTTCAATCTAATCCAATAAGATTCAATGTTCAAATTTATGATATACCACTTTATTTAGTAAAGAAATTTATTATGTAATATTTTTAAAGTTGATATTATTAAATAATTTTGTTAATTAAAGTAAAATTCTCATTGTTGTGCTCTACCTCTCGACTCCCCATTGTAATACGTACAGGACTTTAGTTACATATCACGGATTAAATGTAAAAGGGAAATAAACGAAAAAATGCAATAAATACCTAATTTCGATTCTATAACTTCAAACGAACTTTTCGAAACTGAAACGAGCGTGAATCCATCGTCGCCTTTACAAGAACTGCTCACCGGGACGTGGTGAAGTCTTTCTACAATTTTCTCGAAACATAAGCTCTCTTAACAGGTCAGAGAATCCTTATGCTTACGAATAACGTGAGCAACTATAGGAGACTTTAACTTTTATATATAGGACCCATATCGGACTTCTCCATCACAACCCCGATATAGGTCTGATCCACACTAATCAGGATATATTTTTCACTTGGACTTTGACCCATTGACTTAGATCATTCATTGTGTCACTTTATTATCTTTATCCAAATCAAATTATGTAACTTAACCGATAAGTTATTGGAAAACCGAAAAATGCAATTAATTGTTATCCAACTTTATAGGAAAAGTAAAAAAGAATATAACAATCTCCCCCTTGGACAATACTTAATTGCGGTATTGAATCAAGATTAAAACAGTTTAAAAACTCGATTAAGCTACGCTATTGTATTAGTTGACTAAGTTTAAAAACAAAACATTTGATCCAAAGATAACGAAAGTTCATCATTCCGTCCTGCAAGGCTTTTGATACCGAAAGGTATCAAATACATGTGTCATGTGTGACGCAGATCCAATATAGTCACGCATATAACATGAATGGGAAAATGGAGTGTGACAAACTAAGATGATACCTGTATGATCTAAATTATATCATCTTTGTTTATAGGTCTCGATTTCTCTAAACTTTATGCTAAACCGCATATGTTAAACTACATTAGAGAAATTTTCTCTCACTGAATGCTAAATAACATTAGCAAAAACTTATTTCCTCTCACTAAATGCTAAACTGCATTAGAGAACCTTAATGAGATTGAAAACTTATACCCCCCAATGTTATGTCAAACTTTATGGATATTCGTATAAAACTGTATGCGTCTAAATGACATAGGCTCAAGGTCAATATGTATATATGCTCAATGACCTTTAAATGCTTAACATTGACATAAATCTTAACACTTTCACACTTATTATGACAATGTATGATAACATGTATTTTTTTTTGGTAAATCAGAAAAGCTTTATATGAAAATAAATAAATAGTTTATATACATAGCTAGAGATTACCCACAATCTTGAGCCCACAAAGGTAAAACAAAAGATAAAACCATAGGAATATTGTAATACAAAGAAAGAACCTAAGCATCATCCTACCCCCAATAGTCGTCTCTCAAGCAGTCTAAGAAAACTAAACCCAATAACATGTATTACTGAGTATAAACACTGATCATTTTTATTGATGAACCATCATATTGTCATAATACATCAAATGTATAAATGTACAAATGTACATGGAGAAAACATAACGATCCCCTATCTAACAGTGTCTAAGGACTTCAAAACACACATACTATATACTTTTCTTTCAACCACAAGTGGGCGAAGTCTTTTAGTTAAAGGATTGGCTTATAGTTCCTCAGTCCTTAAATGCTCCAAACCTTAATGCCACCTTTTCATATCAACTCCTTTATGGTTAAATATTTGACCTCCAAATGCTAAGACTCTGTGATATTCTTTGTTATTACTAAACAACATTGCAGTAAGATTATAACAGTATAACCGAATGAGTCTAGCCACTGAATCAACCACAGATAACTCAAAAATCAAGTTTCTGAGCCAAACCACCTGTGAAGTAGTCCCATAGCATGCACTCTGCATGCATGGTCGAGGAAGTCACCTGTGTCTACTTGACACTCTTCCACGACATTGTACCATCTGCAAACATAAAAATGTAAAATTAAGTGGAGTTTCAATCATTCAGACATATAGCTTAAATTTGAATCTGAATTCTCTACGAGGTTAATCTTGAAACAACCTCTTAAAGACAACTTGTTGCTAAAACTACATGTTATAAAATGAGAAAGACTTTTCTACTCACTCTTACTCTCACTTTCTTTTCTTTCCTTTTTTGGTTTTGTTTTTCACTAATATAGATGAATCCCATCTTTTTCCCTTTTTAAACTAAAAAAAGGGATTTAAAACTGGACAATGCAGATATACATGATCTTAGTGAGTTTCTACTTGCACGGTCATGTACTAGGGATACAAGCGTGTCTATCTCCACACGGTCGTAGATGTCTTCGACTCTTGCCATTCACCTGTACACGTTTGCAATTACTTACATAGTCTTCACACACGACTGTGTAAGTCAAGGACACGAGTGTGTTATACTCTTGTACATGTCCGTAGTCTCTTACATAGCCTTCATACACAGTGACATGAGTGTGTTATACTCTATATGTCTGTGTCTCTTAGAAATGGCTTCAAATCAATTGTTATCCCTCTTGACTTCTCTCGTTCATCACTCCTACAATCTATAAGAGCATTTAAGACCACCGAAACTTATATTTGCCTCTAAATAGGATTGCATACTCAACAATCTTTCCTCTAGCTCATTTTGGAGGAGACTCGAATCAGCCGAATGATTGTTTAAGAGTCATCCCAGTGAACTTACTATAAAGCTCATGCTTTTGTTAACATATTAACATCGTTCTTATTTATGTAAATCTTCTTTAACTGTAACCGTTATTCCTTAATCACATATTTCAACCAATGATACTTGACATTGATGTGTTTGGTTTGGAAATGGTATAAAGAATTCATGCTAAAATCTATAGAACTTTTGTTGTCACAAAACACTACATAATCATTTTGCTTCACATCCAATTTTTAAAGGAACCATTTTAACTAGAGCATATCCTCACCTGCTTCTACAATAATTACATACTCCACTTTAGTTATGGATAAAGCTAACACACTTTTGCAACTTGGATTGCCAAGAAATGGCTCCCCTTGCAAATTTGAACAAGTAGTATGAAGTGGATTTCCTGTTATTAATATCTTCAGCCGTGTCTGCATCTATATAGCCCTCTAAAATTGGCTCCTCACCGTCAAAGTACAAGCTCCATTTGGAAGTGCGCCACAAGTATCCTAAAATCCATTTTACTACTTCCTAATGAACTTTCCTTGGATTGGACAAGTACTACTTTATAACCCAACAACTTGTGCGATATCTAGCCTTGTACAGTCCATTGCATATATCAAGGAACCAACAATAAAAGAGTATGGACTAGAAGATATACCATCTTTGTTCTTTTCAATTGAAGGGCATGCACGCTTATTCAACTTAAAGTAAGTTGCTAGTGGCATGCTAACTGGCTTGGCATGTTTCACATTGAACCTTTATAATACCTGTTTAATATACCTCTCCTATGACATCCATAATTTCTTATTTTTCCTATCCCGAGTTATTTCTATACCAAAAATATGCTTTGCAGGGTGTAAATCTGTCATGTAAAAAGATTTTGACAAATCCTTGTTTAGCTTGCAAATCATCTTAATATCTTGTCCTACAATCAACATAATGATTAACTATAATTAGGTTAATACTAAAATTTACTGCAATTGCATGACGTAGTTGTAGCGAGCAAAGGCATGTAATGGTCGATCCCTCGAAGACAATAAGTACTAGTAATTAACTTTTTTCTATTATCTAATCTATGAATCATATTTTGGATTTTAATTAAAAGTTAAACTAAAAAATGATCTAAAATTGGAATCAATAATAAACACAGGATATAGGAAATTACTTAGCAAAAATTAATAACAAATAGTAGTGTCTTGGTTAAAAATCCCCTTACGAATCATTAAATATTAAGCCTTTATCATGTAATTATATTATTGATTATTGGATCGTGAAAATTTATATCTTATGTTAATATCTTTCTTAAGAATATTAACAACTAATCCATCAATTGATTAGCAGAACTCGCTCTAGTTAAAAACCATAGGATTGCTTTATCGATTTATAAATTCTGCTACTAAGTTTAACCTTAATCCAGAAGATTTATGTTGGCTTTTCTCTTTGCATGCAACTCCTTCCAATTATGATAGATCTATTCATATAAGAGGATTTATAAATCTCAATTATATGAGGTCAAATCATGTATTAATGGTTGGGAACAATAACAATAAATGTTTGTTAAAGGTCAAATTGAGTTAAGAAGAATTAGTTGATTTGAGTTTTGGTTGAGAATGATTTTCCAAATGGAGAAAATTATATTGTTTTGATGTGTATAAGATGGAATAAAGATGAAAGGAATGAAAAAAAAGAGTAATCTGGTAATTGGATTAGTCTTAGGGTTTCTAACGCGACGTTTGTTCAAAAATATTTGTTCACGCTTCAGATGTCGGATCCGCTTTGAATTGGCTCCGCTTTATGTTTTGATTGATCAACTTGTTTGTATTCGATTTGTGTTCGATTCGATTGAACCGTTTGATTCATTCGTTTTCCGATTTGTGCTTCGCTTCTGCTTTGTCCTTCGCTTTTCGGTTCTGATTCGTTTTGCTTCAAAATCCGTTCCTTCGATTTCCGCTTTCGATTTTGTTTTCCGCCTTTGTTTATCCGGTTGTCCGATTTGATTCATTTTTATTCGATACTTTCGCTTGGGTCTTTCGTTTGCATGTTTTGACTTTCGTTTTGCTTCCACTCTTTCGAATTTGCTTTCGTTCGTTGTTGCTTTCCTCCGCTTTGTTTTCGTATCCGTTTCTGTTTTTTCGGTTGGGGTCCGGTTCCGAGATCGGGATCCAACATTAATATTCTAGATATATTAGAACAAGAATCAAAATGCATAATTGAATCATAATCAATCAATCAATATAACTGCATTGAATAAAAGACTAAAACATATCATTATCACAAACTAGGGTTCATCAAACCTAGACACTAAAACGTTTAGTTATTTATAGAAAATAAAATGAATAACAACCACGTAGACAAACTAATAGAAAACAAAGAAATCATAATTCTAAATCTCACTTTCTCATTTATTGATTCTTCTTACAAGTACGAATTTGATGTTGTTATGTAATGGATCTCTTGACGTATTCTTCGTTTTTTTCATCCCTTGATTAAAATTGTCACCTTTAAATGTTGCTTATGACCTAAAAACTCTTAAAATTTTGGCTCTCATTCGTTTGCCTCTTCTCATGTCCTTTTATAGTAAAAATTAGGAATTTTAGGATATACACGATCACTTACACGGGCATGTCGAGATCATGTATATTAAAAAACCTAAATTTGCAATTTTACACGAACATAGAGAATTACATGGGCAACATATATGAACGTTTATATCAAAATACACGGGCATGTAACTCCATATAACTAGAAACAAAATTCTTCAATCTTCACACGTTTACAAAGACTTACGCAGTCATTGTACATAGTCGTATAAGTCCTCAGTTGCTTCAAATCTTCTTTCCCTGTTATGATTTCATCTGAATTATTCTCCTTAGTCTATGAAAGGCAAATATGACCCAACACCTGAAGCAAATTAAGTACCAAATATATAACAAAATTAAATAATATCAAACCAAACATGTTAAATATGGGTGTATAATTATAGTCAAATATGAATCTATCAAACATACCACACTTAAACTTTTGCTTGTCCTCAAGCAAATCATAATCCAACATATCAATCTTATAAATGTCCATCCTTCATTAATCTTAACATGTTCATTCATTTTTTAAATCATCAAATCATATTGGCCTAATTAACATACAATTAGAGTAAAGTTATCCTAAAACTAAATTCACAAGTTAATATCACTAGTAATCAAATCACTAATATTTTGTTGAAATCAAAAGCACAAATCTTTACATCCTCACCAAGTTTTCACTTAATGCACTCGAGTGTTTAGGGTGAAAAGTATAAGATCTCCCAAATCAATGCATAGTATAACTCTTAACCATAAGCCTACAATCATATCCCACCACTTATATGTAAGCTAGAAACAAAAATCAAAAAGTTTTTGTAATGGTTTAATGGGGCTTAGGTAAGGTATGACTGGAATAACATAAAGTATACCAAAATTGAAAGAGATTTACAATAGAAAAGATTACCAGAAACTTGTTCTTCCACAATATAGGTCATTCATAATATGATTCCACTGGTACCATGCTTCAACTCCTCTCTTTTTTATCAAACATTTATCATATACCCTAATTAATGAACTATTGGACCTTGCAAAAATTCAAATTTCAAACAATTAAGTAATGTAAAAATACCTTCTCAAATTAATAAAAAGGTTTCAAGAACAATAGGATAAATTAATAATGGGGTTATAATCAATGAAAAAGGTTAAGACTCAAACTTGGTTACTCTTAAGAGATAAAATATGATACGGTAAGTATAAAAGAAATATGCTTAAAAAATTGTTGAATCAAATTCTTTTATCACCTTAATGCTTCTAATTTAACAACTATGGTCTCAATATGCATAATAACAGCAATTTCTAGAACTATTCCACTATGCATAATAACACATATGAAAGAATAAAAGAGCTTAAAAATTTATGTATTTGTACTCTTAGGCTCAAAAGCTCACAAGAAAAATACATGATCTTATGTGCGTAAATACTATTCAATTTTATTCAAAATTGACTATCTCAAAGATTACTAATAATATGACTTATAAAAGTAAGTTTATTCTAACTATCATCCATTTGCATACTAATTCAAATCAACAATCAATAATGAAATAAAGTATTGATAGCCAAAATTTAACTAATTCAAGATATCAATTAATAAGATAATTAATAAAGGTTAAAACCCCTTCCTTACACTTAAAATTGTACATTATCCTCAATGTACACAATGTAAACATATATGAATAAATAGTGAGAAAGCGGAGTATGGTACATCCTTGAGTAATAAAATTTTCTAATTTCTGATTTTGATGAATTTATGGTTGTCCATTTGATATTAGATACTAACATCCTTGCAAAATATAAACAAAAAGGGATCAAAAATAAAAATAACATAAATAACTAAGAATGTGGAATAACATTATGATGTTTAGATAAGATAAAATAACAATGGAAATAAATAAGAATAAGAAAAATAGACAATTAATCAATGAGAAAAAGAAGAGGTACAAAAATGAAGTATCTCCCTAAATCATGATATGACTCAAGCTTGTTCGACAATGAAGGGTCCTGAGGTCGATCATCCTCAAATAGTAAAGGGACTGCTAATAAAATACCATCGTCAAATAATGGAGGCTAAAAATTGAAACTCTAACGACTCATTAATAACAACAGTAGCTCTCTCATCCATCCAACAATAAGTTTTTCTACCCACTCCACAAGCTCCGCTTGATATAGTTGGAGAGTTTGCTAAATACCTAAAATTTATGCACCCATCCCTCCAAATGAGTTATCTTCAGCTGGATTGGATGTGGTGTCCTCGCCTTGGGTGCTATCGTTCCATCCTTTGCGTATTGCTCCTCCAGTCTAGGATGTTATTGACTGTGGTTGTGACAGCTACTCTGCTACTGATGGCTCTTCTCCAGATCCTCCTGATGTTGCTAGTTCTTTGGGATACCTAATTAGGCTATAGTTATCCCCTATGGGTCCTCGTCGTCTACTGACCATATGCATGTGTTTCATAACTTTTAGATTAAGTGCTGCCATGGTGTCGGCTTGTCATATCGGGGGTAGTTTGTTAAAGACTCCCATCAGTCATGCCAATCGCATTGCATAATGTTCAACATAGATTGTGCCGACCTTCCTCTCTTTGTTCTAACGCTAAATAAATTAGACAAGCGCGTTCTCCAAGTAGATCGACATCCTTTCGCTCATACTCCATAAATAATATACATCTAAATTACCAACGATGTCTTGGCTATCACCCTATCCGCTTAAGGTATGACTCAAAACTTTATGTATAAAGCCGAGCGCTGAGTGTCGAAGTGATGAAGCCTTGGATCTACCTGGGTTGTAGTCACCGTCGTTGCTTATGGTGTTTTAGATGTGCTAAGATAACATCTCGTAAGGAAAGTTTATTTGTAAGTCCAAGTATTCTTGCATCCCCATTAATTTTGGATCATATAAGCTCATGGTGATGAAGAAGTTCGAATAGCTCATTCAAATCATCTCCTCAAACAACAAAAACTGGATGGTGTTCGGTATGTCCCAGTTATATCTCCCCTTCTCTATGAAGAATGTGGAGAGCACCTCAAGAGTTAACTCCTAGTAAGAGGGCTCTACGATCTCTAAAAAGCTAGTCTAGATGCTATATTGATCAAATCTTTTACTTGTTGGACCAACCCATCCTCCTCCAACACCTCATAGTCGATGTTGTGTCCTATACCGAATGTTTTTTTCCTTTAGTCGCTGATATTGTTCTTCATGCATTGTTACATTGAAGAGTAGCATCGAAGGTCGTTCGGGTGGGTAAATGGAGCGAGCGCCTCTAAGGTCTCTTGATGACCCCTCTTCTCATTGTCGCTTGCGTGGTACTTCCTTTTCACATTGTGATCTCAGCATTGTGCCTAAAATTTTACATCAATATCAAAAAAATTATAGAGAAATTACGAGAATACCTTTTTCCCCAAACTTAAAGTTTATTATGTTCACTAATTTATTCAACCTAAAAATGAACTTGAAAGTGAAAATTTAAACATATAAAATTACAAACAAATAATCTAAAACAATTAGATAAATAAATAAAATAGACATTAAATAATTAGGCAAATTAAATAACAAACTAATAAATCACAAAATTGAAATTAAATATATTGTAATTAACAATTAACACTAACCTAATTATTTAATTATAAAATTAACCCTAAATTTTAAATTAAAAACCCCAATCTAATAATTACGTAAAATTGACAAAATTAAACATTCAGTTCATGCAAAAATCAAAATTGACATGCAATTAAACACAAACCCAACTTTAATTAACTATAAAAATAACTAATTAACCTTAATTTCATACAAAAATATCACAGTGAAACAATTAGTGAGCAAAAATTGCACAATTTCGCAATTTAAGTTGAAGTTTCACCCAATACACATGCAATTCATCAAATTAATTCATTAAATCCAATGGGTAATGATAATATTCAACTATTAAATCATAAATAATCATAAAATGACATAAATTCTCACAAAATTCCAAGATCCCAAAATTGACATTTTTGAGTGAAAAATAAATAATACAAAACACCCGATTAATCATTTATAAACAAGTGAAAACAACAAGAAAACTTACTTAATTGTCACTAATTAGCAAGGAAAAAGAGAAAATTGAGCTGGGGGATTGAGAGGGCGACGCCGGAGAGTGAGAGGAAAAGAACAAGTGAGAAAGAGTGAGGGATTCAAGCATTTTTAAGGTGTATCACAGGCCCGTGTAGCAGATCGCGTAGGTCAATGAATTGCAGCTTTTCACAGACTTACACAATAATTTACACGGGCATGTGTCTAAATGTGTAAGTCTACACCAGTGTGTCTAGAGAGCGTGTAACTTTGTAATCGTATGAAACTTCAAAAATATATGAACAAACTTAAAAAATTTTGTACTCAAAGTGATAACACCTTAACACGCATACCCTAACATACCAATTTTGCATAATATCATCATTAAGATGCTCAATTCATATAACACATCAAAACTCAAATAAATCATACTCTAACATCAAATTAAAAGTAATATATCATAGAATGTAAAATAAAACCTAAACTAATTCATGAGTTGCCTCTCATGTAGTGCTTGTTTAACGTCATCAGCCCGATGTAGCTTTTAAGCTCAACGTGGCTTATAAAATTAGGTTTTTGTAGCCTTACTGTAGGTTCCATGGCTTGCAAGTAAGCTACCATTTATCTCTTGTTTCCAAGTTTAACTTAAAAGAGTCACTAGATGCGATTACATCCATAAATTCAAGGGCATGATTAATGACATCAGAAATTCTAAAAACATCCCCTTCATCCCCAACCTTTAATATCAACTTGCCTTCGTCAACATCTATTATTGACTTAGCAGTCACCAAAAAAGGTTGACCTAGGACTAGAAGCACTTCTATATCCTCCCCTACATCAAGAATCACAAAATTAGTTGGGAATACGAACTTATCAACTTTCACATGAACATCTTTTATAACCCCTATAGGTTATTTTACCGATCTATCAACTAATTGCACACTAGTCCTAGTAGGTTTAAGTTCACCTATTTCCAGTTTCTCAAACAATGTAAAAGGAATCATATTAATATTGGCCCACAGGTTGGCTAAAGCCTTTTCTATTTTTAAACTACTAATTTCACAAGGGATAGTAAAACTCCTTAGATCCATAAACTTTTTTGGTAGTTTGTTATTCCGAACTTTTGAGCTCCTTTTGCTTAGCCTAGTTGTCTCCAACTCCTTCAACTTTTCCTTGTTCTAAAGTATCTCTTTCAAAAGTTCTATATGCTTTGGTAGCTAAACAAGAGCTTCAACAAGAGCAAAGTTAGCCTGAAGTTAATTAAATAATTTAAGGAATTTACCTAGTTGTACATCCATTCGATCTTTCTTTACTTTAGCAGGATAGGGGACGACATGTTGATTTTCTTTGACTTTCTTACAAGGACCTTCATCTTCAACTATAGATTGAATGGTAATGTTCCCTTTCTTCTTTTTTCCTTCTTCTTATGGGAGCTCTTTCTCACTCTACAAGGTGGTTGCCATTATTCATTCCTTAAGATTCGTTTTAGTCATACCAGGCAAACTTTCCTGTGGTCTTTCTAAAATAAGCTTGGTGATCTATTCGATTTGAACTCCCAAGTTACGAAACGAAGCCTCTATCCATTGATGTTTTACACTAGAATCTTAAGCAATTTTCAACATCATCTCTTTTAAACTAAACTTCTTAAGTGGAGTTGCTTTCTGCTAAAATCCTAGTGGATGATTGTTCCTTTGTTGGCCTCGATTTCCCCATGAGAAATTGGGGTGATTCCTCCATCCCAGATTATACATATTGCTATATGGATAGTTATAGGGTCTAAGAGCATTCCCCAGATAGTCCATATGTGATGTTTGACAAGGATGTCTTGTATAGTCTAGCCTGCCCACCTGGCATTGCATAACTTACACTTGTGGATGCATTATTAATCTATCAATCTTTTTGCTCAGTGCTCCCACCTAGTTTGCCAATTGTGCCACCACGTCCACTTTATACACTGTCACTGGCTTATTGATTCTGGCTTTGGACGAGCACCATTGGTAATTATTCATAGCCATGCCCTTAATAAGGTCTTGGGTTGCCTCTAGTGTCTTGTTATTGAGCATCCTCCTAGTTGTTGCATCAATAAATTGCCTTGTATTCTGAGTTAGCCTATTGTAAAACGTTTAGATTTACATCCAAATTGGTAAACGGTGATGTAGGCATCTTCTTAAAATCTCTTTGAAATGATCTCAGATATCATAAAACGATTCAGAATTAGCTTGGAAGTAAAAGGAGATGTCATTCCTCAGTTTTGCAGTCTTGATTGGTAGGAAGTACTTTTAATAAAAACTTCCCTATCACTTGTTTCCATGTAGTCAGTGATGATGGTGGCATCGAGTTCAACCATTATTTAGCCTTTTCCTTTAGTAAAAACGAGAATAACCGCAGTTTGATTGCATCATCATTAGCTCCATTATTTTTGAATATACCATAGATCTCTAGAAACTTTGAGATGTTTGCATTTAGATCTTTGTCTCTGAGTCCATCAAATTGGATTGATTGTTGCACCGTTTATATAATACTAGGCCTGAACTCAAAATTGTTGGTACTTATAGTGGATCTCCCAATGCTAGACTCTGCTCTAGTCAAGTATAGCATCGTCGAACATGGTCCTTGATTAGTCCTCCATTGTTCTTGATTCTTCCGTATCGATACGACCACCTAAGTCTTTTATTTGACGATCCAGTTCGAAATCTCTCAATTATTTCCCACAAAGATTTTTATATGTTGTACTCTTAGTTTATGGATTCAAGTTAGTTAAGCTCTCAGTATTACTCCAGGTCATAAGCTAACCAAAAGTCAAAATCTATATATATATATATATATATATATATATAAAGAAAACTAAACAAGTTAATCAAATAAAAGAACTTTAACAAAATGATAAAAACATAATAAAATAAAAATGGCTAGAGTAATAAAATCTAGGTGTTCATAATATTACTGTCCTTGACAATAGTGCCAAAAACTTGATTGACTACAATTAAGTCAATATTAAAATTTACTACAAATGCACGACACACTTGTAGCTAATACATGCAAGTACAGGTCGATCGTATGAATAATAAGTACTAATAATTACCTTTTTTATTGTCTAACCTATTAATTATATTTTGGATTTTAATTAAAAATTAAACTAAACAAATAAACTAAAATTGGAAACAATAATGAACACGGGACAGAGGAAATTACTTAGAAAAATCAATATCAAATAATAGTGTATAGGTGATGAATCTCCTAAGAATCTTTAAATATTAAGCCTTTATTATGCAATTATTTAATTGATTATTTGACTGTGAAAATTCCTATCTTATGTTAATATCTTTCTCAAAACTACTAACAACTAATCCATCATAACTCTTTCTAGTTAAAATCCCTAGGATTGCTTTATTGATTTATGAATTTTGCTATTATGTTTGACCCTAATATAGAGGATTTATAATGGTCTTTTTTTAGATTTGCATGGAACTCCTTCCAATTATGGTAGATCTATTCATATAAGAGAATTTCTCAATCTCAATCATGTACTAATATTTGGAATATATTAGAATAAGAGTAAAATGCATAATTGAATCACAATAAATCAACCCATATAATTGCATTAAATAAAAGATTAAAACATATTGTTATCACAAACTAATGTTAATCACACCTGGACACTAAACACGTTTAGTTACTCACAAAAAAAAAAGAATAATAGCTGTGTAGAAAAACTAATAAAAAAGTCATAATTCTAAATCTCCTTTTCTTTTCTATTGAATCTTCTTGCAATTATGGATTTGGTGTTGTTTTCTAATGGATGTCTTGACTTATTCTTCACATTTTCCTCATCCCATGATCAAAATCGTCGCCTCTAAATGTTTCTTACGACCTAAACACTCTTAAAACTTTGGCTCTGTTTTGTTTACCTCACTGGCTTCGTTTTATAATAAAAATTAGAAGTTTCTAGGATATACACAATGTAACATCCCGTTACCCATGTTAGGGCCAGAATTGTGACTATTGATAATTTGATGAGAAATTAGGAAAAATGCACTTCATGCATAATTATTTGTGACATGCACATTTTTGCACAATTATATGATTATACATGCATTCTTTGGCATTTTCCGGGTAAATTGGTTTA
>JANKOE010000005.1:23043180-23054629 GCA_026284465.1 Erythroxylum citrifolium
TTTTTCATGATTGAAGTAGAAATTTTGACCAGTGAACTTAAAGGGCAAGACTGGTGAATATTGATTGTTTTAGCAAAAAACTTTTGTACCAACAGAACTGAGATCTAGTATGGATTGATGAATGTTGTTCAGTCGTTGTTTATGTGGTCTGTTCTATACAATTTGTTTGGTAATGGATTATATTCTTTTTCTGAAATATTTTATTGTATTTCGAACCTCATTTCAGGAAGCATTGGAACACTTGGCATCAATTGATTTGCATGAGTTGTGCGGTGAGGCGAAACTTGAGCGTTGTCGGGCAACTAGGGACTTGAGAAGTTGTGGAAGATATGTACAGTATGTGTTGAATTCATGCGGGCATGCGTCCTTATGTTCTGAGTGCAGTCAACGTTGTGATCTCTGCCCCATCTGTAGAATCCCAATACCTAAGAATAGCAATCGATTACGTCTTCGCCTTTATTACAAGTGTATAGAGGCTGGCCTCATTTCCAAACAATCTGATGAAAGATTTCAAGAGGGAGAAGAAGGGGACAGCCAACTAACCGCTGATGTTCAACGACTCTATTCCTTGTTTGATGTTGCCATGGAAAATAACTTGGTTTCTTTGATTTGTCACTGTATCCCTTCCCTTCCTCACTGAGTGCTTGGTGTTCATCTCATATCATAATTTTTAAAATTTACCTTTCCAATTGCATATGATTTTTCATTTGAAACTTCCATGTGGAAGTGTCCTAAAAGAATGCCTGTAATAGGACTACCTGAAAAGTGGATTATCCAGTGTTCTCATTTATGTCACTTTGCCTGATAAATTCAATGTGGTGGAATAATGAAAAAAAAAAAAAATTGATTTCCAATATCCTTAACATAATTTAACAGATGTTACAGATGTTTGTATGGATGAAAGTGCTGTCTCTAGTGATCCTGTCATTGCTTTCTTGTTGGATGAAGTGGTCATCAAGGATTGGTGCAAGCGGACTTTTGCAAATGTCATATCAGAACTTCAGGAGATATGTATCCTCTTTAAGTTTTGAAGATATAACATTTGTGTTTAACTGATTCATACTATGTGTCAATCCATAAAGTTTTGTATTCTTAACTGTTTGCTAGATAATCTGGAAGCAGAAGATGTGAAAGATAGATTAGATTTACTTCCTAAACTTTCATTTCGTCTGGCTGCAATATTAAATGTGCTAGAAGTTTTGGTGTCATCAATTAGGGATAGTCTTTCAGCCCAGCTTCATGACTTGCAACTTCTTGAAGAGAATGCTTTAAAGACAAAGCAGGTTTGTGTGGTTGCTTGCTGGTTTATTACAGTAAGCTTTGTTGATAATCTTTTCCTTGCATCAGTACTCAGTAGCCTGTTTCATGTATTTTCTTCTACCCATCAGATACTAGTATCTAAAGCCGCCAAGAGTTACAGAATAGGCTTATTTCTTCTTCACATCATGACTTTTATTCTGCTATTGAGTGATATTTTCTAATGTTTTACGTTTGAATCTAAAATGTCCTTTCTAAACTTTCAGACCCTTTTGATGGCAGCATCATTTCTCCTATCTGCATTTAAAATTTAATTTATTCTTAGTGTTGATTCTCAATTTTCAGCATGCGGATATTATGGCTTGGTGTATAAGACATGAATTTCTGAAGAATGTGAAAGCCTGTTATACTGATGTTACATCATGGTGTTCAGTCGTTGGAGAAAGGAAATCCGCTGCTATTAGACGTTCATGGCCGGATGTTGTTAATCAAGATGCTGAGCCAAGTACACCAACTGGTTCCCTGTTCATTGATGATGCTCTGGAAAATCTTGATATAGGGCATGTAAGGGATGATGTTGAGGAACCGGAACTTTTATCTTTGCACAAGGATAAAAGATTATTGTTTAGGTCTAAGATAGAGGGCATGGCAGGATGCTATCCATTTGAAAGTCTTCGAACTGCTGTAGATCTACTGTTTTTGCATGGAAGCTCTGATTTGGTGGTTGCAAAGCAAGCAATTGTATCTTTTCTAATAGTTCTCCTTATAACTATATATTTTCAGTTTGCAGAATTTTTGTTATTCTTGTTTCCTTCACATTTGATCAGTTTCTGTACTACCTTTTTGACCGACACTGGACAAGGCCTGATGAGGCCTGGAGACACATTGTTGATGACTTTGCAGCTACATTTGGTATAACCAGGCATTCATTATTGGAATCACTGACCTTTTATCTTCTGGATGACGACACAGATGAAGCTCTTCAGGTAATTGACTATGCTTCCAAAAGGAATTTATTATCAGTTTTGTTGTTGCTGAGGACAATAAATGTAAGATTGAGAATTGTGGATGGGGCTTCTATGTTGGCTAACTACATCACATTTGGTGAATACATAATAAATTTGATTGTTTGACTTATGCTTTTATCTGAATTGTTAATTACTTTTCTATGCCAAAGTATATTTTACTGATGGTAAGTTTACGTCAGAAGGTTGCACTTTTCAACCAGTTCTCCCGGCTAAGTAAATGAGCATTTTCATGAACTGGAAGAGGTCTCTGTTTAGTAACTTGGCACATGCATTGTTCTTTGTACTTGATTTGCATATGCTGATCATTCTGCTACATTGTGTTACATAGGAGGCATGCAATCTTCTTCCCGAGATCTCTGGTCCGTCAACTCATCCAAAGATTGCTCAAGTCCTGCTAGAAAGGGAAGCTCCTGAAACAGCTCTTATGGTCTTACGATGGTCTGGGCAGGATGGATCACAGCTAGTTTCACTTATTGAGGCTGTTACTGCAGTTCGGATAAGAGTAGCATGTGGATTTCTGACTGAAGCATTTATGTATCAGAGAATGATTTGCAACAAATTCAGGGAATCGAAGTTTGGAGTACCTGGGGATGCATCTGATGGTTTAAAGGGTTACCACAGATCCTGGGAGGACTGGGTAGAGATACTAGTGACTGAAATTTGTTGTCTCTGTATCAAGAGTAATTTGGTAGATCGAATGATAGAGTTGCCATGGAATTCAGAAGAGGAAAAGTATATCCATAAGTGTCTCTTCGATTATGCTGATCATGATCCCTCAACTACTACTGGAAGTCTTCTTGTGGTGTTCTATCTTCAGGTAATCATCAAGTCCAATCCGTCTTTAAGTTTGTATCATGTAGTCTGAATATTCCAGGTGTTCTTGTTGCTTTTCCCATGCCTGCCACTCTGAAATACTGGACATTATATGGAACAGCATTAATAAAACGAAAGGGTAAAAAATAATTTAATGTGCACCCATGGTAACTATTGCCAAGTTTCAGAGGCACATTTGATTGCCAGATTTTTAGTCCTAGTGATAGGAGTCTATCAATGATTTTAGTTTGACGTATTGGTGATATACTATGAAGTATAATTCCAACTCATTACCTCAAATAGTAACAATTATATTACAGTCCATAATCTCTCAACAATGGGTGTATAGATTCATCTAAACTTTATGTAACTGTTGAAACTGCACTATGTACTATTGGTTTTTGTTTAAGAAGTTTTTCTGTGGACTGTCTTCTAACTTGTGAGATGATATATATTTCCTGGTATTGCAGCGGTATCGCTATGTTGAGGCCTACCAAATTGATCTCAAACTTAAGATATTGGAGGAGGACTTCCTCTCAAAGAATACTGTTGAGGAATCAGTTTTATCTAGAATCAGATCTGCAAGTCAGTGGAGGGCCGGACTTGTAGTAAGTGGTTGAAACATTTCACTGCTTTTGCATGCATTTTTGTCTGTAAAGAACCAATTTTCTCAAATAATGTTCAATTTCTGGAGCATGCAATATGGGTAGAATTTCTATGCCTTCAATCTTGCAACATCTAAAAACTGTATTCAACAAGCTATGCTCAATAACAACAATAAGCTTTTGATCTACCCTGCTAAGTGCAACTCTTGAATAGTGTTGCCATATAGAAGACTCCAAGTTAAGGATCTTGATAATTAAATAATTTCTGTTACTGACGCAAGTTGGAACCTGCTAATGTTATAGACATTGGGCATTGGATGAACAGTAAATTCTGAACTAAATGTGCTTTAAACAGGCCAGATCCATAGACTTGCTGCCACAAGTGCAACAACAAGTGGTAAGAGCTGGAAAACTGTTGCCTGGCATTTTGGACAGCTTTGGTGAAGAACCTGAAGTATCAGCAAAATCTGATATACCCTTGGTGCAACAACCAATGTCAAACAGTTTAGTGCTTCCAAAATCAGGTGATTCTTCTGTTATATATACAGATCATGCAACAGCGCTAGGGCCATCAGTTCTTGAAACTCCAATTAATAGTGGTATATCTATCTATCATCCTCGGTTTGCACTTGAGAATCATGGCTGTCCATCAGTTCTCCTTGCAAATGCAGAAAGAGGTCTGAGACCTCAAGAAAGCATGAGTAAGAATTTTGGATATGATGGTGCCTCAACTCCGGGAAGTTCTCATGTTAAGCCCATAGATGGCACACCATCAAGGGAAATCACCAGAACATCTCAAGTGCTTCTCAATAGTAACCTTCACCAGTATCAATTTGATAAGTTCTCACCAGAAATGCAACAGAATGGTTTTAGTAAAAAATACCAGAGCAGTCCTGCGTATTCCCCAAGCACTTTAGCTAATGCAGTAGCTCCATCAGGCAGCAACCTTGGTTTTCCTAATGATTCTGCACACGCTCCTTGGTCACGTCATCCTGGTGAAAATGTTCATTCACATGGCAATGATAGAGATTACAAGATGACCTTTGGGGATGATCCAATGTCCATTGGTTGGAGGTATTATAATTTTCTTTTCTTTCTGTGTTCTTTTTCTTTCTTTCGATCCTTTTCTACATTCTGAGTGATTGCATTATAGTTCTTACAGTTGTCTCTCACTGTCTTTTCATTGTAGTGGTGGAGAGGAGCAATTTGCCATCGATGAGAAGAATGTGAATGGCGCATTTAGATGGAGGTCCGATGAAACAAGTGAGGATGAAGAGGAGTCTAATCTGGAAAGAGCTGTTGGAGATGCTTCTCATACAACTCCCAGGAGGAGAATTCGAAAAAGTAGGTTTGCCAGGAGATGACTTTAAATTTTCATCGATTGGGATGCACGGGAAATATTAAAGCTATAAGAACTAGCAGCAAAGAGCTATTATTCTTTTAGGCGAAGAGTTTGCTGGTAAAGGACGCCAGCATCTATGACAGGTATATAGGCACCTTGTATACTGCAGTAGTGTGTTTTAAAGTGAGATTCTTGCCGTCTAACTTTTCTGTTGCCGTAGGCAGATAAAGAAAGATGGATTCTTTTGGGTTTTGCCACATTTTTTTATCTTGTTAAATTAGTTTAATATTTTTTTTAAATGAAAATTTTCATCAACTCTAAAAGTTACAAAAATGTACAAGAGAATGTCATTTACACTGAGAAGAACTAATAGAAAGGGACAAGTACAACTTATTTAAAATACAAATAACCAGTACATTTTTATTTGTAGACTTACAACGATATTAATCTAAAATCAGTCTCCATCTTCGTTTCATTGCTACATTCATTTTCTCTTGGACATGAGTTGGTAAAAGCTTCCTAATTGAGCAACAAACAAAGTGGGCTAATTCTTATCTATTTCAGTTCCATTAAACATCCTCCTCTTCCTTTCTCTTCGAGTAGAGTAAGCTGAGTTATTTGTAGCCAAATTCAAATTTACATTATCACCCTCTTGCTTTTGAAAAGTTTATTTGGCCAAACAAGTATGTCGAGCCACTCCTGATGAGGACATTGTAATCCCATTACTTGCAGCATTTCGTTCCAAATGACACTAGTATAATCATAATAAACGAATAGGTGATTAATAGACTTACATTGCAAGTTGCATAGCATATATATCTGATTTGTGGCTCCATTCAATCTATCTTTGGTTTTCAATTCGAGTCTTGGAGCAAGTCGAGTTACAAGGGAGGCTTTAGGCACCTAAGATCCTTTCATTCAACTTTAGGATGATGCTGAGTAATGACTTTAAGACAACTTTGATTAGTGAAATCTCTACCTTTGTTAGTCATCCAATGGAAACTATCATCTTTAGAAGTGTTGGGGGAGTAATATAGCAAATAAGAACTAACTCTTTCACCTCCGTGAATAATCTCTTTCACTCGAGATTGAGTTGGAATTCTAGTGATGATAGGAGAAACTTCTCTTAGACCCATTATCAAACCATAACCAAAAGGAAAGACCATTCCCTATTTGAGCTTTAATGAGAGGATATATGATGAGCCTCTTTCTAAGTCTGTGAATGAAGTACCAAGAGTATTCTTTCCTCTTATCTAACTGCTAGAAGCTGGAATGCTTAAGGTATGCTTCATTGATCCACTTAGACCAAAAGGATTCCTTGTCTTGAACAATCTCCAAATTCTTTTAGCAACTAACAAGTTTTGGCTCTTTGGCAAAGAAGTAAGCCCTAGACTCCCTTCCTTTTTTCTCCAACAAAAATGCTCTAATTTGATTTTATCCCCTCTGGAATTGTCAATAATACCAATTCATAGGAATTTTTTTAATACTTTTCATAAGCTCCCTGTTGATCCTTCTAAGCAAGAATAAATGGAAGATCCAGTGGATGTGAAGGCTTCTTAACATAGAAGTGATTGGTACAAGTCTCCCTGCATAAGATAGAAACTTATTTTGTTAGGAGTTGATTCTTTTTCTATACCTTTCTAGAAGAGGGAGACAGTCCCTGTAACTTTTCTTAGAAGAAATAGGAACCACCAGATACTTAAAAGGTAGAGGATGAACATTCAGCCTTGCCAACAATTCCAATCTTACAGTTAGAATAATATCAAATGAAACATACTACATGCTCTTTTATAAGTTGATATCAAGACCTAGAAACCTATAAAACACCTTAGCATAGTCGAACAAATTTGAGACAGATGAGCAATAAGCCTTGGAAAGCAATATGAAGTCATCTACGAAACTGAGATAAGTAAGTTCTAGAGCTTTGCATTTGTGGTGATATTTGAAACTGGAGCAATTTTGAGTATTTTTCAAAATCAAACTTGTAAGAATTTCCAAAGCAACCACAAAAAGATAATTGGAAAAGGGATCCCCTTGCCTAATCCTATTGGTTCCCTTTAAATGTAGAGTGAGATTACCATTAATCAATATGTTGAAAGTATTGGTAAAAGTACAAGCATCTATCAAGTAAATGAAATTGCTAGGCAACCTAAACCACTCAAAGCAACTCTTGATGACGTCCCATCTAATGGTATCAAAAGCCTTAGAAAACTCAACTTTAGTAGCACAACTTTTGATTGATTTGTATGACTCATACTCCCTCAGTATATCAATAAGATGTAGTTAGAGATTGATCTACTAGGAATAAAAGCATTTTGAGAGTGATGGATAAGATTCTACAAGATATTTTTGAGTCTACTTGCAAGCAACTTGGAGATTACTTTGTATATAGTAGTGTAGCAGGATGTTGGTCGAAAATCCTTAAGGTTGATAACACAGTGAAGTTTGGGAATGAAAAATATAAGAAGAATTTAACTCCTTTTACATTCTCCCTAAAGAGAGAAATTCCTGCACCACTTGAACAATTAAATCACCAGTGATATCCCAAGTATACTGAAAGAAATAAGTATTGAAGTCATCAGGATCAGGAGCTTTCTTTGGATTCAAATTGAAAAGATGTTCTTGATTTCCAATATTGAGGCAGGTTTCTGAAGCTCATCATCTATATCAACATTTAAAGGACTAGAAGCATTAAGAAGATCTGCTATCGTCTGAGGGTTGCAAAGAGATGTATAGCCTAAACTAAAAATACCTTTGAAGTAGTCATAAACCATCCTATGAATGGAATGGCTATTTGTTACCAAATGATTATCACCGTCTAGCAAGTTGAGTATCTTATTAATATTTCATCTAGAAAGAATGAAAATGGAAGAATTTGGTGTTTGCATCACCCTCTTGATTCTAAGAAATCCTTACTTTTTGAAACATCAAGGAATTATGATCTTATAGGGCCCTTGAGTAGAATTCAAGTGCCATACTCTCCCAGTGATTCAATTATAACTTCATCCTATTCCTGAGCAGCCTTAGCTTCTGTATAAGTAGGAGGGATTTGCACTCGTGAACCCTGGTTTGCCAAATACCCTTGACTAAATCCAAAAGCCCCTCCTTATGAGCTAGGAAATTGAAGACCTAGTGAATTATAAGAAACTTGACAAGTAAAGACATTAACTTGTATAAAAGAGTGATAATAGCATATTAGGGGACCAAAATAAGCCAAGGAACTAGGGCACTGATTAGTCTAAAGATGGTTAACTAGCACTCTATCCAACTTGCTCCTTGTGAAGCTACTCCTTTGCTTCTTATTAGACCAGGTAAAGTGAAATCCCACGTAGCTCAAATCAAAAAGTTCTACTAAGCCTAAAGAAGATTCCAAATATTTTGCCAAAGAATTAAGGTTGATATTATCCCTTAAACTTCAGAAGGATATACACAATTAAAATCTCCATCAATAATCTAGGGGCAAACTATATAAGATTTTGTCGAAACCAAATCCTCCTACAATTTGGATCTTTGAAAAGCAAAATTAGAAGCATAAATAATAGTCAATTCGAATGAAAACTGAGAAGTTTGGTCCTTACAAACAAGATGCATGTATTAATCTAAGTTGCACTTTGTTGATGCTTGAAACTTGTCTCACAAAAAGCAAAAATTATTCTGCTATTGTAGTGGTCTTGGTGATTGGAACCAAAACTCCAATTAGGGCCCAAAAACTTCATAAAATTCTCTAATTGGAACTAAAACTTCAATTAGGCCCCAAAAACATCATAGAATTCTTTAACTTGTGAGATTTAATACGAGTCTCCAATAATCCTAAAAAGTAAGGTTTCTTATCAACAATAAGTACTTCGATGATTGCTTGTTGAGAGGATCATTCATTCCTTTGATAATGGAAAAGATCATGGCAAAAGATTGTAACAAAAGGATTTTATATGTTACCAGTGTAGCACCCCACCCTTGCACACGTGTATGACATCTTGAGTGATGCCCGAGTGCAAATCCCGCAAGGGCGTTATGCTAGAACAGTCAAAACTTATTGAAACTTAATACAATTTTTTTCATTTATCATATGCATAAGCGGAAATCTGTAATCAAATCAGACTCATACTTTTATTTTATAAAAGTTGAAATCACAATTGTCATTACACTTTGATCAATCTCTTTAACAAAGCATTTCCAATTTTCACCATTTATTACACACAGAAATATTCGAATACACATTGTACAGAGATCGCGAAATATACAAATTTACACAAAAATAAGAAAATACAAATGCAGATACAATCTGATCCCGATGTTTATCTCTCATTTGAATGCAGTAGGTATACTCCCGTTTGTCTAATGGGGTACTCGTCTGAGCCTGAAAAATAATTGCAAATTTTGGGTGAGTTTTTGCAAACTCAGTGAGTGACCATCCTCGATGGCTCACTCATCACATAACACATACAATTTACATATTCACATAATTCACATCATTTCAGTATTAATCATATTGAATCACATACACTTAATCAGTCATTTCACATTTTACATTCAACACATATCACATTCACAAGTCATTCAAATCATTACAATCATTCATATCATGCATATGTAGTACAAATGAGACTCACTTTCAATTTGTTACTTTGTTGTGGCCCAGTGCCTTTGTCACTGGCCCATATCCCTTAGTGGATACTTGGCTGTCCCATATCCCTTGTGGATACCGAGCTGTATCAGATAATGTCCCATATCCCTCAGTGGATACCAGATACATTCATAACTGAGCTTGAGGCTCTTATCACATATCGAGCTTTAATCTCTTTTTCACTGGCGACTCTGGTCACAACAGCCTTTATTTTTTATGTATTCATGTAATGGAATGCATCAATCACAATGGATCAATTAGTTACTTTCATATGTCATCAGACCTTAGTCCGACATTGAACTTTTAAGTTGAGAATCACCTTTTTATTCATATGCATATTCACATTTATTCCTTTGGTACTAGGTCCGACATTTAGCAATCAATTTAAGAAATCATATATTCCGCCCAATTCAGATTCAAGTAGCACTTCAATATTTCATTCGAGCATCAAAAATCTCGAACCTTCAATATTAAGAATCAGCGTAATCACATCAATCATATTCATATTGCATAATAATCCTATCAACAGTCATTTAAGGCAGAAATTGAAATCAAAACAAACAATGAAATGAGACCATCTAGGTTGACTCACAGTACGCTCCAGATTAGCATTAGCTTCCATGACTTGAAAACGACTGAATGCGGACGTTTATCTTGCACATCAAAATTATGCAATATACACATTGCACACACGTTACAACTTTGCACAATTATAAGAACTCATTTATGCACAAGTAGGTATATGGACCATGTACAATGCATGCTCAATGACATTCTCGGGTGTTTTTCCATTATTCAAGTCATAAAGTCATTCCAATGTCAAAACTCACTTAAATAACATTTATACTTAAGGTTTCTTAATACAACCACTTGAATCTAATTTCATAACTCAATTGGTCACATCATATTTTTCCAAAAACATCATTTCAGGGCAACTTTTTATGTTCTTTCTTACCCAAATAATGAACTCATTTGGCACAAATTTCTTTTAGAAACATGTTCCCCTATTTCTTAAGTTTATAATGACACCAAAATCATACAAATTGGTCTAGTATTTCGAAAGATATTCTCCAAATAGTTCGGACTGTTCTTAACTATAATAGTATTTTGTACTTGACTTCAATCCAGAAAATTTGAAATTCTTAGAGATAAAATAAAAATTCGATCTATTCAAACATGTTATAACCCTATATTTCTAATTTACTCCAATTTAAGAATCATCTCATTTGGAAATCCACAGATCAAGATATAACTGAAATACCCAAGCATGTTTAGTGAAATCATACCAGCTCATACTATTCCAATAGATTCCATCACTTTCCTTCAATCACACTTTTTCAAATCAATTCATAATGCTACCAAGTTTTATGTAGAGATAGAAATTTTTTTTAGGAATCTATTGGTTCAAGAATCACTTCATTTGGAGGTCGGATGAAGAAGTTATGTCCAAAAGAATCAAACATGATTTTGTCCTCAATCATATTGAACCTTATTTTGGGACAATTGGAAAAACTTTCACTAGAGATATCAGATTAAAGTCTTCTTAGGATGGTTTTTAAGAAAACTTATAGGTCTACAATTTTTATGAAGACTCAAAAGAGAGATTTGGCCATTTAGGGGGTCAAAACACACATACAGTGTCCATTTTCTGCACTTGGTATTAGACCCCGAGCCTTTTTGTAAGTTGGGATTATTTATCGAGAAACTATGGGCAATTAGTTATGTGTAAATAAGAGAAGAAATTGTGAGATTTAAATGAAATGGAAAGAGATTTATTGAA
>JANKOE010000005.1:23136934-23157543 GCA_026284465.1 Erythroxylum citrifolium
CACCATTAGGAAAGGATAATAAATAACCCCTCCGGGGTTCAGCACAAGGTTTCAAGAACTCAAGAGTTGGGCTCCGGAAGCAGGGTCCAACAATATGACTATACAAAAGTTACTTACCCTTAGTAGTTACCGTTTCTATATGTCCATATAAGGCCATGCTTCCACTGTGCTACTCTAAGTAATCTAACAATTTTACATATGGGGACTAAAAATTTAGAGCATTCAGTACGTCATAGATCACTCCGGGTACAATATCCAAGCATGTAATACATATGTGCTCAGTAGCATCATTCTTCAAGGTAACCAGACTATTAGATGTGCACTCACAATAACTAATCAACTTAACCTTGAGGACTTCTATATATATTGCTATCATTGATTTCATCTTACATAGGTATGTTCTCAATCGATTAAAAAATATAAGATACATAACCCTCATGAAATTCTGATATCAGATCTAATGATATAACCTTATACTAAATGATAAGCTCTTAACACAGTATCTAATCAACCATTCCAGTTCCAAGTGCAACTTGTCAAGGTAATAATAGTTTTGTTTTTCCTTTAACTTTGCTTGTACACTTTAAATCTTATCATTTCTACCTGCATCTTTATTTTTCTCAGTCAAATCCAAGTAAATGTGTTCACATCCACATCAATTCAAAGGTATACAACCACAGTATAATACTAATATCGTATTCAATAATATAACCACGAATACAAATACACTGAATCTATGTCTAACATATCAAACTATGTAGTATCAGTTGCATGTAATTAAATTCAGACAAAAATTGCATAAATTTCATGAACAAACCTCAAGATCACTTCTCTCTCACTCTAGAACACTTATAGACCCCTTATCCTCTCACTTAAGCGTGTAAGAACCTTTTAAACCTCTTGTACATAAGTGAATAACTCACTTATGTACATCTATCAAGCCTTTGATCACGATCGTGACCTACTTAAAATAACCATACACACTTTATTTTTTCATCTGATCTTTTATACGAGTGATCCCTAGGTATCCGATTATTTTGGGAACTTGAATTTAATCTTAATACTAGAAAATCATGGATGGTTTCATGCCACTTGAAATAACTCTTAATTCAAGCAAATCATGAAAGGTTTCTTGATGACAATTTACCAAAATATAAGTGGATTAATATACGAACTGTTTGATAGTTAATTATCCGACTTAAGAACCCTTCCATAGATAATTATTGTGCAATTTGTCCTTTCACTATATTATTCCCCACTTGGTTCAAAGTATGGGCTATGTGTCAATTCCCACTAGACTGACCACGTCACATCTAGTCTAAGTGATGTTAGTTTTTGTTATGGGATCTCATTACTCTTTATGTATTGAAGACTCTTTTCATAACACATAACTGCTCTGGCCAGAGACTCTTGAGTAATGACCCCGATAAGAGATTGTAGGCATCATCTCCTTTTATCAGGAATGGAAAATCCTTTATTGGCTATCTAATTACCTTTGAATACCAATAGCTATACCCAATCACCACCCTATGAGTGACCTCGTTTTGGGGCAATAAGGAATGATTTCAGAGCACAGGATCAATATCCAAGATATCCTTGAGTACCTCAAGTCTAAGGATATTTGAACCATTTCTATGATGAGATTAATCATTGACATTTAATAGATCATCCATATGATAATCTCATAGCGGTCATCTGATATAGTTACTACTCTTAGTAAGCATCCACATGTTAACTCTAAACATATCATGCTTACAGTTTGTGAGATCCATTGCTTGATCAAATCAAGGAGTATAACATGTGCTAATCCATCTGGATTAATAATGTCGTGTCTTATTAATCTTATGACTAGAGATAATTTAGAATATAACATAATTGCACATGATAAGAATCTCATTATCATGATCTCATCATGATTTCCTTCATACTATGTTTTGTATCATGGACTTCATTTATTCGATTTAAAATCAACATTAATTCATAAATAAATGAATATCAAATCTAGTAAATTGGTATCATGAAGTCCTTTATGATTTGCTTGAAGTAAGAGTTAATTTAAGTGCCTAAAATAACTGAGAACGTAAGGGTCACATGCATAAAAGATTAGATGAAAAACAAAATGTGCATGATTGTTTTTAAGTAGGCCATGATTGTGACCGAAGGAGAGGCTGTGAATTAAGTAGGCCATGTTTGTGGCTTATAGGCCATGATTGTGACCGAAGGCTCAATAGATGCACATAAGTGAGTTCTTCACTTATATACATAAGGTCTAACTAGTTAAAAACACAATCCATTGAAAATTACCATGCAATTCGTCCTTTCACCATACTATACCCCACTTGGCTCAGAGTATGGGTTATGTGTCAACTCCCACTAGACTGACTATGTCATATGTAGTCCAAGTGATGTTAGTTCTTACCCTGAGATCTTATTACTCTATGTTTCATTGAAGACTCTCTTCATGACACATAACTGCTTTGGACAAAGACTCTTGAGTAATGACTCCGACAAGAGGCCGTGGGTGTCATCTCCTTCTATCAGGAGTGGTGAATTCTTTATTGGCTATCCAATTACCTTCGAATACTAATAGTTGTACCTAATTACCACCCTATGAGTGACCTAATCTTAAGGCAACAAGGAATGATGCCAAAGCACAGGATCAGTATCCGAGATATCCTTGAGTATCTCAAGTCTAAGGATATTTACACCGTTGCTATGATGAGATTACTCATTGACATTTGATAGATCATCCATATGATAATCTCATAGTAGGTCATCCGATGTACTTACTACTCTTAGTAAGCATCCACATGTTAACTCTAAACATCTCATGCTTACAGTTTGTGAGATCCATTGCTTGATCAAATCAAGGAGTATAACATGTGCTAGTCTATCTGGATTAATAATGTTTTGTATTATTAATCCTATTACTAGGGATAATTTAGATACTAACATAATTGCACATGATAAGAGTCACAATATCATGATCTCATCACGATTTCCTTCATGCTATGTTTTGTATCATGGACTTCATTAATTCGATTTAAGATCGACATCAATTCATAAATAAATGAACATCAAATTAATGAAAAATTTCCTTTCGCTTTATTAATCAAAATAAAGTTTGTAGAAAAGTGTTAAAAGTAATTGCCTTTAGAGCACTACTTTAACAATCCCCACTTGCACTAAAGTCAATCTCCTTTGTATCTAATATCATAGGCGAATATGCTAGAATCAAATTTCATTTGAGGAAGTGACTTGGTCAAAGGATCAGCGATGTTTTAATCTGTGGGTACTCCCTTTATCTTCACACCACCTCTATCAATTATCTTCCTGATCAGGTGATATCTCTTGAGTACATGCTTAGGCCTCTGATGAGACCGAGCAATAGCCCTATTGTTGTCACAGTATAATAGTATCAAGTCTACAATGCTCGGAAGCACTCCAAGTTCCATAATGAACTTCTTGATCTAAACAGCTTTTTTTTGCTACTTTTGTAGCTGCAATGTACTTTGACTCGGTCATTGAAGCTGCAGTCGTCTTTTGTATGGAACTTTTCCAACTAACTGCTCCACCATTCAGTGTGAAAATGTAACCTGACTGAGATTTGGAGTTATCCTAGTCAGATTGAAAATTGTCATCTGTATGTCCGCTCACTACGAGATCTCCATCTCCTTATATCAAGAATACATCCTTAGTCCTTCTCAAATACTTTAGGATATTCTTAACAGCCACCCAGTGACACTCACTAGGATCCGATGATATCTGCTCGTAACATTTAGAGCATAAGATATATCGGGCCTTATACATAATATAGCATACATGATTAATCCTATTGCTGAAGCATACAGGATCATACTCATGCGAGTCCTCTCATCTTGCATCTTGGGATATATAGATTTCGAGAGTTTTATCCCATGAGTCATGGGAAGAAACCCTCACTTGGACTGCTCAATGCTAAACCTTTTAGCACTTTATCTATGTATGTAGACTGTGAAAGACCTAGCAACTTCCTTGATTTATCTCTATAGATCTTTATTCCCAATATATATAAGTTGCTTCTCCAAGATCTTTCATGGAAAAATTCTGGAACAACCAAATTTTGACATATTGCAAACTTAAGACAACATTTTCTATTAGTAATATGTAATCCACATATAACACAAGGAATATGATAGCACTCACACTAACCTTCTTGTACACACAAGGTTCATCAAGATTTTATGAGAAACTAAACTCTTTGATTGTCTCATCAAATTAGATGTTCCAACTCCTAGATGCTTGCTGCAATCCATAAATGGATTTCTGAAGCTTGCATACCTTTTTTCCATCTTTGGATATGAAGCCCTCAAGTTGTATCATATACACATCCTCAACTAGGTTTCCATTCAAGAAAGTCATCTTCACATCTATTTTTCATATCTCATAATCATAATGAGCAGCAATGGCTAAGAGTATTCTAATGGATTTAAGCATGGCTATGGCGCTAAATGTCTCGTCATAGTTAGCTCCTTGTCTTTGACGATATCCTTTAGTAACTAGCCTCGCTTTATAGATAATCACATTACCATCCATGTCGATTTTCTTCTTGAAAATCCACTTGTACCCTCCTATAGGTTTTAGGCCTTCGGGTGGGTCAACCAGAGTTCATACTTAGTTTTCAAACATGGAATCCAATTTGGACTTCGTAGCTTAAGCCATTTTTCAGATTCTGAACTTTTCTGAGCCTCTTCATAAGTTGTAGGCTCAATGTCCTCAATGAGCAATACGTTATTATGTTCATTTACGAGAAATCCATATCTCTTTGGAACATTACGTATCTTACTTGACTTACGAATATTTTGTGTGTCAAAAGGTCCAACTGTTGTCTCATCTCTGTTAGCAACAATCTAGGGTTCAGGCAGTTGATCTGCGTCTATTTGAGCATCATGAACTTCATCAAATTCAACTTAGCTCTCACTGTTTCCTCTTAGAAGAAACTTTTTCTCTAAAAAGACAGCATGCTTTGAGACAAACATCTTTTGCTCTAAAGCATTATAGAACTGATATCCAATTGTTTCCTTAAGATATCCTACAAATAGATACTTATCAGATTTCGCTTCAAGCTTATCTTATTGAATCCGCTTCATGTAATTCAGACAACCCCAAACTTTCATATAAGAAAGATAAGATTTTCTATTAGTCCATATCTCATGTGGAGTAATATCAACTGTTTTTTAAGGGACTATGTTTATCACATAAACAACAGTCTCGAGTGCATAACCTAAAAAGGATTTCAGTAGATCTGTTAAACCCATCCATTATCTTACTATGTCCAACAAGGTTCGGTTTCTTCTTTCAGCAGCACCATTATGTTACGGTGTGTAAAGTGGAGTCCACCGGGATACTATTCCACTATCTTTGAGATAACTTAGAAACTCCTTGTTCAAGTATTCACCACCTTGATCTGATCAAGGTGTCTTGACACTCTTACCGAGTTATTTCTCTACTTCATGTCTGAATTGTTTGAACATTTCAAATGATTTAGACTTGTATCTCATTAGATACACATACCCATATCGTGAATAATCATCGATAAAGGTAACGAAGTACCTGTAACCACATTTGGCATAAATGGACATCGCACTACATACATCAAAATGTATTAGGTCTAATAACCCATTCGCTCGTTCACCCTTTCCTTTAAAAGGTAATTTAGTCATCTCGCCTAACAAGTAAGATTTAGATATGTCATATGATTCATAATCAAATGACCATTCCTGTGTAGCTTAAACATACGTCTCTCATTTATGTGGCCAAGTCGACAATGCCATAAGTAAGATGATTTTAGGTCATCTTGTTTTTGTCTTTTACTGTCATTGATATTTAAAATTGGATTGCACATATCTAATGTGTAAATACCATTGAACAATGTAGCAATACCATACAGCATTTCATTCAACTTAATCGAACAACCATTGCTAGAAAAAGTTAAATGAAATCCCTTTATTAAGACATGAAATAGATACAATGTTTTTAATCACAACGGGTACATAATAGCAATTATCCAAAATTAACTCTACCCATTAAAAAGACACAAAACATAGGTTCCTACGACTAATGTAGTAATTCTTGCTCTATTTCCCACACGTAGGTCCATCTCTCCCTTTTTGAGCAGTAAACTATCCCTGAGACCTTGCATATCAACACATATGTATGAGCCACATCCGATATCTAGTACCCAAATATTATGATCAAAAATAGTATTAACCTCAATGACAAATAATATACCTAAAGTAGACGGTGGAGCATCTAATGCCTTCTTCGACTTCAGCGACTCCAAATAGGCTTTGCAGTTCCTCTTCCAATGTCCTTCCTTGTTGCAATGGAAGCATATCCCCTTTGATGTAGTCTCCTTTACCTTCTTCTTAGCTATACCTCTCACTAGCTTTTTGGACTTCTTTTTCTTTTGGTTCTTCTTGCAAGAACCAAAAGGAGAGTCCACCAGCATCACAGTCTTACTATCTTTCTTGACAGTTTTCTCAGCTGTTTTGAGTAGATTAATCAGCTCAGGTATCGATGTGGATATTTGGTTTATCCGATAGTTAAACACAAACTGTGAATAACTATTGGTCAATAGTCAGAATTAAGTCTAGACTTAATTCATGTTCCATTACGAAATCCAAACTGGCTAACCTCTCAATGTATCCATACATCTTTAGCACATACTGCACTGGAGATGATCCCTCAGCCATCTTAAAAAGGAAAAGAAAATCCCTCAGCCATCTTAGAGCAGAAAAGCAACCTCGAGGTCTCGAACCTTTCAGATCGAGCTTACTCATCAAACAGATCCCTTAAATGGTAGACTATGGTATGAGCACCTATAGCCTTATGTTGCTTTTGCAGTTCTGGTGACATAGAGGCCAACATTATACAGCTAGTTAGCTCACTATCATCCAGTAGCTTCTTGTAAGCTTTCTGATCCTCATCAGATGCATCGACAATAGGGGGATCGAGAAGTGGTTCATCTAGGACATATCTTATTTTCTCATATTTGAGAACAATTCTCATATTTCGCAGCCAATCTAAGAAGTTAGGTCCCGTGAGTTTGTTGGAGTCTAATAGAGAGCGTAGGTTCACACTAGACGAAGATGTCGTGATGATTCAATAACCTAGAAGAACGAGGAAAGTGTTAGAATGTACACTAATGCCAATCGATAAGGACTTTAATCACATGCATTATGGGTCCCATTATTTCTATCCAAATCCATAGCCCTCACTACAAATTGGAGAAAACTTATAGTTTTCCTAATGGGTCGATATCCAATATTACTAAAAATGACCTTGGGTTTGCCCAACAAGTCACCTTAGGTCAATCGGTAGGTATCATTCGTACCAATTGCATTCAGTAATGCAATTATCGACTTGTGTCATCAAATGTTGACTTAGCACACTCATTGGGTTATCAACTCTTGATTTGTATACATCTAATGTATATAACCCAACTTCGCCTCTATTTTCATTAACCTTGGGTTTGCCCAACAACTCAATGCTTCTAGTTTGGACCAACTCATTAATCCGAAAATATAATTTCCATTGTTTGAACATATTCGTAGAGAACGGGCTTAGGTTTGCCCAAAAACCCAACTCTAAAAGAACTCTGGTTCTTGCCATATTAATGAAAGGTGTAAGTCCTAATATATCGGTTAAGGGATTTGTTCTTTGGTCTCAACTCTACTGGGATGGTATATTGTATATATCACATATATATATTCAGATTATGGACAACTAAATTAAATTGGGCCTATGTCCATAACCACCCTTAAGATGCATCTAATGCATGTATCACACAAAGGAGGTTTAATTTAGGTTGTGACTTGACTATGCATCAATAATTTGTGATTCAATTCAACTCTTGAACCGAATCGGGTACTAGTGTTAGTCTTGGCTAATTCGAATTATAAATGTGATTCGATTAGGAACTGTAAAATTTCAATTATTTTGATGTTCAAATTAAACACTTTAATTCTAGTACATATTCCTTTTTCTAGTCAAACTAGAAATGCAATTCTCTGCTTGAATTAATTCTAAATTAATCCCTAAGGTTTCCAAAATTTCTAAACATCAATTAGTCATCTAAACACATCCCTCGATCATCTTAAATTTATCAAGACAATTTTAGCACAAGCCAAAAAAAATATCATAACGGCCAAAATCATCTAGATAAATAAGTTAACCTACTAGACACTAAAGAGGCTGATTTGAAGTTCGGAAAATTTCTAGAACCCTAATTTCAAGCACATGAACTTAGCATGCTACTAGTATCAAAATAATACATTTCTTATCTCATAAAACCTTTATTAAGATCTTATAACTAAAACACATACATCATAAGTCATTAATCAAGACAACTCCATCAACTTTCAAAAAGCTTACCAAAGTTGACTTTGACTTGATTTATTAATTGAATCAAATTCAATTAATTCTAGAAAAATTCCAGAGTCTTATACACATTCTAAAGGTGTCTAATAAAAAATTCCAGAAACTAATTCCTAGTTAAAGTGATTATCTTATGCATGCATGATGTAAAGTATGACTAGTGCTAGAAATAATATAACAAGTATCATAGACATGTGATATGTTGGTTAATTCCAATAACTTAATAAATAATTCCTAGGACATCACATATCTATGACACTTGTCATATTATTTCTAACACTAGTCATACTTTACATCAGCACGCATAAGATAATCACCTTAACAACAAGTATCATGCATCTTATACACGTGGCAACATCTTATCTTGCATGTCCATGTAGAAAATTCATAAAAACAATGTTTATAAAATTTAATATGGAATTACGAGTATGCATGTTCATTAGATTTCCATAATGTCCTAGAACTTCATACATGCATCAGGCTGAAACTAAATTCGTAATAAAATAGAAAATGGCATTCAGTTGCAATTTCCTTTGACAGAAACACATTATAACACCTTATAAACATTTCTATGAAAGAAAATAATAAAACCAAATTTTATAGAATTATTACGAAATTTTCAAAATCGGCACATGCATTTAGTTTTCTAGAAATTCCCAGAGACCATCATATCAACATACTGGATATTAATTGGAAATAAAATAGTAAATTATATTCAATTGCAATTTCCTTTGATAGAAACATAACATAACACATTATAAACATTTTTGTGAAAGAAAATCAGAAAAAAAAATCTAGAATTTATTCAAATTTTTCCAAATTAACATGCATGTCAGTCACAACCCAACAAACACTTTGCATATGTTCAATACATCTTCTAATACATGCACAACTGGCTCTGATACCACTGTTGGGGAGTCATGGATTCATGCATCACATGCATGAAAATGTAGCAGAAGTGCCGGAATCTAAATTCCCACTCCCACAACATCCCCAAAATTCTAGAATCACAAATGCATGTATATGCATATCATAAGAACATGAAATTTAAACGCTTGTACCTTTTTTATACTCATCCTTTCTTGCTTCTTCTCCTTGTTTGGGTTTTTGCAAACACCAAACCCTTCTTTGATCACCCAAAAACAAGAAAAGATAAAGAAGAAACAATGTGTAAGCGTGGTTTGAGCAAAAAACTAAATGAGTTCAAGTAGATGCTCAAATGGAAAGAAAATTCAAGACTATGTTGCATGCACTTTGATTCATACAATAATTGCATAAATTGCTTGAACAAGACTCTAGACACTTCTTTCTCACTCTAGAACACTTTTAGACCCCTTATCCTCTCACTTGAGTGTGTAAGAACTTGTTAGACCTCTTGTATATAAGTGAAGAACTCACTTATGTACATTTGTCGAGCCTTTAGTCACGATCGTGTCCTACTTAATTAACAGCCTCGCCTTCGGTCACGATCGTGGCCTACTTAAAACCAGCCATACACTCTTTTCTTTTCATCCGATCTTTTATGCATGTGACCCTTAGGTTTCTGGTTATTTTGGGCACTTGAATTAACTCTTAATTTGAGCAAATCATGGATGGTGTCATGCTACTTAAATTAACTTTTAATTCAAGCAAATCATGAAAGGTTTCATGATGCCAATTTACCAAAATATAAGTGGATTAACATACGAACTCTTCAATAGTTAATTATCTAACTTAGGAAACTTTCCATAGACAATTAACATGCTATTCGTCCTTTCACCATACTATACCCCACTTGGTTCGGAGTATGGTCTATGTGTCAATTCCCACTATACTGACTACGTCACATCTAGTCCAAATGATGTTAGTTCTTGTCCTAGGATCTTATTACTCTTTGTGTCAATGAAGACTCTCTTCATGACACATAATTGCTCTATCCAGAGACTCTTGAGTAATGACCCCGACAAGAGGTCGTAGGTATTATCTCCTTCTATCAGGAGTGGTGAATCCTTTATTGGCTACCCAATACCAATAGTTATACCTGATTATCTCCCTATAAGTGACCTCATCTTGAGGCAACAAGGAAGGATGTCAAAGCACAAGATCAGTATCCAAGATATCTTTGAGTACCTCAAGTCTAAAGATATTTGCACAATTGCTATGATGAGATTAATCATTGACATTTGATAGATCATCCATATGATAATCTCATAGTGGGTCATCCGATGTACTTACTACACTTAGTAAGCATCCACATGTTAACTCTAAACATCTCATGCTTACAGTTTGTGAGATCTACTGCATGATCTAATCAAGGGGTATAACATGTGCTAGTCTATCCGAATTAATAATGCCCTTTTTTATTAATCCTATGACTAGGGATAATTAGATACTAACATAATTGCACATGATAGGAATCTCATTATCATGATCTCATCACGATTTCCTTCATGCTATGTTTTGTATTATGGACTTCATTAATTCGATTTAAGATCGACATCAATTCATAAATAAATGAACACAAAATTAATGAAAGAGTGCATTTCGCTTTATTAATCAAAATAAGTTTGTACAAAAGTGATAAAGGTGATTGCCTTTAGAGCACTACTCTAACACGATTTCGACGTAGAGCATGGAATTAATGCTCTATTTTGAGTTATATTATGTTAGTTCTCTATCATTACTAATTGATTATATTAATGAAATTTGTATATATTTACAAAGTGTCATTCCACCTTATCTAAGGATTTCTCGAATCAATATTAATCGAGATTTCTCCCTAATTACTTTAGGGTGATGAATGTTATATTAATCACTCAACTACCATATAGTTCATTCTACATTCAATGACTACAAACTAAGATATCATTTACTATAACACATAATAAGTAGTATTAAAACATAGCAATCCTTAAACAAGATAACTTTGAAAATTTCAAGTCAAATGATCACTTATACAATCATCACAATGAGAATTTCATAGACATACAAGTAAAGCTCCAAATGGATTTCTTATATGGGGTGATTTCAGTGAACTTATTCTCTAGCAAGCACCCACATGTTTGTTAAGTATCTCCGTACTTTAGTCTATAAGATCGATTACTTCCTTCATAAAAAAATATATAATATATGCTAGTCTTTTATATGATATTAATGTTCAATATTACTAGAACAATGACTAAGAATAATTTAGAGATAATACGTGAATATAATATGAATCTCATAATTATATTATCATCATAATTTCATTTGCAAAGTATATTTATCTCACAGCTTTATCATATACATCAAAAATATGTATAAGATAAAGAATGTCTTTAAATAATAATGTCATTAAATTACAAATAACCGATTAGTTGTAGGGCATAAACTAACAATCTCTCACTTTCATTAAGCCAGTTATTTGAGTATCTTATACTATATCACCATATGACAATCATGCTACTACTGGGACAGTGGTTTAGTGAGAGAAATTTACAAGATTCTCTGTAATGAACACTAACTTAAATTTTGTAACTTTAATCTCAATTATCATCATAATTAAGAGAAATCGCCTAAATACATACTTGGATTTTTGATGAGAACTTAGGCGATTTCACATGTTTAAAGGATCTAATCTTCTATAGTATATTACTATTTAAACAATGCAAGGGATTATACCAAGTTCATTATAGAACTTATTGATCTAATTATTCATTTCCACTAAATAAAAATATATTATAACTTAATTAGCAACCATTGCTACATTATAACCTTTCTAATCTCAAATATACATATTTTAAAGTAAAATATACCTTAATCAGAATTTACTTCTAAAGTTAATAGTCTTATAACCTTGAACTCAAATATCAACTCATGCATAGAATATTGAATATCTTTAATATTTCACATGTATGATATATCTCAAATCCTAAAATCCTTTAGTACATTATCCACAAACTTGGACTAAAGTAGGTAAACCCAATTTGGAGGGACAAAAGTAGTAGCATATTAATCTTTATTTTGATTAATCAAAGCCAATTTGATCAGGCAAAGGATTCTAAACACATTTGAATGATCTAGACTCTAAATCCAAAAGAATTAAGGTGAACAATTGTAATATGAAAACATTTTAGATCCAAAGATGTTTTATCATTCAAGGATTAGAGTTTTCAATTTCAATTCCAAAAATTCATGATAAATAACAATCAAATTATAGAATTAAAATTGACTCTCATACCACTATTACAAAATCAGGTCAGGATTCGATACTACATGCAACAAAATAATTATGAAACTTTTTTGTATTTGATTTTTCAAAAACCAAAGTTCATTTAAAATTTTATAGAAATGATTAACATGTAAACTATAATAAAGCATGAATCATAATTTGTACCTTATAGCTTAAGCCTATTTATAATAGGTTTATAGACATTATAATAATTTAATTGAATTAAATTCTATTTTTAATTAAACCTTAATTGGAACTAATTAAATATCAATTATGGCTAAATATGATCCAGTATCTCATATTAATTTTTATTTATTAAATATATCTTATTTAATCATAAAGTTTCTCAAATTTTACAATTAAGTCTAACTTGATTAAAATACTTTTTTTCTCTTCAACCTATTCTTTGTCTGTGACTCATTAGGTTCCCAAATATGTTGATGATGAACATAAATTATAATCCTAAATTATATTTAAGATTAGATAAATTAAACTCCTTTAATTATTTTTAATTTTCTAATTAAATAATTTATAACTATAGATCAAAATTGATGTCTAACAACGCGCCATGAGAGATATTTTATTGTAATGACTTGCTTGATTTATTTATTTACTTGTCTTTTTTTTCTTGTTTGTGTATTTATTTACTTTTTCTTTTATTTTTATTCTTTACGTTGTTCTATATTTATTGTATTACTTATTTTATTTTTTATTTATAAGTATTGATTTATTTATTTTTATTTTTATCTTTTATGTCTATTTTTTTAATAAGTACCATTTTATTAGTTTAATATGTATATGTATCTATAATACAGGCCATATACTAGCCAGTATCGGAAATTTTGAAAAATATAGGGACTTATTAGCAAAATTTTCAAAAAAATATTAAAAGTCACTCTCCCCCCTTCTTTTTTTCAAAGTTTTTATAATTAATTATTTAGTTAAACTTTTATTGTGATTTTAAATTTTCAATTTTCAATTTTAAAATAAAATAAATATTTTTATTACTAATAATAATTATACATTAAATAAAAATTAAAAATAAATTATTTTATTTAAATTTATTTCAATCTTTTATATAATATTTATTAATAAAGTATTAATAAAAAGATTTTATTTTTAAATTAAATAATTTAATTATTTTATATATTTTTAATTATTAAATCAAATTTTATTTGAAATTTATATATTTTAAAAATATTTTAAATTTAATTAAATTTATTAATAATTATTAAATTAATTTTATAAGTTAAATTAAGATATTTATAATTTTAGTAATAATTAATTTTAATTAATTAAATATATAATATATTTAATTGATAGGAAATTAAATAATATATTTTTTTGTTTCATGTTTCAATTCTACTTGGTTGTTTCCTTAGCACGAACTCTTGTTATATATTGTAATAATTTAAGAGTTACGGATATTTATTGTTCTTTTTATTGGATATTTTGTAATTATTATTTATAATATAATGAAAATTGTAATTGTAATATTTTAAATACTTTGTATTGTTCTTAATTTTATATTTGTATGATGATGATTGTCTTTTTTTATAAAATTGTGATTATTATCTATATGTGAAATATCTTAAAATTATTTTTATTTCATATTAATTGTAATTATTATTTATTATAATAATTTTTAGAGACAGGGTTAAAAATATACAGTACAACTGTACAATATAACAATGAACTATTTTGCATTTTAAAAAAATTCAGGGACTATTTCATAAATTTAAAAAATTACCCAAAACGGAGTATCCAATATTGACCGGTGTCGGTACAGTACTGTATCAGAACCTAATCCAGTATTAAATCCGGTATGGTATTCGCAATATTGATATATATTCGTGTAGGTCTATCGGAAACAGCTTCTCCACTAGTTAAGGATAAGATTACATACTGCTAAACCTACCTAGACCCTGCATATCAACGAGTTTTTCACTGAGATGTTGTTGTTATTGTCAAAATAGTTTTGACTAAGCTTTCTATACATGGTTTTTCCGTATAGTTCAAGTTTTTCACCATACAATGTTTTGACTAGATATAGAGTATAAAATTAATATCTACTATGTTTTGAGTCCAATTACGTTAGTTTTTCACTATTAGTAGTTGATTCTATTAATGACACTCGTAAACTATTTACAAAGTATAATTCCACCTTAACCAAACTTTTTCTAAATCAATACTAATCGAGAACAATATAACATTCTCCCTAATTACTTTACGATGATAAATTCTATATTAATTACTTAACTATTTTTATATAGTTTATGCTACATTCAGTGATATCATAAGTAGTATCAAAACATAGCAATCCCTATATAAGAAAACTTTAGAAATCTCAAGTGAAATGATTACTTATATACAATCATAATCATCACAAAGAGAATTTTTATAGATATACAAGTAATGTTTTAAATGAATTTCTTATATGAGGTCAGTTTTAATGAATTTTTTTAACAAGTACTTATACGTTTATTTAAGCATCTCCATATTTTAATCTACGAGATTGACAACTTCTTTCGTTAAAAAAAATATGTATACTAGTCTTTTTATGTTCTATTAATATTCAGTCTTAATATAACAATGACTAAAAATAATTAAAAATAGTATATAAATATAATATAAATTTCATAATTATATTCTCATCAAAATTTTATTTGCAATATATATTATATACATCAAAATATGTATAAGACAAATAATATCTTTAAATTATAATGTCATTAAGCTACTAGATAGGTTATTGTAAGGTATAAACTAATATATGAAAACTTTAATTTCACCCTCAGATTTATCAATTATGTTCAGTATTGAGCATAGCCGCTAGTGTACATTATTGTTTATTTTTAAAAGAGTACATTATTGATGATCACGAGGCACTTATAATTGTGAACGAAATTACTGTCAGTGCAACAACTGAAGTTTTTTCTTTTTTTTTTGTTGATTAACGGGAAGCAAGATACGCTACAGATCACAAAATAAGTCCGGAAGTACTGCGCCCCGACAAATCTTCTAAGAGGAGACGTTGGCAGTTGGCACCCTAGGGTGCATTGGGAAAAAAAAGTAATACCAAAATCAGACTGAAGTTTATTTATTCCTAAAGAACATCTTCCTGCTCCTCCAACTCTTCCTGACGCAAAGTTAGACCTAAAGCTAGAAGGCCCAAAGTATGTAGGAGCCTGACTAAAGCTAGAAGGCCTAAAGTATGTAGGAGCCCGACTATGTTACTGTTGCGGTGCACGTCTTTGTAAGTACCATCGCATTAGCTTCCATTCTCCACGCGTTGCTCCCGGTCCTCCCAGTTCAAGTGTGGCTAAGAAAACGTGTCGTTCAAGTCTATTAGACAGTTTTAACTTTGTTGTCTTTTCTTTACCTTGTCTGTCCAAGGAATCTTTCTGTAATGGACCCGTTGTCCGTCGAGCTCTAACGCCACTTTATGGCGTCTGATAAATACCAGATTGTATTAGTGCATTAGTCAGTAGTTATTAACTAATAGTTATTACTTCAGCTGATTTGATTAGCGGATAATATCAGTTATTTATTAAATATATTTAATAAAATTAACTATTTAATATTAATTATTGATATATAAAATGACTTATGATGACATAATTTAAAAAAATTATAAAGACACAAATATTATATTTTTTAATATTTTGTTAAATATTCTTATAAAAATTTAGATTTAGATATTTAATTTTACAAAAATTAATTTATAATTTTAATAAAAACATAAAAATAACAACAACAACAACAATAATAATAATAATAATAATAAATTCTCTATTAATATGAATGATGCAACGAGTTATATTATATTAATATTTTTATATAATATGTATGAATTTTATTATTTAATAAATTAAAAATATTTATAACTATAATATGACACAAATACGATATATAGTAGTTATATACTAAAAATATTAATTTGATGTAATTTTTTATATTCAAAATCTTAATATTATGATATTTTTAAATGTAAACTAATATTATAAAATTAAATAAAGATTAAAAAATTTAATTAACTCCTTTATTATATTCTTTTAAACTTTATGACATAATTGTACAATAAAAAAAAGTTAACCTTGAAAACATACAGAGCAAAAATAGATAATAAAGTGGATGACAATATTGTTATTAGGCAAATAGCTTAATTCCAAAAATTCCTCTTATGAAATTTTTAGAAATTAACTTATTAGAGTTAAATAAGTTAACTAATAAGTAATTCACTAAAAATATTAATAACTTTTTAAAATAATCAAAAAATTAATTTTTAGTTAATAAACTAAAAATTAGCTGAATAAGCTATTTGTAAAACAGCTCGCATGTTTTAACTTTTCTTTCCGTCGACTTTGAATGGTTTTCCTACCCTCTAAAGTCGAAGACTTTGTTGATAATAGCAAAGATAACGCGTACGTGGAAAGATTCCAAAGTAGACTTCGTCGACTTGGGGAGTCGGACACTTACCTGGTTTGGTGTGACTTCAAACTTCCGCGTGCTTTCCAAGTCTTTTTCTGAGTCGTTTCTTTATTCTTTTTGCTGAAAAAAAGTCACTGTTAATCTCGGAATTCCATTAGAAAGGACCTTCATATTTAAAATTTCCCTTTATATTAAATATAACATAATATTAATTTTGTTATTGATTATTATCAAGTTAAGTTAAATTAATTTATGAACACTAAACTTTAAAAACACTTAAATCATATACTCAGCTGCTTTCACTACAATCATATAACACCGTTTGGAGCCAAGAATCTAAAATAAGATAGCCTAAATTTTTAAAATTTTAAATTTTAAGGTCTCGGTGTACTAATAAGTTCCAAATAACTTTGTCTTTATAAAAATTTTAAAGGGCTAGTACATCACTGGACTCCAGCTAGTTACGTCCCTGCCGTTCTCCTCCTGTCGCCGTCATTATCAATTAGTAAGCTCAGCTATGATATAACGTAATCACACTTCTTCCTTTCAAAAATGAGGTTAGGTTTCAAAATATCAAACGATTGATCACCTTATCATCAACTTATCGTAATTGTTTAACACATGCCCCAGTAAATCTATGGAGGGATCCTTGACACCTTGTCCCGCCTTCAGTTGCACGAGACGGATCATTTTTTCTTTTCAGCAGCAGAGAAACCACTTGATTTCATACCCTCTTCCAACTTCTTGGAAAGAGGTCCAGATCTTCTGTCAAATATTATGGTGTCTTATTATGTTCAATAAATCTTAGCTATTTATTTATGTGAGGTTCACATAAAATCTGCATAGGTCTCGCAGAATAAATGACTGAAATTTCATAAAATAGAATAAGACAAAATAAAACTGGACAAATAATCTAGTTACGTTGAAAAGTACGGACAAACACCTTTTCCAAGATGCAGTCTATTTTGTAGGCATAACATCAAGGAGTCTCTAGCCTTTTCCACATTTCGTACCTTACAATATGCACTTATCAGCATCTTCCACGAGACTGTACGTCGACTCCCAAGCCGTCGAGGACTTTTATCGACAATCTTGATTACCAACCCAATTTATTACCTTTCACGTACATATCAGCCAATGATACCAACACAACAAAATTTAAACCTCAAACCCCACTCTTCTTCGATATCATAGAATGAGGGGCTCCACCTTCTTTCAAGCTCGCAACCACAGATTTAGAGTATGTCTAGTTGAGAGTTTATTAATAAAATATAATATTATTTTATTATTTGAAAGGAAAGTTTATAATAGAATTAACTGGAATGAGATAAAAAAGGAGGGCTTTATATTACATCTTATTTCATCATAACTAGTAAAAATGAAAAAACTTTGATTTGGAAAATTTAAGATAAAATATAAAATGATAAACAACTTTATAATATATTATATTATAAAGCCTTTTTTCAAACAACATTTTACTATATTACATTATGAACCTCTACGTCCTTCACAAAACAACAGTTTTTTAATATTACATTTATTTACATTCTATTCAATTATAAACTATTCTATTCCATTTCATTTCATTAAAAACTTTATGTCCAATTAAACATACCCTTTTGATTGATGGTTTTATAATGGAATGGAATGTAATATTATTCTACCGTTTAGGAGAAGGTTTTATAATGGAATGAGATAGAAGAAGAGGGTTTCATATTGCATCTCATTTCATCTTAAACAATAAAAATTAAAAAAAAACTTTGATTTTGAGGATTTACGATGGAATGTAAAGTGATAAACAACTGAACACTATATTACATTATAAATCCTTCATCTAAATAACATTTTATTATATTACATTATGAACTCTTCTATGCCTCCCAAACAACAATTTTCTAATATTACATCTATTTACGTTCCATTATATTATAAATTGTTTAATTTCATTCTATTTCATTTTATTCTATTAAAAATTTTACTTATAACCAAACGTAACTTTAGGAATACACAAAAATATAAGATATGAATGAAAATGGAACACATCATTCTCAAACCGATAATTACTATCTAACCAACGGATCAATGCATTCAACAAAAACAAGTTCGTAGTATTGCAATGAACACAATTTCCATTCAATTGTGTACCAATGAGGCTACTTGAGGAGAGGCTGTGGAGCACGACCTAAGCGTAAATTTCACGGGGTCAGATGTTGACTTTGGGAGTGGGGATAAGAGACACAAATTTGACGATCACTGGAGGGGAATGATATTATCGGATTGTAGTAAAAGAACCGGTGGCAAGCACAAGAGATTGTGGGCCACGTGATGATTTGACTTTGATTTTTCCGCGGATGTGAAAAGAAGCCATGTTTTTTTAATTAAAAATTAATTAAATATATAAAATTATTAATAAGATTTTTTGGTAAACAATTATTAATAGGATTAACATGAACTATTAAATATTTAAAAATAGAATTCAAATTAATTTTAATAATTTATAAAAATTATGAATTAAAATATTAATTTAAAAAAAAAGCTTAACTTAATCTCTTCGTTTCTTATATAACAAATGGCAAGAAATATAAATAAGTTTTAAATATTTTTAATTTTTAATAATAAAATTGTAACAATGTGAAGATTGATATATTATACCTAATTAATTTTTAATATATTCCACTATTTAAATATAATGTTATTATTAAGTTCTTTATAAATAAATATATAGTAAAATCTTATAAAAATAATTTAATTTTTATGAAAATATTAGAGACAAACTACAAAACAAAATTTGACTCATTCTATAAGGGAGAGATGTGATTAAGTAATTAAGCTTGTCGCCTATGACATATATAGATAGGCATACAAAAGTTCTTTTAGGCCCTGTTTGGTTGAATGTTAATTAATGAAATAGAATGTAATAGAATGGAATGGAACGGAATGATTTATAATAGAATGGAATGTAATATAGTAAAAAGTTGTTTGGGAGGGATAGAAGAGTTCATCATGTAATTTAGTGAAATATTGTTTGAAAGATGGATGGAATGGAATGGAATGTATAATAAATGACTTTTATACCCCTTATATTAAAATAGCTGTTGCAAGAGGTTTATTATTTTACTATTAATTATATAAAAATATTAGTATTAATTATTTAATAAATTTTATTTTATTTTATGTGATTTATATTTAAAAATAATTTATTTATATAAAAATATATACAAAGAATTAAAGAATACTTTTTTACATATTTTCTTTTTACGTTAAATTTTTTATTAATTTTATACAATTTATTATTAATTATATAAAATATTATTATTAAATATTTAATATATTTTATTTTATTGTATTCTATTCTATGTGATTTATATATAAAAACAATTCATTTTTATTTTCATTTATATAGAGACATATACAAAAAATTAAAGAATAATTTTAAATATATTTTCTATTTTTCAATAATAAAAATTTTATTTATTTTTTTAATTATATACAATTTATTATTAATTATATAAAAATATTATCATTAATTATTTAATAATTTTTATTATATTAAATTTTTATTTATATTTAA
>JANKOE010000005.1:23161339-23182564 GCA_026284465.1 Erythroxylum citrifolium
ATAATATATTATTAACAAATCATAATGTTAATACATGAATCACAAATGTTCATTGGCCTAGGGCACACTACTAACATATATAGCATGTATACTAAATTTATTGATATTATTAATTCTCTTATAGTTCTTGGAAAAACCTATAATAATGTTGATATGGTAAGAAAGTTACTTTGGAAAATTTTGAATGCATAGGAAGCTAAAGTGATAGTCATACAAGAAGCCAAGGATCTAACATCACTACCATAAGAGGATATTATTGGATCTCTTCCTACATACAATTTGAGGCTTCAAAAGACACAAAAATGGCACTTTTAAAGGAAAAGAATTTAGTGCTTAAATTCAAACAAAGAATTAAGACAAGAAAAAGAGACATCAACTAGTGTAAGTGAAGAAGAAGACATTGGCTTACTCACTAGATTGAGAAGTTTTTAAAGAAGAAATTCCCCAAAAGAAAGGATTTCAAGGAAGGTAAAATTGATTAAAACATAAATCCTTTAACATTACTTGCTTTAAATGTAGAAAATCTGGCCATATAAAGTTACAATGTCCTCAACTCAAGGATAAGAAGAAGTGTGAAAGAAACACTAAGAAAAAGAATAAGGACAAGAAGAAAGCACTTAAAGCATCAACTTGAGATGACATAAATGAGTCCGAAAATGAGCATTCAAAAGAAGAGATAGCTCATATGTGCTTTATCATTATGGATAATGATGAGGTAACTATTAAATCATAAAAAATATGATCATTCATGACAATCATAAGTTATATGTATTAAGGCATGAGAATAAATGAGGTAGATTCCCTCAATAACTCATTGTCTAAGTTTACAAACGGAAGTGGAAATTAGAGAATATGCTAGGAGCTCAAAATAATTTCAATTATGGGTATGGAATAGGATATAACTATGGAAGCGAAGGCACTTTCAAAACCACATTTATTAAGGAGAAATATTTGCATAGTGAAGAACCATTGCTGATGTGACAAAATAGTATGAAGAATCCACATCGAAGTATATGCATTCCATATCCACTAGGAATAATTCTAAAGGCAAGCATCATGCTTTTATAAATGGCTCACAACCTAAACATAAAATTTACTACTATCAAGGAAAGAATAGGCATAATTTCTAAGCTAACATACAAACCTGCTCACACGCTTTTAGGCCTAAAAAGAATATACATCAAGCTTTCATTCATAGTAGGCATTATACATATAATCATAGGACATTTAAGTATCCTAGGAGAAAATTCGATAATGTATGTCTAAAAGGAAGATTCCGTATTATGCAAACACACAAAGAGTTCTAGGAAATGCATATATGCATTATCTTTGCTCATATAACATAGTATGTCATTTTTATGGTAAGTATGGACATGTTGATAGATTTTTTTCTTAAATAAAGAATGTCAACCAAACCCTTGAATGTGTGGGTTGAATAGAAGAAGAACCTAGCAACTAAGAAACCAAGCTTATTTGGGTACCTAAAGCACGTTGATTACCTTAGTTTATAAAGCTATTAGAAAAGAAAGAGCCAATGGTATGTAGTAAAGAAAGCAGTTATTGAATTGAGTATTGTAAGGCGTTTACGTATTTTATCATGATGAATGAAACCTTCTTGCCTGTAAGAAAGTCTAGAAGATTTTATTAGAGGATATGGAGAATTTATCCACTAAAGAATTTTCAAAAGAGACAATTATTAAACCAAGTAAAAGAGATGAGAAGGATGAGAAATCTCTAATGGATTGTTAACTTAAGAAAAATCTACATACAAATCTCTCATAAGTAACATTCAATATAAGGTAATGATTAGTTTATAATTTATAAATATATGATAACTTGTGTTTATGTGTTAATTTAAGTATAAATCCTTAGTAATGATTGTTTGGGTTTGAATTATAAATAATGTTAAAAGTGTGAGCTTTAGTAGACTTTGAGATTATTAAACAAAATGAGGACACTAAATTAGAATTTACATTATTTGGGCAATTATTTCCCTAAACTTTTAATACAGATAAATCTTGCACAATTTGAAGAAAATTAGTTATATTTGATAGGAATTCTATTTGATTAGGCCTCTTATGTGATTTAACCATTTTTGTTGATATTTAGTTGGTTGGTATGTGTTTTAATAGTTTTAATTCAAGTTTTGATGTTGTTTTCTAATGTTTAAGAGCACTTCTCAACCAATATCCTAGTATGGATGATCGATGTTTCCAAAAATCACATTTATGCCTTTTTCTAAGAGTTTGATCATTATCTGGTCACTTTTTTGGTCATTTAAACTATCACCTAATTGACCAATATCCTTCAGTGGTTGACTAATGTTCTTAATTCTAAGAATCCTTTCTTTCATGAGAGCTTATGGTGAATTTGGTAGCACTTACAAGTCAACTAGATGTCCTTAGCGATTGACCAACGTATACCACCAGTTATCTAGTAAATTATGTTTTAAAACCAAACCATTTTTTTCACCATGCCTCCACTACTCACTTTTGTTTTTCTCTAAAATACTAACACTAGTTGACCAATCGAGCCATAAAGTTGACCAGCCATTTTGTTTTTAATCTCTTCTCAATTTCTTTTCTTCTTTTCTGATATTTTATGTTTATATCTTCAAATCATAAACAATTTATTCTTTTCTTTGAAAAAATCACTCTTATTTCATAAAAATCTTATTAAATTGCATCAAATTGAATTTTCATTATTTTAGTTTCAAATTTGGGGATTTCCATTCTTTTCTTAATTAAAACCTATCATTTTTGCCTTCATAGTTATTTTTTAAAAGGAGTTAAGGTTGTTTCCCTTTCAATTATATCGATGCATCTTTAATTTTGTTCAATTTTGATATTTTGTGTATTTTTCACGTTTCTATTTTCAAAATTTTGGAGGTTTATAAACTATACATTCTTTTATGAAATTGATAGCTTGATATTTCAATTATGCTTTTATATGTTGTAATTCTGACCTCTAATTTTGTAAAAACTTTCCTTTAGTGCTTTAGTTAAATCTTTCAACTCAGGCCCAATATCAATAATGGGGATTTTTCAAATTAGACACAATTAAGGATGTTTTTATCAAAATTATCCTCTTTTGATTCCTTAAATATGTAATAGCACTCTTTAGTGAGAAAATTTATCAATCTTAATTAAATACGTTTTGAATTTTTACTAAGTAAGCTTGAAAAATGACATTTTACTAGGGATGGCCAGGACATAGGCTAACCCAAAGTTAATATGTTAGGCCTCTTTTGAAAGGGCCTAGAGCCTTGTCTTAAACATCAAACCTCAAGCCTCATATTCAACTTAGGCTCAGGCTATCTAGGCTTGGCCCGAAGCCCAAATGTTATTGAAAAATGGCATTATTTTCTATTTTCAAATTTTTAAAAAAATTAGGCCAAGCTGGGCTTCAAGTTGTTGGGGTCTGATCAGGCCTAAACTCGAGCTCAAGCTAGGTCTCTGGTGGAAAGTGTTCTCATTCATTTAGGCATCATTCTTTTATATTTGTGTAAGTAAGCCAATTTGGAGTTACTAAGTGAAAAAGTGAGGAACTTTGAGTTGTAATATTTGGTTTGGGGAATATATTATTGTACTTGGGACTAATTCAAGTGAGATTGAGGCAGCTCTTCACCTTAGAAAAAGATTGTAAGAAGGGTTCCTCTTTACCAAAAAATAATATACAAAGTTAATTTTCTTTTGAAAGAAAAAAGTATAGTGAAATTTTAAGAAGAATCATGAGAGTGAATGTTGGCAAGGACTATATACTGCATCAAGCAATTTCTTCATTGGAAGTTATATTGATTATTGTTAATTGAGTACATTGGTTAGAAAAATTATTGGTTTTTATAAAAACCCGATTCAACACCCCTCTATTTGGTGCCATCAAGGACTAACACATACACATTAAGCAATTTTAGCACTATTTGGTTAGGGATGATAAAGCTTAAAAAATTATCATAATAGAGCAATTCAAGATCAAGATGTTTGATTTAATGGTGTTATGAGGATATTGTGTGATGTTCAACATGCATTAAATTTGAAGAAGCTAATTTCTTTGGATACTTTGCCTGCAAATGATATGGGCTATAAATTTGATAAAGACAACATTATAGTGGTAAAGAATGCATTAACTGTGATAAAAGGATAAACATCTATAAAATGATAAGAAGCTAAATTATAAATGGAGAGGTTGCTATAATAGAGCCAGATGATGATCATACTACATTATGGCACATGTAGTTTGGTGAAGTGAGTCAAGGATAATAAAACTTCATAAGAGGAGCCTACTGAAGGACATGAAACACTGTAAGTTAGATTTCTACAAGTTTTTATACTTGGTAGACAGTGAATGGTGACATTCAAGACGAAGGAACATAATGCCAAAGGAATTCTAGACTATGCGTCTTACTAAAGAGTTGTCATCACATCAGGAGGATCTGAATATTTTATGAAATTCATTGATGGCTTTTTAAGGAAAGTCTTGAGTATACTTAATGAAGAAAATTTTGAGGACTTTAGGAAGTTCAAAGCGCAGAAGGCTAAGGTGAAGAATAATGTAGGTAGAGATTAAGATAAATTATTTCTTATATTTTAATGGAATTTAAACTTAGAAAAGTAATTAAAAACATATGCTCATCATATTAAATTCTTGAAGTGTTACAATTTTAATTTTAATATAGTTCATTGTTATATGGTTGGATTTGAATTTGTAATTTGAGATTGAACCTGGGTGAATTAAATATGCCAAAGTGGGATTTGAAAATGTTCAGTCCAATGATTACATATTTGAAAATTATTAGATAAAAATGGGATTTAATTTAATTTAAACTTGTGTAAATAGTCTTGTTTTGATATGAATTTATTATCATCTTCAAAGAAAATACTATCAGAACGTGATATAATTGTCAAGAAAGAATGGGGTAGAACTGCTAAGGAGACTTATTGTGATTAATGACAAGGTATGCATACGTTTTCTCATTAGAATCTGGGGCTTTAATGATATCCTTGTCATGTTATCTAAATATTATATAGGCTTTAGGGACAAATCTTCGAAACATAAATAAATTAGACAAATAGAAAAAGAACAATGTTTGCCTGCTCTGCTAACTTTCATCGTAAATTATACATACTGTCAATTTAACAATATTTTGATACGTTTCGGAAGGGAGATTATATCATCAAAATGAATACTATTTGACCCAAGGTCAAAGTCGACTGCGACTTTTTATATCAGTCGACCACCAAACGGCACCGTGTACCACAAAGCACCTCCAATTATCTCCTCAATTTAATTTATAGCCTGCACTTGCATCGGATAACAATATGTAAAGTTGTTCTCTCTCAAGTAACCAAACTAAAAATCTGCAGGGGCTTTCCCAGGTCCTGTAATTCGGATCCGTCATACACTGAATTTCTGTGTCTGTGATTCCAACCCGAAGCAGCTCAAGCCATGACTCGGCGATGCTCCCATTGCAGCCACAACGGGCACAACTCCAGGACGTGTCCGAACCGCGGTGTCAAGATATTTGGGGTCCGATTAACAGATGGGTTGATTCGGAAAAGTGCTAGCATGGGGAATTTGAGTCATTATTCGGGTTTGTCGAATCACAGTGGGCCAAACGCGTCCGTGGGATCTCCTGGAGAGACCCCTGATCACGAATCGGCTGCAGCAGGCGGTGACGGATATGCTTCTGAAGATTGCGTTGCTGGGTCATCTTCTGGCCGCGAGAGAAAGAAAGGTTTAATTTTTGTTGGATGCGATTGTGTTTCAAATGTTGGATATTGGGAAGTGTTCTTGCGTTTTGTTGTTGATCGTTTATTGAGCTTTTGTATTTACTGCTTTATTGCGTTATCTGATTTGTCTCTCTCTTTCTCGAAATATGGGAAAGCATGGGAGTTCTGATGATTGAATTGTTAAATTCGAACTCCGACTTGATGATTTTTCCTTGTGTTTACTGGGATTTAACGAAGAACTAAACTTGCTACTTTAGTCAGAGTCACTAAGCCTAAAACTAATGGACGTATAATTGCTTGATCCAAGTTAAGAACTCAATGGCCTGAAGCCTCACCTGGGGGTGATATATATGTGCAGGCACACGTACTTTTACCTGACTTCGACGAAGAAATATTCTCCAAAGTTCAATAAAGTAAATTGTTTTTTCTTGGGATATATTGGGCAAGAGCACGTGGGTGTTTACTTAGTTCTTGCTCTCCTGAAATTGGAAAAGATGTTTCTTCGTGGGATCTTTCCAAGAGAATTTCCCCAGACCTCAGAGGTTACTACGTTATTTAGGATACGACTCAAATGAGGTTTGCCAACTTGTTATTGGCGAAAATCGAGATACTATTTTGTTTTTTGCAGGATGTTTGTTAGTTTGAGGCAAGGTCTGGACTTTTGGATAATGAAGCTTTATTGTTGAATGCTTTGATAATGGTATTGGTCATAGTATATAGTGTACTAGTTAGAGTTTTGGGATCATCTCAAAATATCTTTTCTAATTTGAGTGTTGCCAGCATAACAGAGAATAATTCTGTATCAAGGAGAAGGATAGCTGTAAATAGAAAAACAGACAAACCAGATTGTTCGGCTTGCTTTCCTCTCTTTTAATCCAATATACTCTTCATCCATGTGTTACTTTCATGGGATATTCCATTCTGTCTTTGAATGATAAATAAACTTCTTTTTCCAGGAGTTCCATGGACTGAAGAGGAACATAAGATGTTTCTACTTGGTTTGCAGAAGCTTGGTAAAGGTGATTGGCGTGGAATTGCACGGAGTTATGTGATAACTAGAACACCTACTCAGGTAGCTAGTCATGCTCAGAAATACTTCATCAGACAAACTAATGTGTCTAGGAGGAAAAGACGCACTAGCCTGTTTGATATCGTGGTTGATGAGGTGGGCACAAACTATCTGTACCTTTTGCCTCAGTTATGTAATCAAGTACATTCAAAACATAGTCTCAAACATGTTATTGTTGATCTTGAAAATTTTTGTCGAATATGGGTGTGGTTAGCTTCACTCTGAGCATCATTTGTTGATTCTGCCTCACTGTTATAAATTCAAGGACAACACATCCTGTGCCCTAACTGAGAGACGAGGCCTATTTCTCGGTGGTTGATAACATTGTTGTAAAGATCTTGTTATCCTGATATTTTGGTGTACTTTAGTTCACTTTCCAATTACTGAAAATATTTTATTTCTGCCCTTGATCTTGGAGCACCTGGTTTCTAAATGTCTTTGCAAACCTTAGTGCCATTATGTTTTTTTTTATATAAAAAATATCTACGATCATGCTCTTTCTGCTCATGTTTATTGTGAAAGCATGAATTGAACCATCCATTCTACTTCCCTATGCCGTTATCTCATGTTTGTTCTCTTGGTCTAATGTGTATCTGCAGCCTGCCGAGACACCAATGGTGTCACAGGATCCCTTACCTGTCAACCTTCCTCAGGCTGAAACCCAAAGTGATAATGCCTTACCTCCTGCTGCTGCTCTTCCTCCTCTTCATATCCAAGAAGAATCAGAATCCATGGATTCTACCAACTCTAATGAGGGAGAACCTGCACCTCCAATGCCTGAAAACTTGCAGCCATATTATCCAGTATTATACCCTACTTATTTCTCACCATTCTTTCCATTTTCTTTTCCATTTTGGCCGGGCTACAGTGCGGAGACAACTAAGGAGGAGACACATGAGGTATTCAAGCCGACAGCAGTGCACTCGAAAAGCCCAATCAATGTAGATGAGATGGTTGGCATGTCGAAACTCAGTTTGGGGGAATCTATTGGTATTGATGGTCCTTCTTCCCTTTCCTTAAAATTGCTGGACGGTTCTTCTAGACAATCTGCTTTCCATGCAAACCCCACCTCTAAATCATCGAGCATGAACTCTAGCAGCAACCCAAATCCGATTCATGCTGTTTAAATTCAAAGTTTTATGCTAGCTAAAAGCTGCTGATGGGCTTCGTAGGTTGATGTTTATACATATGACTAGTAATATGCAGTGTGTTCTAGGTTAAGTTATGTGTTCGTTTATCAGAAATCATCGTAATAATCTTCTTTTGGAGGTTGTATTTTACTCAATGAGGTCTTAGGATTTTGTAGGGTTCTAATTTGTGCTAAATTATTTGAATCTTTGACATTTTAGCTCCGACTGCATGCTATTTTGTACCTTCTTCCTTGATTTCAAGGTGCTGCCAAAGCTTCCTCAATTACGTTATTGCTCACGTAACCGTGATGTTTTGAAAAGAAGTTTGGAAATTAATCTGCATGAATTAACAAATTTGCAAATAATTTATAATTTATAATTAATTAAATGAAATTTATTATAAAACATTTAATATTTTAATAAAAACATTTTATATTTGGGTTATTCAAATAAATACGAAATCTGTACTTTTTCTTTATTGTTACTAATAAGAATATTATTTAATTTGTCCATATGATAAAAGTACTTATCATTGTTAGTAACAAAAGTATAATTATATCACGTTGAAACAGGTTTTTTGTCATTTTATTCAATCTTTTCCACAAGAAGACATCGGTTCCGATTAACTTTTGATCCAAAGAAGAAAATACCATCTAATTGAAGATTTCTCTTAACTTAAATAAGAAGCATGCCTAATTCTAATTTTATGATTTACAAAGTTTCATACGTACTGGGCACAACGTTCAAAAGTCCAACTTTAGGATTCAGATAAACAACGAGACGAGACATAAGAGAGGAGAGAGATAAGAGCAAGGGAAGGTGGGAGACGAAATTAGCGCCAATAATTGATGGGACAAGAGATAACATGCATGCAAGAGAATATGACAACGTATATATGTGACAAATGGGCAGTAGAAACATCAAATGCATGAGAGATGAAAGATCATTTAGGGTCCATTTTTTAGTTTTTATTCTTACAAAACTAACATCATTTTATTTTATTAACAAAATAGCATCATTTTGTGTTATGTTGGAGGTATGAACCAGGGCCGTTCTTATCGTTTTATAGTTTTTAGGTGAAATTAAAAAAAAAGCCCCAATAAATCGACAATCTACGAACATGTAAACTTAAAGTTTACGTATTTGTATGAAATATAAATGACTTAATTTATAAGTCTATATACTTAACCAAATATTAAATGATCATAACATCAGTTAATAATATCTTACAAATATCAGTAATAATAAAATCACAAAAAATAGTAACAGTAACAACTAACAATAACAGTAATCAAACAACAATGTTAGACTGCAAAACACTAAGAGAATCGCACTAACAAATACACAGATGGTCATAATTTATGAAAAACAATTTGTTCGTACATTTCTAGATGCAAAATCATTAATAATATTATTAAGATCAATATTGACCAACATATCCTTCTCAATACATAACATATCAAAACCATTAAGTCTTTATTGTGACATTGATGACCTCAAGTAGGTTTTTCAATAATTTTAACATATTCAAATATTTAATAAGTTAAAAATATATTAAAAAATCAAAAACTTTACCTTTAAATTACACTAAGAACTCAGAAGATAAAATTGTGAAAATTTTTTCTTGCTAATTTTTAAGTTGGAGTACCTTGGATGTATATGTTGATGAAAATAAAGAAATTAGAGGGCAAAAATATATCTACATACTTCAAAACTATTTATAAGTATAACAAGTACCTTAATTAATCTTGGAATTTGCTACATTACCGCCATAGATAATATAACTTCCAAGATAATACTTGAGAAGCTTCCAACATTATTTGACGTTTATTATTCTTGAAAACATTAACAACTTCCACCAACATTCTCTACATTTATTACTCTTCTGGAGTAAATGTATTTGAGCTTCTTGAAAGCTAGCATCACACATTAAAGATGTGACCTTTTTTTATCTTGCCTAAGGCCGGCATTGTCAATAATCAACCACTCACTTTTCGTTCCTATCGTTTTATAGGCCCCGGGCGAAATTAAAAAATAGGGCCTCAATAAATTGACAATATACAAACATATAAACTTAAAGTTTATGTATTCGTATGAAACATAAATGACTCAATTTATAAGTCTACATACTTAACCACATATTAAATGATCGTAACATCAGTTAATAATATCTTACAAATATTAGTAATAATAAAATCACAAAAATAGTAACAGTAACAACAAAATAGCAATAGCAGTAATCAAACAACAATGTTAGACTGCAAAACACTAAGAGAATTGCACTAACAAATACGCAGATGATCATGATTTATGAAAAACAATTTCTTCGTGCATTTCTAGATGCAAAATCATTAATAATATTATTAAGATCAATATTGACCAACATATCCTTCTCAATACATAACATAGCAAAACTATTCAGCTTTTTTTGTGACATTGATGACCTCAAGTAGGTTTTCAATCATTTTAACATATTCAAATATTTAATAAGCTAAAAATACATTAAAAAATCAAAAAATTTACCTTAAAATTATACTCAGAACTTAGAAGACAGAATCGTGAAAAAAAATTTCTGCCAATTTTTGAGTTGGAGTATCTTAGATGCATATTTTGATTAAAATAAAGAAATTATAGGGTAAAAATACACCTACATACTTCAAAATTATTTATAAGTATAACAAGCTAACAAGTGCCTTAATTAATCTTGGAATTTGCTACATTATCGCCAGAGATAATATAACTTCCAAGATAATATTTGAGAAGCTCTCAACATTATTTGACGATTATTACTCTTGAAAACATTAACAACTTCCACCAACATTCTCTACATTTATTACTACATTTATTACTCTTCTTGAGTAAATGTATTTAAGCCTCTTGAAAGCTAGCATCACACATTAAAGATGGGGCCCTTTTTATGGTGAGCCCTTGGCAGTTGTCCTGCCTGCCCCTGCCCAAGGTCGGCATTGGTTTGAACTTTAATTTAAAACCCACATTAAAAATTTTGAGTTTGAATTGAAGTTACATATGTTAGACATGAAAAGAAATGATACACATATTTATGACGATAAAAAAAAGGAAATGCGCAATTTCGATCTCATAGCTCCTGCTATTGATGTTGAGAGATTCAAATAAGTGAGAGGGTTTTTCCTAAGCTTTTAGCAAATGCAATCAGATGGTGTGTGCAGAAAAAATGCTAAGTTTAAGGACCCAATACTGTTTCACAGATTTTATACTCCCTTTTGTCTTCCATAAAAACAACAGAAGGAGATGACGGTTCACAGTGGAAGGTCGTGAGGTTTCAAAATAAACACAAACGACCCATCATAAGGAAACTATTGGGTAATCAACGAATAACAGCCTCCTACTTAGGTCGTAGATGTAATCTAAAAGTCATAAAACCTCTACTCAATTAAAGAAACCAAATGCACGAATCATGGAGATAAGTCCTCTAAATGTGAGTATTATCTTTCATGAATCACGATACATCCTATTTCTTATTCCATTTAATTGAATGAATAAACCTTTATATTCATTCTACATAATAGTTGTTATTCTCAAAATAAAAGTGTGTACACCAGAATGAGAAAATAACAAAATGAATAAGAGTTTCGTGAAAGTACATACAATAAATCACATATTAGAACCAAGTCCAATTCTAGCAAATATGATCCTTAAAACTCTTTGATGGTATGCCTTTTGTTAAAGGAACAACAATCATTAATGCAATGCTAATGTCTCCAATGACCACTCTGTTCTCTTTGACACGTTCCCTAATGGCCAAATGCTTAATGTCGATGTGCTTACTTCGACTATCACTCTTGTTATTTTTGGCCAAGAAAATTACAGCTGAATTGTTGCAGTAGATTTTTCACAGCTTAGAAATGGAACCCACAATTCTAAGCCCATATATGAAACTCTTCAACTATACACCATGCGAGATAGTCTCGAAACAAGAAACGAACTTAGCCTCCATGATAGAAGTAGCAGTCAAAGTCTGGTTTGAACTCCTCTAGGATACCGCTCCACTGGCAAACATAAACACATATCCAGATGTTGACTTTCGTGAATCACACAACCAGCGAAGTCTAAATCTGAGTAGCTAACTACTTCGATAGTGTCAGTTCGTTTATACATAAGCACTAAATTTTTGATCCCTTGAAGGTACCTCATCAACTTTTTGGCAGCTCTCCACTGGTCTATATCTGGGTTATTCTGATATCTTCCCAACATTCCAACAACAAATGCAATGTTAGGTCTTGTACAAACTTGAGCATGCGTTAGGCTCCCTACTGCAGAAGCATATGAAATATTTTTCATTTGATTCTTTTCAAGCTCATTTTTCAAGCACTAGTTTAAATTGAACCTATCATCCTTCATAATAGGTGCTATACTCGGTGAACAATCTTTCATCTGAAATCTCTCTAAGACTATTGATATAGGTTTCTTTCGATAGACCCAAAAAGTATTGAGATCTGTCCCTATGGATCTTAAAGTCAATGACATAAAATGCCTTACCCATATCCTTCATATCAAAAATTCTTAGAAAGAAATTGTTTCACCTCATATAGCAAATCCTTGTCATTAATGGCAAGTATAATATCATCCACATATAGAACAAGAAAACAAATTTTACTCCCATTAACTTTCTGATATATGCATTGATCCATAATATTCTCTACAAAACCATATGAAGAGATGATATCATGGAATTTCAACGAGAGGCTTGTTTCAATCCATATATGGATTTCTTAAGCTTACACACCAAACGCTCACCATTACTAAAGGAGAATCCTATCGATTGTTTTATATAAATCTCTTCCTCTAGGTCTCTATTTAGGAATACTATTTTCACATCCATTTAATGTAGTTCTAGATCAAAATAGGCAATCAATGCCATAGTGACTCATAAGGAATCCTTCTTAGATACAGGAGAAATGGTCTCCGTGTAATCGATTCTTGTTGAGTAAATCCTTTGGCAATAAGTCTAACTTTATATCTTTTAATGTTGCATAATGAGTCCTTCTTTGTCTTAAAGACTCATTTACATCCAATGGCCTTTGCACCATTAGGCAACTTGACAAGATCCCAGACTTTGTTAGATGCCATAGAATTCTTCTCATCTACCATGGCATTGTGCCACAATTGAGATTCATTGCAATCTATGGCTTGTGAAAATATTTCAGGGTCATTTTCAGCTCTAATATTAAAGTCAACTTCTTGTAAATACACAACGTAATCACTAGGTATTGCTGATTTCTTCTCTCTAGTTGATCTTCTTAATGTTGTATTAATGGCCTCCTATAGAAGAACTTGCATAACTGGTTGCTCAACAACCTCTTGTGATTATTGAACAATCGGATCTACTAGATTGTCATTAGTAGTTGTGGAACTTCAATGATTGGTTGTTCAACACCCGTTTGACTTTGAGGGATGCTATGAATGACAATTAATCGATTACTTGAAGTAGGAGTTTGTATTTCATAATGATCCTTCTCAAGAACTAATTCTCGAGATTGATCACTCCTACTCATCAAGTCATTATCAAGAAACTTTGCATTTCTTGATTCCACAAACTTAATACTATGAGATAGACAATAAAATCTTTACCTTTTGGACTTTTCAGAATATCCAATGAAATAACCACTTTTATTCCTCGAATCCAGTTTCTTTTCTTGTGGATTATAAACTTTTACTTCAGACGGGCATCTCCAAACGTATATATGTCTCAAACTCGGTTTCTAACCTTTTCATAGCTCAAATGGTGTTTTTAAAACAGCCTTGGTTGGAACTTGATTTAATATATACACTGCCGTTTTAAGAGCTTCAGTCCATAAGGATTTAGGAATTTTAGAGCCGATAAGCATACTCTGTATCATGTCTAATAATGATTGGCTTATTCTTTTAGCTACAACATTTTGTTTTGGAGACCCAAGTATGGTGTAAACTATATTGGAATATTGCAAACATATAATGGAACAGAATGTGTAAACTCTATGATGGCTGAATTTGCTCGTGATCATGGAATTAAGCACCAAACCTCATACTCTTACAATCCTCATCAAAACGGATTAGCTGAACGTAAGAATTAACAACTCCTTAAAGTGGTCCGTGCCTCACTTTTTGGTATGAATATGCCTCAAATCTATTGGGGAGAGGCTGTGAAATCTGCTACTTATCTGATAAACCGAGATCCCACCAGCTCCCTAGATTTCCAAACTCCATTACAAAAGTTGCAATCTCTATTAGAGATTCCGCACATACCAAATCTAGAACCCCGTATTTTTGGTTGCATAACTTATGTCCACATCCCTCAACCTCTATGTGGCAAACTAGATCCACGTGTTATAAAGTGCGTTTTTGTTGGCTATTTAGAATTCTAGAAAGGTTATAGTTGCTATGACCCAAAGGCTCATAAACTCTACACTACTTTGGACGTCACCTTCGTCGAACATGAGTCATATTACACCACTCATGATATTTCCTGTTAAGGGGAGAGAGATGTTGCAAATGAGAAGGGAAGTATGGAGGACGTTGATGTTGAGCACGGACTTGGAAAACTTGCAGAACTACAAACCATACTTGGAAAGGGTGAAACTCATTCGTGTAGTGCACCAAACTTCCTAGAAGAACCAATAAGTCCAAGATTGCCTACGCCACTAGCTGAAGGATCCTTCTCGAATGTCCCCTTAGCCCATAACAGGGAGCCACCACCACAGGTAAATACCGAATTTGAATCTTCTTGTGATATATCACCACGTGTTAAACCGTATGTAGGTGGGTATCTTCAGCAACAACAGGAAGATAAAATTACTTCTACCATGATAGAACCATACTCTATGGAAAATGACCAAAATGTCAGAACTTCACAGAGAATAACGAAGGGTGTGCCGAAGAGGCAATATGAATCAGATCTGAAGGCATGAAGCAAGTACCCCATATGTAACTACATTTCAACCTTCAATGTCAAAATAACTAGTGGGCTCTATAATGTTCATATACCCATGAATGTACACGAAGCATTGAATGACCCGAAATGGAAGGAAGCAATGAACGAAGAACTGAAGGCCTTGTAAAAAAAGATACATGGGAGCTAGTGGCTCTACCTGAAGGAAAGAGAACAATGGGTTGTAAGTAGGTATTTACAACAAAGCTCAAGGCAGACGACAACCTAGACCGTTACAAAGCTAGACTTGTTGCAAAGGGATATACACAGAAGTATGTAGTGGATTACGATGAGACTTTCGCTCCTGTTGCGAAGATGAACATCGTTCGAATCGTACTCTCAATTGCTGCAAGCAAAGATTGGACTTTTCAACAACTAGACGTAAACAATGTGTTTTTAAACGGGGAATTGGTGGAAGAAGTATACATGTACATTCCAGAAGGAGTTAAGTGCTCAAGAATACACAAAGACACAGTGTACAAGCTCTGAAAGTCACTCTATGGGCTGAAGCAATCGCCATGAGCTTGGTTCGGCAAGCTTACAATCATTATGGAGGAGTTTGGTTACAACCAGAGTAATGTTGATCATACACTCTTTGTAAAACAGGCAGAAGGAAAAGTTACGATGATGCTCATCTATGTGGATGACATGATCATTGCTGGAAGTTATCAAAAAGAGATTGAAGACTTGAAGAAACACTTGACAAAAAAGTTCAAGATGAAGGATCTTGGGGAGCTCAACTTCTTTCTCGGAATAGAAGTCACTAGAACAAACCATGGAATTGCACTCACACAAAAAAAGTATACATTGGACCTACTTGCAGAAACATGTTTGATTGAATGTAAACTAGTAGAGACGCCAATTGAATTGAATCACAGACTAGGAATCTAGCCAGATCAGACTCTAACAAACAAAGGGAATTATCAACGCTTAATTGGAAGGTTGAATTACCTCACACATACGTGGCTAGATATAGCATATGCTGAGAGTATCTTAAGCCAGTTTATGCATGCTCCCAGTGAGGATCATCTATATGCTGCTATACGAGTGTTGAAGTATTTAAAAGGCACACCTGGACGAGGATTATTCTTTACGAGGAATGGAAATATTAAGATTGAAGGGTATTTAGATTCAGATTGGGCAGGTGACTAGACTACTAGAAGATCTACTACTGGCTATCTAATAATAGTGAGTGGTAATATTGTAACTTGGAAAAGTAAAAGACAAAAAGTGGTGGCTAAATCAAGCGTTGAAGTGGAATTTAGAAGCATGGCTCATGCACTGTGTGAGTTGTTGTGGATAAGACGAATTTTCAGAGACTTGGGGATCGAAGTCACACTACCCATGAACTTGCATTGTGATAATAAGGCAGGAGATAGCACAGGACTCGGTTCAACACAATCGTACAAAGCATGTGGAAGTTGACAGGCATTTTATTAGAGAAAAGTTAGATGGTAATATCATTCAGTTTCCTTATGTAGTCACGGCATCAGCTAGCAGATCTCCTTACAAAATCTATTACCAAGAATGCTTTCCATGACGAATTGGACAAGTTGGACATAACAAATATTCATGCACACTTGAGGGGGAGTGTTAGCGGGATATGCGGAGTAGATATGAGCTATCTAACTATTATTGTATATGATCAGATATTAACTAACTAATAAGATACAATAGCAGTAGAGATATTAACTAACTAATAAGATACAATAGCAGATCCCTTCTGTTATATTTCTCATGTATATATGTTGACCTCATAAGAATGAATTAAATAGATCTCTTTCTTTAAAAAAGTCTTCAAGGTTGATTTTTTTTTTTTTTGCATTTAAGTCCTTGGATATTTTGAACTTTTACAGTCGATACGAACTGAAATGGCTGGTACTACTAGCTAACATTACTAACCAGTACAAAATATCATAGTTTTGTACTAATTTTTGGTTGGTATCGGCCAATGTAGTATGACAGTCAATACTTTGCTGCCAAGTGAATTTCATACCTTGGATCAAACAATATTTTCCGACTTACGGATAAATTGGTTTCATCCGTCCAAATCATGTATTACGAACTTGGAAATTTTCTCTCCTTTTCGTTTTCTCTTTTTTCCGTTTGTAGCTACAAACTTGCGATGAAATGACACATGATTTACATGAAAAGAAACCCCTTACCTACTCGAGCAGAGCTCTTCAGGAAAAGGACAACCAATTGAACGAACACAACAGAAAATAAAGCCAAACCCATGCATTATTAAAGATCAACATGACTACCAAAAAAAAAACAAAATTGTACCCCTGCTATTATTTGCTTAGGCCCCACTACTTTATTTCCTTTCTCTTTATATCTTCACTAAGCACCTGCCACCCGCAACAATTTGTCCCATGGAAACATCACCTAGTGAGTCCGAGGCTCAATTTATTTCTTCTTCATATTGTAATTCGTCTAGTTCATACTCTTCAACGTCTGATAAATCCACAGAAAGAAAGACTTCAAAGATCTATAAACGAAACCATGAACCAAGAGACGATGATGGTGATCAATGTGTCAAAAAGGTCAACAGCAATGGAAATGCTAGCAGGCCGCCAACTTATCGTGGAGTGAGAATGCGCCAATGGGGAAAATGGGTGTCAGAAATCAGAGAACCAAAGAAAAACTCAAGAATTTGGTTAGGTACTTTCCCAACTCCAGAAATGGCGGCTCGAGCCCATGATGTGGCGGCTCTCACCATCAAGGGTAGTTCAGCTTGCCTCAACTTTCCGGAGCTTGTCCACCAACTCCCCCGTCCGACCACTGCCTCCCCGAAAGACATTCAGGCTGCGGCAGCCCTAGCCGCCGCCTTGGACCCAAAAAAGAGTCATGTCGCGGATGAAATATCGCCGGTGGCTCCTCGCTCTCCTGACAGTTCTATAACATATGGTGACACTCAAGAGTCGTCAAGTTCGCCGAGAAGGGACGATGATGACACGTTCATGGACTTGCCAGACCTTTTCTCGGACATATGTAATCAGTTTGATGAGTTCCGTTTCTTTTCTCTGTGGCAGCTGGCTGTACCTGAGACTTGTGATATTGGTTTCAGTTGGTATCATCCTCAAGACCCTCCTTATGGGATTACTGACAATATTTGGCACCCAACTAACACGCCTGAAACAAAACCTTTATAAGGTTTTGGCCACTCCAAATTTGGACAAGCACCTGATCAATAGATCCAATCTGGGACTCCTACCTGGAATTGCGTGAACTGTTTTTAATATCCACAAATTTCCTGTCCTGAGATACAACTGTTCAAGGTGAAGGTGTGGTCTTCGCCGCCTTCTTTTGCTATCTACGTGAATCTTTGTGTAAGAAATAAATGGCAAAGTTTCATGTATAAGAGTGAGTGAGGTACATGCATAGTTCGAAAATGTTAACATCTGTATTCGGTTTGGTTTAAGGTTCAATCTCTTGAAGGGTCTCCTGCTTTGATGCATTATTTGACTCTAAAATCTGGATATGATGTCTCAACCAAAATTGCACAATATGCTAATGATAGCCTGGAACCCCCTGTTTTTCTTTTCTTTGTTTTTACCTCAATAAAATAATGCTGTCCACTGTCCCACAAGTGTTCAAAGCTGTTGTTGTTGATTAAGAAAGCATCTAGGTGGAATGGATTTCTTTCTTCTTTTGTCTATGCTCCTTATTAGCGAAGATATATTTATATAAGAAAACAAAAGAAAAAAGAATGTTCTTCTGAGTTTCTTATACTGTTTCTTTTTTTTATTACTTAAAAGAGGAGTCCAGATCCTCTGTCCAATATTATGGTGTCTTATTGTGTCTAATAAATCTCAGTCATTTATTTATGTAGGGTTTGTATGAGATCCGCGTGAGTTTCGCAAAATAAATGATTGAGATTTCATGAGACAGAATAAGACAGAATAAAACTGGACAGAAGATCTGATTTTCTTTACGAGAGGATAATGAGGAGAACTTCAAGACATGACAGCGACTTTAATACCACCATGTTAGGCACTTTTGATAAATCTATCAGCTCCTTATAAAACATAGAATGTACTCACCTTCATGAAATTATATATGGAATTGATTTTTAAAAGCAGTTTAAAGGTACAAAATAAAAAGTGGCTCATTGTACCAGAAAAAGAAAACAAAAAGAAGAAATATAATTAATGGCTCATGTAGTACTTTGAACTTGCAATCTCTATCCAATCCCTTTTATCGTCCACTTTCCTTAGTGCAATCACATTTAACTTGCTAATGTAAGGCCAATAAAGAATCATCAAATATACATATCATACCCCACCAGCCTAGTGGAGTTACCGGCTCTGCAACCTTTTTCAAGACCTAAAACCATATTACTAGTCGAATCAACATTATAAACATATTCGATTGATAGAATCAATTGGAAACGAAAGAAAATTTGACTATCTCTCAGTAACATAATGACATTAGTCATAAAAAGGTCGATGATAAATATCTGCATTATGGACCACATGCTGTAGATCCAGATAGCACCAGAGAAACATTGCTTTCAACTCATATAATCATCATCCAGTCCGAAATTTTGTAATGAAGCGGATCTGAGGAGGTTCGATAGTACGCAGCCTTACTCCTACAAAGTTGAAAGGCTATTTCCGATAGACCTACTTGCAAATGAGACAATATAAAAATGATGCATTTTACAGAAACAATTCATTAAATACAAGATAAATGAAAAATAAACAAGTAATGGAAAATACCTGAAGAAGGCCAGATCTACGAGAACCTAATAGGCTACAAAGTCCATCCCTTCTTATCTCTCAGTAATTAAGGGGACCTTCCTCAGAGACCCTGCCGAAATGACACCCTTATTGTCCTGCCGCACCCGTCGCGCAATCTGCGCATCGTGACATAGCATCTCCTAGTACCTGCCGTACTGACTCTGGATAACTGAAACGGTTAACCCTTTACCCTTATCCGACCGCACCAAATTTTTCTATTTCTAGCTACTACCTTATTAAGGGCCGACTCTGACATATCCTCCTTGATCACTTCCCGCCGGTGCTTTCAACTCAGATATTGATCAATAATCAATTAGAAGTAAACATATCATTTGCTTACTAAACTACTTTTCGCGCATCAATTTTATAACTTAAGAATCCCAATGTCGATGAAATTGAAATTTAGTTGAGTTTAGTTGGACATTATACTTTTTAATTTGAGATTTATTTTGTTAAAAATATTTATTTTTTAAATTAGATTTGAACACCATGGTATTCAATATTATTGAGTTAATGATAGTTCTTTTTCAATGATTAAAAAATTAAACATGGTTTAATTGTAAAAATTTTGTGTCGATCAATTTTTTATATTTTAATAATAATTATTATTAAAATTTGATTAATTTATTAGTTAAATTTATAATAATATTGAAAAACGACAGACATTAACTCCTCCTTTTTCCACGGGAAAAGAAACAAGGATAAGAATACATGACCAAGTCATCTTCATTGTCCAATCATTAAGAAGATTCGTGTGATTTTTCGATATTTCTTTTAAGGTTGCACCAATCAGAAGCCATCCCCATCCTCATAGGTCATAGTATCAACAAGAAACCAAAAGAATTGATTATAGAATTTGTATGGCTGATAATAAGGCAAAAACCAACTTGGAGTTTCTAAATATATCTAATTAAAATGAAATATTGTTGAATCACATCATATTTACAAAATATGAAGCAGCCCATGTGAATGTGACTATGGAAGCATCCGATGTTCAGAAAGTTGATTTGACCAAAATGACCATATAAAAGCCTAACGGGACATAAAACTTGTTACTCTCTATATGGAATCATAAGCAACCATTTTGTCTTTTATCAACCTTATTAACAATTTTATTTTCACTGAGAAATCATGTAAATTTCATTTGATATATAGATGATAACATTGTGATGGGTTGAGAAAGATCCTGTAACTATGAAGATTTTTCTCTTGTATATGGCCCTCGATTTTGGTATTTAATTCATAAAGATGCTTCATGTTAAAATTCAATGTATAGATGTATCCACAATTGATGAGATGAGATATGCTTATCTGCTCATTACCATCCAGATTAAGTCTTAAATGTAGAGAAACCCTCTTTAATTAGTATCAAGGTTTTAAAACTCGGACCGGACGTCGAACCGGAGGCTTTACTGGTCACCGGTTTGACCGGTTCGACCATCGGTTGAACTGATGTGATGTCATAATTACGTAATAATTATATTTAATTATATATAATATTAATAATATTAAAAATAGAAAAATATACCAAATAATATAAATAAATATAAATAAGTTTTTCAACCATCAATCATATAATTGTTCTCAAATAATAACTAAAATATCA
>JANKOE010000005.1:23577590-23591930 GCA_026284465.1 Erythroxylum citrifolium
CATGAACATACTAAGACAATTTTAAATACTCATAAACCCTTCCAAATTACAATTCTACCCTTCCCATCGGTGATGGGGTGTTACAGACATGTTCAAAGCCTTCGATAAGGTGAATTCCCTTTCGATTCAAGCTACACTTTCCTCCATGTATAATGATATATCTTCCAATTGAAATCCACCTTAGTTTGAACTATCTTACAGCTCTAGTTTGCAAATATATATATATATATATATATACATATATGTGTGTGTGTGTATATGCGCATATTGTATACCTAACCCTACCTAACTTCATTTAAAATTAGTCTTTCTTTTTTAGGGTTTAAAAAAATGTGTTCCTTTCATTGTAAACCACATCCTCTATATCTCTGATACTCTGCCCATTCTTTCCATTTTTCCATGTTTCTTCTAGTTTTGTTTCCTTTTTCTTGATTTTATTTCCTTGTAAGTTTGTCTCATATGGAAGGAAATAATTAATGCATAAGCGTATTTGACTTTAGTACCTGCTTAGCAGAGAAATAGTTAGCCATTTGCACCAATGAGACTTCTTGACGTCTGTGTTAATACCATTCTTGTTTTTGCCATATTGGAAAAGTATATAATGTTACTCTAAGCTTAAAAGATTTCTTCAGACCCTCTAAAGGAAAGAATTTTCTACAATATTTGATAATATTTGTAAGTGACGAAAAAAGTATCTGCAACTATCACTAAATTCTTTAAAGCCTAAATGCAACAATTTATTTTTGTGGCCAAGATAAAATATCATCAAGATCGATCACTCACTGTAAGAACCAAGGATGAGCTAAAGCTATTACTTTCTCAAAATATGATATGGTTGTTAAACAGATTGATACAGAAATTGTAAATATGTCAAACAGAAACCAAAATCCCTTGAAAACCAAATAACATTAAATCTTATTTATCCTTTGATAGGTATTTTCCTTTCACTTTCCTCTATGTAATGCTTTAAACAACCAACACACTATTTATTACACTAATCAGAATCATAACATCACTAGGAGCAAAACCATTTTAGATGTCATTCTCTGGGCAACAAAATATATCCACCAAATAGCATTAGCTTGACATTAAGAATGCATTATCTTTCTACTAGTATATAAGCAACATTTACAATATTGTTTTCCCTTAAGGATGCATACCAAAGATGGATTATACAGGTAAAATTCCATATGACTCTCACAAAAAGAAAAAGATCACCATCTTGAAGATCTTAGCATCTCTTTATGGATCTAATCTCAACATGGCTTTTTAGAATACTAGTTGACATTAGGACCTTAAATCATGGCAAGTTACTATTCATCTATTGATGAATCAATGCTCTTACTACTTTGAGACATAGGAAGACACAGGAATCCATCATCAATATTAGTTTCAAGCTCTTCGGTCAAGAGCTCACCTAAAATAAAGATGGAAAATTATTGACATTATTTAATTAAAAGTTATCTACAACATGGCAATGTAACATCATTTTAGAAATATGAAAGACCTTTTAATTATTCCTCTTCCATTTATGGATATCATGAATAGATGGAAATTTCATTGTTTAAACAATTCTATAAAAGAAAATAATGGCCATGAAGCTCTTTCATTTTTACAGATATTCCATGTTTTAACAAATAACTAATATTTACACCTGATGCATGTACATTCATGTGTTGAAAAATTTCAAGGCAAGTATAATGTACTAACCTAGTTCAATATCAAAACAAGTATACTTATAAGTTAATAATCTAAATAGTTAAGTCCATGGTCACCCAACAAATCAAATTCATCCAATAAATTTTAATATGAGCATAGGTGATCAGTAGTGTTATCATGCTTTAACTATATTGTTGATATAATATAAGTAGGATAGCAACCTCTAATCATTCCATCGTTCATGGGGAACATATATAGAGTAAAGAAAGATGCTAACAATAGTAGTAAAATGGTGGCTAATCCATCCATCATCTTCATGGATGAAACTACATCAGGTTTTGATGTTAGAGCAGCTGCAGTTATTATACGCACTATAAGAAATGCAGTGGATATAGGAAGAACTGCTGTCTACATAATACACCGACTAAGCATTAACATATTTGAAGCCTTCGATAAGGTGTTTTTCCCTTTCTATTTAAACTACACTTTCCTCCATAAATGATTTTATATCTTCCAAGTGAAATCCACCTCAGTTTGAAATATCTTGTAGCTCTTGTTGATGAAAAAAGGAGGAAGACTGATATATGTTGGACCTCTCGATCTACATTCGTACAAGCTTACTGATTATTTTGAGGCAAATCCATATAAAATCAACCATTGTTTTGGTTGATCAAATGAACCAAGTGCATCTGCTAAGACATTTATATTTCGGAATTCTTTTCTTCAAGTATATTCCATGAATACCACAAGTGAAAGAGAACCATAACCTTACTACATGGATATCGGAGATTAGTTCTCCTACGGTAGAAGCTCAACTTGATATTGACTTCATAGAAGTATATGTCCACTCTGATCTCTATAGGTAAGTAAGAAACAAGAGAGGTTAATATTCTTCCTTCATTTTGAATGTGTAGAATGATGGTTCATTCTTGTTGCTCCTATCTATTACAGAAGCAATCAACAACTTATCAAAGAGCTATGCATTCCCCAACTAGGTTCTAAGGATCTTCATTTCCCTTCATAGTATTCCCAAAGTTTCATAAATCAGTGCAAGACCTGTTTCTGGAAACAGCACTGGTTATACTGAAGGAACTCATAGTACCATGTCATTTGATTCTTCATGACAATTCTCGTTGTGTCTTATTTGGGTGGGGTGTTGCGTTTAAATGGAAAAACACAGCTTTATAAACTAATGTGGGACCACCTTTAAAAACATTTCACATCAAACGGTGGGTCCATATCAAAAAATTTATAAAAAATCCATGTCAAAAAAAGTTTTGCCATGTCAGCAAATAATAAGGGGGGCTTAATATCGGTAGTGGTCAGGGTTCAATTTAAATGTTTTCCATATGTTAGGGTTCAATTTGAATATTTTGTAAATGTTAAGGTTCATTTTGAACACCCTAAAATGTTAGGGTCCATTTTAGACACCAATGTAAACGTTAGGTGTCATTTTGCTCTTTTGGCCTAACAATCCAAGTTATTGTATAATAAAACTGCAAATTTACATACCTTTTGTCGTTCTTATCGAAGTTAAGTACCTTTATTGATCTTTAGATTTAACAATACTTAGTTGTACCTTTTATTTTTGGTCTCACATTTGTTAAAGGTTTTCTATAATTCACACCAATATATGTTAACACTTAGCTACTCTCCAGCTTTTGTCAACATTGCTCATTTTTCTCATCTATTCATATGTCTTTATCTTATCATATTCTCTTGTCAACAAGTCATCTACATATCAACCCAAGTGTTAAACATTAGCTAAAGCTCACAAACATTAGCGATTCATCACTTTGGATTTAAAAAGCTAACAATAACCATTGCCATTATCAAAGTACTTAATCAAATAAAGAATCAAAAACTAATTAATATAAAATTCTTAAAGTTTGTTGCCAATGTATTCTCCAATTGCATAATGCTTTACACTTATGTTGAGTTGTTATTCAATTTTTTCTTGAATTAGCAGCCAAGCCAATTCTTACAATTAAATTATTTTTTTAAAGGGACTACAACGAAGACAATCACAAAAGGTGTCTCGGGATAAACATTCCGGACATATCTTCTAAAAGGAGAAGGTGGCACCCTATAGGTGTAGTAGATAAATAATGAATGCTTATATCAAAATGCGTTGCATAAGACGCAAACCAATCGACGTATCTGTTGCCCTCTCGGTAGATATGCCGATGAGTAACACTCTAATTACGAGCAAATAGCTCCTTACAATTAAATTATTAACATAAATGTGATTCCTAACTTTGTCAAGAACCATTTGTTTACACACTAATTACTGGTCATAACAAGGCAATTGGCTCTTACTAACTTTTGTTTCTTTCCCCTTTAATCTGTACCAAATCAGTTCACTCCAGATTTCAATTCAAAAACAACAAGAGTGGGCCCCACATTTTCACACGCTCGGTCACTCGATCCCCAAATCTGTCGCCACGTAGCCCACCGCTTATGAACCCGCCATTTGCCACTCTCATTTCAAACTTTAACCAAACCGAACACCTCTCCTCCCCTCTCTTCTCCTCTGTCCTCTTTATCTGTGTCTCGTCTTTTTTATTTCTTTTCCTTTTTTTTTCACTTATACGCTCTGCTACAAAACCCTAGAATTCCCCTGATATTCCAATTAACATGCGCCCTCACTCCTACACCCTCGATTCCGTTTCCAAATCCCAGGACCTCGCCGCCGCAATCCTCGCTTCATCTACACCCGCACACGTCTCCTCCGTCTGCGCCTCCATCGACACCTTCCTCCATTCACTCACGCCCGATCAATCTCGCCACTTCTTCTCTCTAACTTTTCCAATCCTAATTTGCAAGCTTTACGGCTTCGATGACGCCACCGCCACTCCAAACGCTACCCACCACCACTCACCCTCGCCGTCCGGGGGTGGCTGGATCGACGTTGTCCTCCAATCCAACGACCCCAATCTTGCTTCTAGAATCTTCAACCTCCTCTCTCCAAACGGCACTCTTTTCCAGTCAATCTCAGCCGTCGATCGTCTATCACTCGTCAAGTACGTGTTCCCGGTCGAACGCTTGCCTGAGTGGGCCCGACTCTTGCTGTCGAGCGGGAAAGATTGTAATGTTCTAAACGAGCTCTGTATTATATTCAAAGGTAAAATTAAAGAGGATTCAATGAAAGGGTCTTCTCATTACCAAGTTCAACTTAATGTTTTCCAGTATTTTATCTTCTGGTTTGCTTATTACCCAATTTGCAAAGGCAATAGTGAGAATTTCAACACGCTCTCTATTAAAAGACCTAAAAGATTCAATTTGGAGAATTGGGCTTCTTCTGTTACCGGCTTTTCGGGGGTTAAGCGTGGAAATGAGCAGAAATTGGAGTGTAATGTTTATCTGCGGCTTTTGTACGCCTATTTGCGAGCTTTTGTGCCTATTTTTGATTTGGGTTCACACCAGCCTTATCGTAGCTCCCTTTTAAATTATGGACATGGAAGTGATGGATCGACATTGTTGAGGGCCGAGTTCTTTGTTGATACTTTGGTGCATTATTGGTTGGCTGAGAATGATTTCTCGCCTCTGCCTGTTAGTTTCTGCAAGTCGTTTGGATTGTGGCTTCCCTTGAGATCAGTTCTAGGGGAGTCTCCGCCTAGTTCCAATTTAGGTGAGGTGGTGAAGTTGTTGGTTAGGTATTTGAATTTGAGTGCGATCGAGGTTAAAGAAGGGTTTGATTATAATGTTTCTTCAGGTTCAATTGATTCGAAGTCAAGGGAATTGGTTCCATCGTTGAACAATTCTATGCGTGTTGTTGAGTCATGGAATTCTTGGATTCAGAGGCCGGTGTATAGGTTTATTCTGAGGACGTTTCTATTCTGCCCAGTTGGGACTTCCATTAAGAATGCTTCACAGGTCTTTTCTGTTTGGGTTACTTATATGGAACCTTGGAATATTGGACTGGATGATTTTATGGAGCTTGATGCGATTGTGGATGGGCCACTAAAGAATGTAAAGGAGGGTGAGAGTACTGAAGAGTGTGGTTATAAAACAATGTGGAGAGGCTATGTGCTTTCCAATTACTTATATTATAGTTCTTTGGTTATGCATTTTATTGGGTTTGCCCACAAGTTTCTTCACACTGATCCAGAAGCTGTAATCCAGATGGTATCAAAGGTATGAGAATAATCGTCCATTTCTTGATGTTTATATCACTCTTTGAAGGCTTTTTGTGAGTCTTATACACTTGATGTATTTTTCTGTCTTTGTCCTTTCTTTGTAGGCCACAGCGTCACTTCCCTAATAACTTTAAGTTGCAACCGATACTGCTTTCACTTGATCAACACGTCTCTCTCCCACTCCCTATGTCCACAAATGAATCTTTTCTGTTTCTCTTTGTCCCTGATCTTAGTGAATAGAAACGTTGAAAACCTTCTTTAACTTCATAAAACTGGAAACAAACATGCGTGTTGGTGGCATAGTAGTTGAAAGCGATTAACGTACATATTTGCATGTATGATCAGTGGAAGAACTAATGTCATGGGTATTTTATATTGTTGGAGTACAACACTGTTTGACTATTAAATATTGACTATCTCAAGTAGTTTATGTTTATCTTTTTTCATGTAACTTAAAATAAGCATTTTAGAGATTGCTAGAGTATTGATTTTGAGTGAATAGGGTTCAAATTGACCACTGTAGTCAGATCTACAACGCATCAGTGTTGTGAGCGTTGTCTTTGGGAGGAAAAGAATGGTGTCTTGTTTAGATCCATGGTAACTGATTTTATGTCTCATGTGTATGTATTAATGTTGCTAGCATTAATCTGTTGTCCAATGGAGTGGCTTTTCAGATTAGAGTTTCCTGTAATAACTTCACCTGGCAGAGGTTCTTTTGCATTGTTACCCTCCTGTTTTTCCGTGACAGTAATAGCTTAAAAGCCTAATGACTGGGGGACTCCTGGTTAAGACTTGCAACCGATGACCATTACTTTCAAAAGATTTGCGGTCAATATTTACATTTCTGCTTTACATTGGTTGGCCAGGTTATGAAGGTACTTACTGCATCTAAAGAGGTGATTCATCTTATGAAGAGTGTGGATATACTTTTTCATTCTAAACAAGCTGGATTGAGCAAATCAATGTTTAACAGCTTGTATGGCTACATACCTCTAATTCGAGAACAGTTACAGGTACATATCTACCAGCTGCTGTTTCTTTTGTGCAGTCAATTTACCTCTTAATTAACTTATCTAGTAATCAGATGTGACCATGGTGCAAGTCGCTTGTAATTCCCGTGTCTTTTTCATTGAACTTGACAATTTTATCTTATGTCTTTGCTTGTCCTGAGTGTGGATGTTGTCTCCTAAATTATTCTCAACTCCAGTATGTTAATTTATAGAGAAACAGGCACGGTATGCCCAAGTGGTTACTCCGTTTGCTGATATTTAACTGACCTAGTATTTTTGGCCACAGGATTGGGAGGATGGTTTGTGTGAGACTGATGCAGACGGATCTTTCTTGCATGAGAATTGGAACAGAGACTTGAAACTCTTTAGCAGTGGGGAAGATGGTGGACAACATTTGCTTCAGGTAATTCATTTGTTTGTCTTTTAAATGAGTTACTTGTATTTAAGTATGGCAAATGCTTGCTAATTTTGGTTTCTAAAAACAGCTGTTCATACTGCGAGCTGAAGCTGAGTTGCAAGCCAGTTCTGGTGATAATTTTGCAGATAGCATAAGTCACATAGACTCATTAAAGGAGCAAGTAAGCTGCTTATTTGGTGGCTATACTGTTAAACAGGTCTGTAAAACATCAGAAGCAATCCAGTGTGAGCACTCCCGAGATGAGATTTTCAGGCCCCGCAGAACTGGCAACAAGTCTTCGGCTGACATCAAGTACAAGGGTGACTGGATGAAGCGACCCATTTCTGATGATGAAGTAGCTTGGCTTGCCAAATTGGTCGTATGGTTGTCAAATTGGCTGAACGAAAATCTTGGGCTAAATCAGTCCGAGAGCAGCTGTATGGATCGAAAGTGGTCATACGTGGAAGTTGCAGGTGACAGCGAAAAGGTTTGTGGATCAATGGAAACCATGAAGATGCTGTTGTGTGCTATTGGCTCTTGGCTTCTCATGTTGGTTGCATCGTTGGTGGGATTGATGAGAAAGCACGGTTTGAGGGTGAATCTCAGGATATTAGCATCAAAGAAAATCGTTCTCTTCTTTTGCATATATGCTTTATTCAGTACAGCGAAGAAAACTTTTGGAATGTTTTACCCAGTGTAGATAGGAGAAACGATAATACTGCAAAATACCGAAAATTATGAAAACAGAAGAAAATTGGATTTACCGACAAAAAGAAAAGAGAATATAGGAAAAGTAAAGAATGAAGAAAAGAGGTGGCACAGTGTTAGGGCCTGCTTATTTTTTGTTTTTGTTTCTCTTCCTGTGTGAAGCCTTTGAGCTTTGTACAGGCAGTTCTGTGGTACAGTTTGCAGCTCTGTGTCTCGGTTCATACTGTGACTGTTCCCAATTCTAGTTTGATTTTTTGCAGAGTAAGCGTCTTCGCATAATTTCTGATACCGACCTTTTCGTGTTTGGTGCTATAATTGGAATGGTTCTCCGTCAATCAGTTGGAAAGGAAAGAGGATTGCTGAAATGTAAGAGTTCTGTTCACAGTTTTAGTGGAGCCTTGATGCATCTCTATATAAAAAAAAAGCCTGACGTGTGTCGATTAAAGGTTTCATTGACCCCTGAGCTTTTGCTCAGTCCTATCTTTCAACTCATCTCAAACCTTTTCTGTCTCTGTCACCTTAGTCCAGATTTCTCCTTTTACAGCTGATCCCTTACCTGTTACAGCTTTTGTTTCCTTGTCCTCCAAAGTATTCTCTTCGACTCTACCACCTATTATACTGTTCTCAATTCCTGCTTTTGCTCTTGTCTCGTGAATCATCTTCTATCTCTCAAATTCTTTCTAGGCCACTTTTTGCTCTTAGAAGCTTCCACTTTTTCCCCTTTTTTACTTTTTCCACTTCTTTTTTCCCCGTCTTCCGTTTTTAAATCAGAAGCTTCTTCTTTTTTTCCCCCTTATTCCATTTTTAAATCTTGTACCTAGCTTGATTAAAAAATTCTGGAGCCAGGTGGTTGGAGATGTCTCCACATTTGACAAGCCGAGATATTATTCGGAGAAATTTTTGTTGTCTCCTAATTAATTTAGATTTTTCTAATGGAACTACAAGGAATTCTTTACTATGGATCTTTTATCTGAATCTTAATTCACTAAAGTCTTCTCGATTATTTCCCTCCAATTCTTCTTAGGCTGCTCTTTTTTCCTTTTATAGTCTTTAAATACAATTTTTTTGCACCTTTTCGCTGAAGCATCTGAGTGTCTCCACTTAACATGTCCAAATCACCTAAGTCTTGTCTCTCTTAATTTGTCAATAATTTTAATTTCTCCCTTATCATTACATTCTTGACCTTATCTTTTTTAGTAAAGTTGCACACCTAACGTAATATCATCATCTTTGTAACCATTAGTTTATTACTATGTACTTGCTTAATGAGCCAATACTTCACCCTATAGAGCATGACTGTCTTCATCATAAAACGATATAATTTACCTTTAAATTTAAGTGGTATTTTCTTGTCACAAAAAAAACTCCCGATTTACTTATTCATTTAAGTCATCTTGATCTAATCCAGTGAATTATGTCTTCATCAATCTCTCTGTTTCTTTGGATGATACATCCTAGATATTTAGAACACTCATTTTGTGATATAACTTATGAACCAATTTTTACGTTTATGTCGGTAATCACCCTATTTCTATGAGATTATAGTCTAATATGCAATCCTTATGAACAAAATTCTTCCACACCTAAGCATTTGCTTGCCTACACTTAAGCATTTAATTTGTTCAAGCAAATCAATTTTAACATAACTTAAATATGTAGCAACTCTAAGAAATAATTTAATAAAATAATTGAATCAATCAAAACTCTCCATCATTTAAGCAATTGTAAAGTTCATCAATTTTTTAAAGCACTTTAACTGTATCCAAAAAAATTTATTCTATTTAACTCAATAATCCTTCAAACTTTAACTATATCCAAAAAAATTTAACCTAATGCATAAAATGAACATACATAAGAAAGATACTTCAACTTAAAAACATTTTCATGACCATTATTGATAGAGAAGCAAAAAAAAAACTATATTTAGATTAACACTAGAGCAATTAAAGGCTTGATTAAAAAGTCATCCTATCTTTTGACATGAAACTAAGTACCTTGTCATAAATACTCCAGGTTACTCAATTAGGTTACCTTTCAAATAGTTATTAGCGCCATTATTTAACTTTAACCTTTTTATTTCTTTTAAAGCTAGTAACGTAAATTTATTTTATACTCACGTATTAATACATGCTATATTTTTTTTGGGATACTAAAAATGCTTTAAAATAACTCACTTTAAACTAATTTTATGTTCAAATTATACAAAAATTATTATAATGAAAATCAAGTTTACATTTTATAAAATTTAATAAAGCAAAATTGGAATTAACTAATCATAAAAGTTCATGACTGTATACTTAAACAAATCAAATAACAAAACAACCAAACTTATAGTAGCTTATGTCAATCAATATTATTTAAATGTTAAATATTTTCCCATAATTATTCCTTATTAAGCTAATGATAACAAAATTGATAAGCATAAGTAATTACACATATTTAAATTGTACATTGTTCTCAACCTACACAACATACAAGAATAATGAAAATAGAAAATAAGCGAAAAGAAAGAAATTATGATAACTGATACTCTCCTAATAATAAAGTTTAAGTAGATATATTTTGAGAACTACGAATTGGCAGTGGGTATCAAGATCCAATAATGAAAGAATATTAAAAACATGAATAACTTACCAAATCAATCTTTCTTTCTATCCTTCTCAAGTATACTAGGGTGTGGAATTTTCAGTTGGTACTTATTAACTTTTTTCTTTAGCTCCTCTTCCTTCTCTTCTCCTTATCATCATATTTCTTTTCTTTCACTTTCTCTTTACCTTTGTACTCCTTAAAGTCATCACATTCACGTGCTCCCTAAGTTTAGCTCGATGTTACTAGACAAAGTACCTAGTTACCTTTCAGAACCAAACTTAGCAAGTTGTCTAATATGATCTTTTTACATTGTGAATAGAGGCTTGTTGATTTTGAAAAGATGCTTCAATACTTTAGAAATGAGCTTTAAATGCATTAATGAATTTTATCAAGAGCTTTTCAAAACTTAGCTTCCTTTCTTGCTATTATTGTTGTTGAAATCTGGGTAGAAGCCTTAATCTTTATTTTTTTGCTTGATTATTCTATAAAAAGTTAGCATGGTTCATCTACTAGGAATTATAAGTATTATTATAGAGACTTATCTTTAGGCCAGCTCCCTACAAAATCAACATGCTTGGTAGGTTTGTCTTATGTCGTTAGGTGCTTGCAATTCATTATTAGGATGTCCATCACTATAAATGTCACAACCTATCACGTATATCAGTTAAGCTATTATGCCCGTATTATCAATCTTCTTACTCAAAGCTTTTAACTTAACCTCTATTTTTTTTTTGAAAAATTAAATAATGATTCATTAATTGTAAGGAAAATAAGTTCCAAACCAGGTCAAAAGACCCTTATAGTTAATTCGCTACACCAAAAAATACATATATGTTGATAGTCAATCATATTGACATTCTAATATAAGTAAAAACTTATACATTAAGCTTATAAGGTTAGTACTGGAATAATCTTTGATAAGTTTCATGAAGTTTATACCCTAAGTGTTCAGATAATACTCTTATAGTCTTTTAAGCTATTTTTTCTTTACAATTCACTCCTTACTGATCAGTTTTAAGAGAACTAACTTAATGCTTTGTTCTAGGTTTCGTATTGCTTAGCTTTCCTTTTCACTAGTTTGGACTCAAAACCCTTTTTCTCTTATCAACTATATGGTTTCTATGAGTCCTCTTACCTTTTTGTACTTTGAATTCGATGCATACATATTATATATGCATGTGTATTCCATATACTACATGTTTTTTTTCGCCATTAGATGATGTTTTTAAATCTAGTAATCTCTACATATTATAGATCAAAAAATTCTCAATAAGTTGGATAGGATATTACCATAATTGCTTGCATATGCGTCCAATATAATTTTCTTTATAACCCACTAGATTGTCTCTAAAACTAGCAGTGCTCTTAATTTTTCAACCCCTTATAGCACGTAGCATTCCTCTCTTCCCATAGTTTATAGAGACAAGTCTCAAGAGTGATTAGCACTAGAGCTTTGTCATTCTTAGGAAGGGAACGAGTTTGTAGCCATTTGAATACACCTTGAAAATTATCACCGATCGTGTATTAGTGGCATAGAATTTTGATTGTGCCCCAAATCCTATTAGAAAAATTGTATTTGAAGATGTGATCTAGAGTTTTAGCATCTCCTTTGTATAATAGATAGACATTAGGCAATTCTAGGTACTATAGCCTATTGATCGTGTTTAATCTTCCTTTGGTATTAACACATATGGAATGATACTTTTGGAGAGTAAGCATCCATCCTATACTATTTTATTCTAGGTCTGGTCATCCCTCCAACACTTAATGTATCTTTAAAAGAAAGGTTGGAATATTGGTCAGTCTTTATTCTAATCCATATATACCCATTTTGAAGTGAATCACACGTTAATATATTATTCAATAATGACGTATAAAGGCACAAGAATGGGGGGTTGAATTGTGATAAACTTTTTCTTAAACCCGTCTAAAAACCTTCTTATATTAAAACTAAACTCGTTCTAATCACTTGAACTACTGAAAACAAATGTATAACGTGTTTTTGAAAACTCGTGTAAGTTGCTAAAACTGAAATTCATAAACGAGAGAGAGAGAGAGTTGACACAATAATTTTTATACTGGTTCACCCCAAACCATCTGCCGATCCTAGTATTTATAGCGGTAGTAGCCGTGAAGGAGCGCTAATCAACATTGAACACGCGGCAGAATTTTAGCCACGATGAATTAGGGTTAACAAGGCCCGGAGTGGTGTGACAGTCGAAAGGACACATGACAGTTCATGACAGCTGCAGGACAGTTAAAAGGGCGCACCCTTTCAAATTTTGAACAGCGCCTAGAAGATACGAATTGTCGAGTAATAATTAAACCTAGTCTATGCCCAGATATTGAAGATCGATCGACCGCCCTGTCTCGGTGCAAACCGATCAATCGCCCATCCTTAACACGAGTCAATCGATCGACCAGTTGTTGCCCGAACGATGGCTCGCTAGCTCGATCAGTTTCCTGTCATAGCAAGAATTATTGCATATAGGGCATTGATCTCCGATCGACCGGCCTCGCCACAAGTCGTCACACAGATGGGCCGCACAATCTTTATGTACTCTTTCGACCCTTCTCTTCGGTCAGACTCAAGGAGTAGGGGGCTTATGGTTGGGCTGGCCCTTACTAGGCCCAGCCCCAAGCCCAGATATTGACGGCCCGGATACAGAAGATAATCTCCCATGCAAACATAACGACTGACGTAAAGACCTAAACCTAGCGGTAACCTCAAGTATATAAGGTACTATTCCTCCCCGATTCAGGTATGACCTCTCAACCCTAGTTTTCCTACTTGTTACAACCAAAACCTACACAAAAAGACTGACTTGAGCATCGGAGGGGCCTCCCAGGAATCAATCCCCGGTATGCTGTTATTTATTTTGCAGGTATTCCATAGCTAGAGTCTCGTAGATCATGGATCCAAACAACGACGCTCAACCCCAACAAGATCAGGCTGAACCAACGTGTGATTCCTTCAAAATTCTAGTTCCTTTTACAGTGGAAAGCATTTTACATACAAATAACTTGACGGACGAAGAGTACTTTGGTCTTGTCTCTACCACCACATCCAACTCCTTGTAATTAAAAATATCGACGATAGAAAATGCTGGATCGACATCCAACGTACAATCTGCCTATTAAAGAGGCGGGGATCATGGAGACTCGGATTTCGGCACACATTATCATATTAGTCATTAGCTTAGGACTCCAAAATCCCAAATCTTTATAGTTTGTACATGCCAAATCTTTATAGTTTGTACAACTTGGCGTGTTTTACATGGGGGTATTGGATTCAATAACTGGCGTGTTTTACATAGGGGTATTGGATTCAACAACGTATAGTAAAACTTGGATAAATGAATATTGTTGGGACCTGAAAATTATTATCTTATACGGAGTTATTAATTTATCAATAAATGAATATTAATTTATCGATAATTTTCATTTTGTACATTATATTTGTCAAATTAAACAATTAATTTTTTCCGTAACTAAGAAAAATAAATAAACAATTAATTAATGATGGTGCATTATATCTAAGTTTATTAATCTTGTCAAAAGTAAGTTTATTAAGCTTAGGTTAACGTGATTCAAAATAGAGTAATGCTATAATTATTCGATCACTGAAGATTTATTATCGACGTCGTTTTTGTTTTAGCATCTTGGAAAGCTATGAGATGGGAACAATAAATCCTAAAAAAAATTACTGTCCTGGATGCTATCTATTTTATTAATGTTGCTTGAAATATTGATGTGAAAGCCACAACTATTGCAAATTGTTTTCGACATTGCAAAATTCGATCCGAGGAAGGTATGCTTCTAGAAGAAGAAACTGGTG
>JANKOE010000005.1:23892046-23903043 GCA_026284465.1 Erythroxylum citrifolium
TTCTTAACTAATTCTGGATATTTTATTATTATCAAAACATAAGGGAATTTAATTTGTCAACCACCATTGGTCCAACATATTAGACTTTTCCAAGATTGCTCAACCCTTATGTAGATTGTTGTAGAAAGAAGTGGCACTTGAGTTTGATGATGTATGTAAACGATTTGTTAACTTTCTTACCCATATTTCATCCATTAAATTGGAATCTTCCTTTTAATATTACTTTTGAAATGAGTAACTATGATGTTGGTGTTGTTTATAGGTACAAAGTTAAAAACTCTAAATAGGAGGGACGTTTCATAGTTACTAATGTGTTTCCTCATGGTGCAACTGAAATACGTAGTCTAAGAACCAGTAAGTTTTAAGATGAATGACCATCGTCTCAAACTTTTTTATAAGGGTTTTCAATTGTATAATGTTTAAGAAATCATCTTAGATGCCTAAAATGTGAGATGTAAGGGACTACATTATTCTATTTTATTTTAGCGGTAGAGAGCATCCTTAATAAAATATGGGCACACTATATAGATAGAATATTTAAAAAAGGGGTAAATCATCCAGCAGAATTTCTTGAATAAGGCGTGCACGTCTTATATCTACATTACTGAACTTGAACTTGAATAAGGCGTGCACGTTCACTCATTTATTCATTATTGAATGTATTAACTCTGCACATCAAAGTTTCTGAATAAGAGAGTCTATTAGAAATCTATCATAATCTCTTCCATATTGAACTAAGACTAAAAGAAAAACATCACACAGCAAGTGAGTTTCAGTTTTCATAATAACTACATATTATGAGGTAACTGTAATACATAAAGTCTTCTTAGCTAGTTGAACTGGGAAAACATATATAGAGACACCACATGATTCATTCACAAGCCACTTGCATGGTTCAAGCACATTGTATTTGTATCACCTTAGTAGATCATCTGCAATAAACTCCAACCCTATTTGCAGGCCATTACTCTCTAGTCAAGAAACCATATCAAATAAAAATAGAAGCAATTAATAGCTTCCACTCACTCCCACCTTGTGGATAATCACCGATAATATCTAAGCCTAATTAGGAAAACACATGAATAGCTTCTTTTTATGCATGATAAACAAATCAGCAAAGCTAAGGAAGAAACAGATTGACCAGAAAGATATCACAAGAAGCAAATTTAGTTTTAAGAAACCAAGAACTTCCCATAATAGCAATTCAATTAAAAAAGTCTACAGATCAAAATATTGCATCTGACCGTATATGTCCTTGATAAACTAGAATCAGAATCAACAACAAAAGCAATATTACAGAATCAGTAATTCAATAACATTTACATCAGTATCAAGCATCCATCTTTCCTCTTCTTACACATTCTTCAAGCTCAACGGGACCACAACTTATATCCAAATTTTCTCTTCCTCAAAATGCTACTATATCAAAACTTTGCTCCTGAAAGCATTAAAAACATAAGCATCTAAAATGAGTCTTTAGCCCAGTCTTAACCAAAGATAGCACCATATTAGTATATGACTAACGACAAGAAAATGCCCAAACTTCCCAACGCTTACTCCAAATGGAATCAATGCAACGCAACAAAAAACATGAAACCCAACCCATAAAGAAGAATAAAAGCAAAAGCACACCTACGTCTGTTTGGAGTAAGAAGAAGAAGAAGGAGTGCGCTTGTTGCGAAACATCATGTAACCAACGGGTAAGACAACTCCTATCATCATAATCGCCGCTCCTATTATATATCTCAACGGACTTGGGGGCCCCACCTCCATTATCCTCCGATACTGGCCGATCACATCATTCGCACAAAAATATTGTCTTGTTAGAAATCCCTCTCATTCAACAGATACAAAAAGAGGATCTCGATCCAAAGCACAAAGAGAGACTTACAGGCATGTTTTTATCCCTCTGGAACCCAAAAGGGTAGACCTCAGATCGATCGATGGATCTAGAAATATTTGATTTTGGCGAATTTGCGGAAAGCAGAAGGTGGATCTCGATATTCTCTGCACCGAGTTCGCTCCGGTGAGTTCATTAGACAACTTGCAACGTGGCGATTGTCTCCAACGAAATTACAAGTCCGCCTTCTTGTCATGATATAGTAAGCCCAAAATAGTTTTGTACTAGGCCCAAATCTGATGGGCCTGTTTTTCACTTAAAATTGACGAGCCATAACATATTAATTTTATACAGGTAGGCACAGGATTATATACTTTAAATTAAAAAAAAAACACTCTCATATTTACCCAAAATTTCTCAAGATTTCCTCCATTAATTAATTTAATAAAACTATTGACGAAAGACATGTGATAAATTTTATTCACATGAACAAATTAAAGTTAATAGCAGAAAATTATTTAAGAATGACTTGAATTATAGAGATAATATTTATCTATTATATTAATATATTAATTTTTATGAATTTTATATTTAAACATTACTATTTATTTTAAAATTATAATAATATTTAACATGTGATTCTAATTCTTTTTATTAATGCTTAATAAATATTATTTTATCATATTTATTAGCAATTCATCATATATTTATTAATTTTATAAGATAATAAATTAAACTTTTTAATTAAATTTTTATAGGTAACAAACAACAATCCCATATGTGATTTCAAAATTTTACTAAACCTCATGCGTTTCAAAATTTTTGTACGAGGCTCTCATATTTTATAAAAATTTAATAAAATATCCTTTTTTGAAAAGGTAATTAATTGAATTAATAAACCCCAAAGGGTACAATATTGTATAAGAGTAAGAAGCCTCTAAAGGCCCAAGACTAATTATGGATTGCTTTAAACAGTGGAAATCACTCAACTTGCCACTATTAGTACAATTGATGATTGTTTTAGAAGAATAGGATAGGAGATTCAAAATATTGATGAAATTACAAGTTATGGATGAAGAATTACTCTTTTAACCACATTTTAAATTGCATTATCAGCTAAACCTCATATTTTTTCCTGGTTCTTGAAGATCCTTGAGTTTCTTTCATCCCAAATTTGATACATAGTACTTCTCATGGATACTAAGCTTCTAGTTGAATGCCTTGATTGGTTTGCAATTGAGGATGATAGCATACTCATAGTTAATAAATATAACGGGTATACTAAATAAACTATAGATCATATATTCCTAGAAGAATGGAATAAAAAAAACTTTTCCATAGATTCCAAAGCTTATAAGCAAAGAATGCATCTGTTAAGAATATTGAAGAAGGATAAATTATCTAACGTAGGGAGTTTATACCTTTTTACTAACCAAAGGAAAGCTGATACCTTACGCAGTAGCCATTTTTTCTAGATAATTTTGGCCCAGGGGAGTGTAGGGTGGTGAGGGCTCAGTAATAGTCTATAAGAGGCATTGTTAAATCTTCTTAAGTGGCGTTTCCTCCAAATATAAGAGTCTTCTGCTTTGAAGTTGGTGAGTAACAAAGGATAAGGTTCCTACAGTTGTGTGTAAACTCTGCATTCCATTCACCTTCACTCAGTAAAAGTTTCACTCTACTGTCTAAGGGGTATTAATGGATCAAGGCTTGCAATTGAGGATTTTTAACTACCTACAGAGGATCACTTATCATACTATAAAAAGTTACCTTTCTTACTTTGCGCGCAATATAGTTTTGGAGTGGTTCTCTCAACTTCATCTTTTGTTTCATGAACCAACAAGTGCTTGCATTGACTTAAACCTCCTATAGTTTCCATTCAAAAAATAATTATGAATCCACAGTACCAAAAATGTTTCATTGTTTGAAAGAATCCTCTATAGCTTTTTACTTAACAAAAGCTCGTTTGTTAGCATGCTTACAGTTGCACACTTCCTCTAAGCTAACTTTACAGTAAGTTCAAGAGTCATTACCTCCTTTCCATAAAAATTTCTTGAATAACTTATCAATGTATTTAATAAATCTCTTTGACACAAAAATATGTGATGATTAGTATATGTGCAGAGATTGTAGTACAAAGTTAATGGGAGATAGCCTTTTAACAAAGACATAAATTTAGTGATTCAATTGAAGATCCTTTTTTGGATCTTTTCCAGCAAAGGTAAGCATTCTAAATGCCTTACTCTTTTGATTAAGATTGGTAGTCCCAAGTACATAAATGGAGAGTCTTTTATTTTTAAACCTATAATGGTTGAAAACTAGGTGGAAAGATGCTTGCTTCTTGTAGAGATAATTAAGTGACTCTTCTCCAAGTCAATGGATAGACCTGATAGTAGCTCGAAAATTTGTATAGATGTCATTAGAGTGATCAAGGATTTATCTTTGCTTCTATAAAACAAGAAAAGGTCATTTATAAAACCAAATGCCTCAAATATGTGATTGTCACATTCCCATCCCAACGAATCAAAGGCTTCATGAAATTCAAAATTTATACTATAATTTATAAGAGCTTTCTTCTTGCCATAAGATCTGAAAAGTTCTAGAGCCAACAAGCTGTTATCCCCTATAAGCCTGTTAACGAGGAAAGCACTTGGAGCTTTATTGATCACCTTGTTTAGCACTGATCTTATTTTGTTAACAAGGATCTTGGATATGACCTTGTATATTGTGTTGTAGCATAATCTAGGTCTATAATCAAAGATTATGCTAAGGCCAAATTCCCTTTTTAAAAAATTCAACTATGACATTTGTTATCACATCCTTTATCAAAGGCTAAGATCTTCGGAAAAATAATATATTAAGCCCATCAAGGGTAGGGGTTTATGTGGATTAAGTTAGAAGAGAGTTAATTTTGCCTCTTCTTTGGTGACTAGTTTGGAGAGCAGTATAATCCTATTTAATGAACTGATTGAAAATAAACTCCTTTAGAATAAAAGTTAAGAAGTAGCAATGAGCCTAAGCCTTAAAGGTACCCTTATAGAAGTTCAATCTCTTCCCTCATTTCATCTTGATCTATAAGAGTGTCCCATCCTGCTTTAATAGTGTTAAAATTCTATTATTGTTTTTCCTAGTTTTGATGGCCTTGCGTAAAAAATTATATCTTTTTATCTACATCTTTAAGCCACCTTATCAGTGCTCGTTGTTTAGTAAGGAATTGTGGACTTCCAAGGGTTGGCGAAAATTAGATAGAGCCTTCTATTCCATGCTTAAGAGTTTTGAGTTACTTGTGTTAAGCTAAAGCTGATTTCAAATTTCCATTAATTGAGTTTCTGATATACCCACATTCTTTTATGTGTTATTGAACATTCCTTGATTAAGCTTTTTGAGTTCCATTGCCACCATCCTCAGCTTCCTCATACACTTAAAGGATAGGAATCCCCTAAATTTTTTCAAAAATACCCTTTTTCACATTTTCTTCGAATCATTCCGCCTTAGGAAGAAAATTATTAAAACAAAATGGGGCTTTCTTAAGATGGTTAGTACCAAAGTTTTGTACTATAATTAGGTAGTGATAAGAGAATATAGGTTTTCCAAAATTAACATAGTTAGAGGGAACCTATTCAACCATTCTTTATTTATTATATCCCTGTCAACATCTTCATAATATTCCAAGAATTTTATCTTTATTATTCTAGGAATAGAAATTACCATAGAAGTTATGGTCAGTTACCTGTACATTCAAAATGCATTCTTTCATATCTTCATTGTATTTGCTAAGGTTCACATTCCCAAATGCTTCTAAATTATAAAAAGGCATATTAAAAATGCCTAAGATCATCTAAGGACCAATAATAGTTGAATGGATCCTCTTCAAGTCATTTTGTAAAGATTTTCTTTAGAAAGCATCGTTTAATCTTTAGTCCATTTCTAAAATGGGTCAAATAATTTTTTAAACTCGATAGAATACAGTTTTCACCACAATGCAATCAATACAGTTTCAATAGTCAATTGGGGCTCAATTTCATTCATAACCCTTTTTAGTTATAAATCATTCCACTTTGAGCCGATTGGGCTCATTTCAAAGGCAAAACACTTACAAACTCCTTCCAACTGGCAAAATTTATACAAATAGAAATATCTACAATTAATTAATCCCATTTACAAAAATTTTCTATTTGTAAATGAGATTAATTAATTATCAGTTATTTTAAGATCGATCTCTTCTTTGTAAGAAGTAAAATTAGTTGAATAGCTTGAGTAAGAATTTATCGAAACCTAGGAACAGAAGTTCAGGCCTTGAATATTTGTTGGTAGCAGAAGCTAATTGATACCTTGGGGATGGTATTATGGTAAAGTTTATATTTTTTATTACAAAACTATTGTTATTATATAATAAAAATATTATCTCTTCGAAAATGATTGTTTGTCGTTTTTTTTTCAGAATAAAATTACGAGATGACTTCTACAAATTCCAAAGAAAATGTAAATTCACATTAAAATGATTGTTTGTCAACTAAGATTAATTCATTATTGGTCACTCAAAAGTCATTAAAAATACAACAAACGCAATAAACAAATACAAAAACCTGTCTAAAACATAATATACTATCTTTAAGGTCACTAGTATAAAACTAGTAATTTTATCAATGTTACTATTATTTAAAATACAAGTATAAAACTTGTAATTTTATAAATTTTACTATCATTTAAACAATTTTTTGTTGTAAAAAATAAATTTAACATCACTGTATTAAATTTTTATATTAATCCAAACAATTGATAAAACATGTGTGATATATATGTAACTTACTACATATAGTTTACTGTACACTACAGTGTACAATATCCGTCCTATTTTAAACATTTGAATTAAAATGAATTAATTTAATATAAGTTAAAACGAATTAATAAGTCAAAAATTTAACTAATTTAGTGCAATCATATTAAGTAAATAATTGTCAGTTATTTCTTTGCGAAGAATCTTTGCCCTTCATTAAAAAAAAAAAAACTCTACCCTTAATTATCAGTTATTTTAATATCGATCTCTTCTTTGTAAGAAGTAAAATTAGTTGAATGGCTTGAGTAAGAATTTATCGAAACCCAGGAACAGAAGTTTGGGACTTGAATATTTGTTAGTAGCAGAGGTTAATTGATACCATGAGGATAGTATTATGGTAAAGTTTTAAATTTAATATTTTTTATTACAAAGCTATTGTTATTATATAATAAAAATATTATCTATTTTTTGAAGAAATAAAAATATTATCTATTTGATATGATTGTTTGTCGTTATGTTTTCTTTCAGAAAAAAAAATACAATATAACTTCTACAAATTCCAAAGAAAATGTAAATTCACAAAAAAGAAGTATATTAATTCATTATTGGTCCAATAAAACTCACTCGAAAGTCATTAGAAATACAACAAACGCAATAAACAAATACAAAAACCTATCTAAAACATAATAAGATCACTAGCTTCACTATTTCGAGTCACTAGAGTACTCCGATGTCAACCTGCCAGTCTTCTCCGAAACAAGCTTCTTTATTTTATCCTTATTTGAATTAATTTCTCTCCTAATATTATCTTGTTTAAAATTAGGAATCATTTGATTGGGCAACAAGAAATGTCATATTAGCTGATGTGAAATCCCAATCTGAAGGTAATACTCATATTTTTATTTATTATTTAACTCATATTTAATTATTTTACTTATTAATAATTCTAATTATATTATATTTTATATTATTTTATAAAGAAACTTGTTGGGCACACGCTATAGCAAAGGTAGTGGAAGCCTTATACAATATGGACGAAGAGGGACAACCATCCAAGAAATTTTATGAAAAAAAGAACTATCAATTCAAGAATTGATAAACTGTGTGCTGCCCAAATCCGAGAGTAAAACTTCCATCACTAACCTAAATAAGGCTTATAAGTGGATTCGAGATAATGGATTAGCAAGAGAAGCAGATTGCCCATACCAAAGACAACGGGATGAGAAATATGATTACAAAAGAAGAAAAAATGTAAAAAATTTTAATAATTAAATTTTATAATTAATTTACATATGACTTTTTTAATCTCTTATGTTTTACTATTTAAATTATTGTTGTAGGACAAGCAAGTTGTATATATATTGAATTTTGAAGTGAAGGAACCAGTTGATGATTCCGAGCTCTTAAATGTTATCTTGAGGCAGCCGATTGTAGGGAGTATGGACGTATATGCAAGTTTTTTAAATTGGGGAGAGGTAAGTTTTAATTATTTATTATTCATTATTAAATTATTTAGAATCTTGTTATAACAAAAATTTTGTGACAGGGCGTTTATAGGGGTCGTGAGAATCAGAATGATGCTTATGTGGATTGCATGCAGTACTAATAGTGGGATTTGGATCCCACCAAGGTATCCCGTATTGGAAGATCAGTAACTCTTATGGAAGTAGATGGGGTGAAAATGGCTACGGAAAAATCTTCCGAAAGTCGGATCATTCATCCTTATTTAAGATGATCTCTTATCCCGTGGTAAGTTATTTTAAATAAATTTGGATTTAAAATTAAAAGTAACTTATTTAAAATACTAATATATTAATATATGATATTAGTTGTAGGTTCTCCGGTCTTCTCCAAGAGCTGCTAGTTTAGCAAGTCAACAGTTACTGCTTTTTTTTAGCCACATTGTAATGTCTTTTGTTTTTTATTAGTCTTGTATAACTTTTTACTATATAGAAGCTCTTTTTTCTCGTATAATTTTTTTAGTCCATATTATATACGACTTTTTTTGCATTCACGGCACTATATTCTCAACAAGTTTTTTTATAAAATAATATATATAATATAATATAATTAGGATTATTATCATGTTTTAATGATGAAAGATTAAGTAAAATAATTCAAACACAAAATTAAAAATAATTTGATAAATAAGGAACTAAAATGTAATTTATAACAACATACTACATTTCATGATGTTCAAGATCACATTTATTGTCTAGTCAAATGATTCCTAAATTTAAATAGAATAATGTTAAAAGAGAATCGACTCAAATAAAAATAAGTAATCATAGATAATTATAAACTATGATAAGAAGATGAATCTTAAGTTTAAATATAATAATGTAAAGAAGAATTGGGACAAAGAAAGAAAAACTGATCATTGTAATTATAAAATGAGTATATACCAATTAAAAAAAAGATTCTTACAACATTATTTTGAAGTGATTCCAAATGTAAATATATAAACTTCTTTCTCTCTATGTGTAGATAAATTCTGACATGAGGGCTCGCTTTTTTATATTTTTGTCTTTCAATAACGGTGCTTGAATTGTCTAATTAGTTGGCTAAGTTGTTATTGTAAATAAGCAGGTTTGTTTTGTCGATGGAAATGGAAAATTATGTCAAATACTTGGGTTAATTGTTTAATTTATAATCATTTTTGGGTTACAATTTAAAATAACATAATTTAAAATAGTTTACAAACATTTTTGAGTTTCAATTTAAAATTCAACAAATAAAAATAACATTTCAAAAGATATAATATCAAAACTGCAAGCATTAGGTCTGGAGACTCAAGACTGACTCAAAAAGAAACCCTACGACTTAAAAGTCATTAATATACAATATAATTTTTTAAAATTATCAAAATATTGATAAATTTATCTCCGTTACCAATGCCAATCAAAGTTGGTGGATGGAAGATGACACTTTGGAATACGCTAAATAAAGCAATAGATATTAAACCAGAAATAAGGCAAGTGAAATAACGTCTTCACTTCATTTCTTGGAACTCAAATACAACAGAACAAAATACCAGTGTTTCTCAAGAAAGGAGATTGAGAAAGATAGAAGCAGTACAGCAGTACTAAGGAGGAAGAAGACGCCCAAAGGACAAAATGGAATAATGTATCCTCACTCCTATGCCCTCCTCTACTTATAACAGAATTGTATAATGGATTACATAACAAAATCAGCATATCTTGCAGGTGGCTATCTGTCACGTGTTGATCATTGGTGTGACTCAGCAGTTGTGGAGTGTTCCTTGTTGTGAGTGGGAGTCGAGGATGGGCCTGGGTCCATGACATTACCCCTACCATCGAAGGAAACCTTGTCCTCAAGGTTAGCGGTGTTAGCAGGTGGATCAAGCAATGGCAATGGGATACTCTGTGTTGTAGGATCACCCATACGCTTTTTTAAGACTGAGACATGAAACACAGGATGAAGGCGAGAAGACGATGGCAGGTCCAACTTGTAGGCGACATTACCAATTTTCTGAAGCACGCAGAAGGGCCAAAATACCTCTGTCCCAGCTTTTGATTTCGGTGTAAACAAAGTGAAACCTGGCGATATGGCTGTAATTTAACAAAAACCCAATCACCAACCTGAAACGAAACATCGTGCCGATGTTTGTCAGCCTGGTTCTTCCTCCGGACTTGAGCCTTGAGCAAATTAGCCTTGAGTTGTTGCAGGAGGAGATCGCGACTGGCCAGTTCAGTGTCAAGTTCGGACAGCTTAGTAGTATTTGGTACGTAGCGGATAATAGTCGGTGGATCGCTACCGTACAAGGCCCGAAAGGGAGTCATGCGAGCAGACACGTGATGGGCAGTGTTGTACCAATATTCGGTGTTGGGACCCGTTTCCAGAACCCAACTCATAACAAACGAATCATAGCTTAACAAATATAAATTCATTTTTTTTTCATTTACACAACATTCAAAGTAGTTCAATTTCCAATTTGAAATTCATCAATTCCTCAATCCATTTAATCTTTCATATTCGATCATATCGCATTCGAATGCGAAAACATTTTATCATTCAGTATAACCATATCTCTTTTATCCAAATTTCTCTTATTACCAAATATTCGAATTTCATCCAAATTTCAATTGATCATAACTTCTAGCTCCGATATCGAAAAATTACAAACTTTATATCGACAGAAAGCTCTCATCCGACACTACAAGTTCATGAAGATCATTTTATCAAATTTTGCCTAAATCAAAAGTCAACTATTCATTATCAAAAAGTCAAACTTTCTTAATTCTTCAAATTTAACACTTTCACTAATCACTTCTTGTTTTTCAATTTCCATTTCAATCAACTAAATCATCTCATTCACTTTAACTTTCATTAACTCATAATATTCACTCTAAATTTCATAAC
>JANKOE010000005.1:23937533-23949254 GCA_026284465.1 Erythroxylum citrifolium
GTTGAGCTTTTAGCTCTCGGTGGCTACTCCAGTCACAACTATCATTGTCTGAGCATGCATTCATGTATGAAATGCATATGTCCCAATTTAACAGTAAATATGTCACAATTAATCCACGTGTCACAATGAGGTAGTAACTGTATCATAATCAATTCACGTATCACAATTTATCACATCAGAGGCAAGTAATTCACAACTTCACAAATAGATAATACTTATATGTCATAGCTCCCAATACATCGGACCTTCTGTCCGGAATCTACAGTCATAATCAATCACAAAACCCACCATTATTCACCACAGTATACATATAATAATTGAGAGAACCATCTAGGTTACTCACCGATAGCTTCCGAAGCTAATGCCTGGAAGTCTCGGCAACGTCTGTGGGCTGACGTTTCAAATGCGCCTCTAAACAAACTTCAAAGCTTCAATCTTCCAAGTTTCTTCTAAATCTCTACCTTCCACTCACCCCCCTCACACCCACGGCAATCATCATTTTAAGGGGGGTAGAAGGCTTAAGCTTGAATTTGTGTACAAGTGAAGGGCAAGCAATTAAGCTAGAAGAGTTTTTGTGAACAAAATGACAATTTAAGAAGACCAACGAAGAAAAGGAAGGAGAACCCACAGAGGAGAAGAAGAAAATCTCACAAAAGCACCTTTCTCACATTCCAACTTAGAAGTGTCGTGTATGGCTCTCCAAATTTAGGTTATTTGTAAAACAATTAAGATTAAGACTAAGTAGGCAAGTGACAAGTTTCACTTGCCACTTGTCTTGTTTCTAAGCCTTCTTTTGTTTCCATTTCAATATTCAAATTTCTAGTCCAATTTCTCTCCAAATTTCAATGGCTCATATAAAAAATTCCTAAAGTAATGTATCTAATTTTCCAGTGCCATTAGACAGTCATTTTCGGTACCGAAGACTCAATCAGTCTGTCACTTGGCAATTTTTTCGGTCTGGACATTTTCTCAAAAAATTCCAGAAAATTTCTAAAAGTCCCTAAAAATGGAAAACACACATAAATCACTCCAATTCAATTTTTCAAGCACAAATAACATATTTTTCACAATAAACACATATGCCGAGAAATGTCATGAATGCATGTACAATCATGTGCATGTGCAAAAATTGCCATTCATATATATATCGAGGCTTTATTATGCATGATCATGCCGAGATAAGTTTAAACATTCCTAACCCGTCCCAAATGACCAATTCACCCTTCCCATTGGAGGTGGGATGTTACAAATACAGCTACATACTTGACAAATACTCTTCTTGTTTTTTTCTCACAAAAATGATAAGACAGTTGTCCAAAAATCCACGCTTGTGTATATGGAACATAGCAACAAAGATTGCTTTAAATCACCGAAATTGCAGCTGCCAAAGATAGCTCAAATTGCCCAAATTGCAGTTGCTGAGAATAACTCAAATCACCAAAAAATCAGTTGCATAATCTTCATTAAAACATGGTGATCTTATCTCTAATAAATCCTATCTTTTCTAAGATTTTATTCTCCACTGTATCTTGTATTCAAGAATCCCACACAAGGTAAATTTCTTATCATAATGATATAGCAATATATCCAACTACAAATAATGCCTAAAAGAATTAATTAGATATCTTAACAATCTCCCCCTTTTTGGCATTATTTGTCACATATAAGAACACTCCCTTAATAAGATAATTGGACACTCCCCCTTAATCATCAAGTTCCAACTAATTGAACACCAAGTCTTAACAATAATCTCAGGTAAACAATCATCCAATTTTCTCCCTCTTAGAACAAAAGAATGCCAAAACAAAGAATAAGGAGACATAAAAGTTAGCAGTAGGTGCAACGGAAGAATCATAACCACGTAGTGCACCAGTAGAAGGCCAAGATGACATTTTATCAATAGTCGAAACACTAGTCAACATATCATTACTCACATCAAAGCCATTAACATAACACTAATTAAATTCAAAAACCCCAAAAATGCATTCAACGAATCAGAATCAAACTTAATCAATCTCCCCTTCACATAAACCATATGAAAGCATACAGTTGTATCGTCTAAAACACCTTTATCCAAATTATAGTAAAATTCTCACACCAACTCAGTGTCAAAATGTGGCAATAAAAAAGCATGCAACAAATTCCTCTCAGTCAAAAATTCATCCAAATTAAATTGGTTATACTTAACTAATTTTATAGGATGATCAAGAACAAACCCGGTTGAAGCGAAAGTATCACATTGTTGTTGCTTGCCAAGGAGATGAAATGGCCGACAATGATCAGAACGAAAAGCTAAACTAATCAAAGGACAAGGGCTGCAATGGATAATATGTTGAATAAAAGAGAAAATCGAAAAGGTATCCAACACATCCAAAACCAATAATCATCAGTAAAGAAGCCTTTTGACTTCAACAACACTTTTCCAATAGTAGGTGCTTTAATCCTAAAATCTGGATTAGGTGCATTCCTTCTTTTGTCCATAAATTCATTCATGACAATGGCATTTTGTTTGTACATCATTGGAGAAATATAACAGACCCATAACATCCAAGATATAATGTCATTCTTGGCTATTACAAATCTTCTAAGAGTCCTAAGTTAAGACAAACCATATAAGTGATTCCACAAATAATGATGATATTTTAAGCAACCAGATTGGTAATCCCTAAGTCAATGAAGGATAAAATAAGAAGTCCCTTTGCTTATGAAAGATAGGTAGACTGAAGACTGTTATTGCATATTCTTCCAACCCATTAAACATCATGTTAATTAGATTGAAAAAAAATGCTCCAAAGAAATTTTGTCCATTTTTCACTGTCCCAACTTTGTTGATATTTCATCCATTAAAAGAACCTTTGTTGGTCCTACCAGTATCTGCCCTCTAGTCATACGTTTCTTTTGTCCTCCAGATATACCTCTTATCATCTCATTCCCAACCATAATATCTGCAAACATATCTAACCCTAGTGAAAGCATAGTGCCTAAACTCATACAACCTATGATATAAAGAGAAACTAGGTTAAAGCTTGAAAAACCCAACTCAAATCTTCCTACAGATCTCTAACCAAGCATCAACATTTCCTCGACATCGCTCTGTAAATCAAAATCTAGAAGCCAAACTCTCAAATCATCAAGCAGAGCCTTATTTTCACATCAAATATAATATTCAACAAGTAAAGAAAAAGCCAAGCACACACCAATCACCTGAACCTTAGAAAGCCCATAAATTAAAAACTTAGAAAGCCTAGATGTTAACTCCTTCGAACCTCTTTATTTTACTTACTTCAATAAGTTTTAAAGTTGTAAGGCACTAATCTTACCAATCACATTCTTAATAAGATGACCTCATCAAATTCACGATGGAAGATCCTTGTTAAAATCAAGTTTTCTTGATTTTTTGTTATCCACCAAGTCTATTTCTTTATCAAATGTCTAGTTGGTTTCGTCCTCAGAAGCAACCCACTAGTCCTCTGTTTGGTTGATTTCTTCTATGGAAACAATTAATTGTGGATCTAGACTGTTTTTGAAATGGGGCAGTCTATCCATGTGAAGAATGCCTCTACCAATTACCGTTACTTTCTTCCCATCACCAAATGTGTCGTGATCATCCATACAACTTTGATAATCCATCAAGTAGCTTCTTTCACCTGTCATATGTGAACACCTACTGTCAAAATATCATATATTGTAAGAAGTGCCACACATTGATTTAAGAGCCACAAGTGCTTACAGTTGGTTCTTTCTAACCCAGATCTCCTTTGGTGGCTTCTCCTACTGAAAGTTCTTCAAAGAACGTTTTAATTTTCTATTTTGAGCATTATGCAATAGCATTTGCAACAACTTGTCACAATTTGGCCTTTTGTGACCCTTTACACCAGAAAAGTGACATGTAGGCATGACCTTTCTGCTTCTTTTTGGTATTTCTCCTTGCTTACTTTACAAATCTAACTTCACCATTTTGCTCATTATTCAACTTAGCACATTCACCTTTATAACCAACACCTTGAAAGTCCACTTTATTTTTACTAATTTCCAACAATTGATCTAACTTCTACCACCATTCAACATTCTTATTTCTTTTTTGGTATTGACCAACTTTAGCTTTGTTTCATCAAGTTTATCTGTTGTTGACAACAAGTTCGTCTCTAGATCATGAATGACGTCCTTCATGGCTCAATTTTCCCTCTTTAGTTTCTCATTTAGCTTACATGTTTTCACCCACTTGGCATAAATTAATTCATAGACCTTGCAGATGTCTTCCTTTTTGAATTTTAGGTAGTTGTCATTGCTGTCACAATCTAAATTTGAGTTTAGTACTAAAAAATATGTATTTTCATTGTCAATTTCTTCACTGGTTGCTACTAAGGAAGCAACTAAACTTTTGTTGTTTAAAGCAATCAACGCAACATGATTACTCATAATTTCTTCTTCGTTGTCAAGTCACTTTTGGAGTCATTTTTACTCCAAGTGTTCATGTAAGACTTCCCTTTTCTCTTCTTAAGAGTATTAGCACATTCTGCTTGCATATATCTGAAACCTTGACATTCATGACATTGAATCTTCTTTATTTTCTTTTCACCTCTTTGAGTTTTTTCCTATTGTTTAGAATTGTTGTTTGATGAACTCCCATCATTCTGTCTGAACTCAGGTCTATCTTTCTTCACCTTCTTTAACTACTTGTTGAAATTTCTTATTAGCGACATTATATCATAATTTTCATCAGAATTGTCTCCTGAATCATTCACAAATTTAGCAACTTTAGTTTGCAAAGCTAACCTTTTGTTCTTCTCATACTTATCTCTCAATAATTTCATCTCAAAGTTTTTGAGAATCCCAATTAACTTATCTAAAGATAACTCATTAATGTCATGGGCTTCTTCAATGGCTGCAATTTTTGGCAAAAATTTAGAAGGCAATGATCTCAATGTCTTCTTCATAAGTTTCAAATCTAAAAACTTCTTACCAAGTTGATGTGCTTTGGCAATATCATGCAGCTTCTCATGAAAGTCTCCAATAGTATTACTTTCCTCCATCTTGAGTTCTTCAAATCTAGTGGTTAACATCTACAGTTTCAAAGCTATCAATGATTTTGATCCCTCATGGATTGATTGCAAAGTATCCCGCGCTTCTTTTGCAGATTCATAGGCTAATATCATAGCAAAGCGACCTACATCTATTGCACTGAAGATTACGTGCATTGCTTAAGAATTACCAAGTGCTTTGTGTGCATTGCTTAAAAATTACCAAGTGCTCCCTTTTCTCCATTTAGAGAAATCTTTAAGTACTGCTTAATCCTTTTCATCAATCGTCATTAGATGTGCAACCATTCAAAATCGATGTTCGTGCTATGTTTCCTTGAGCATGAATAAATACTTTCATCCTTGATTTCCAAACAGGTAATTAAAACTATCTAATAACTGTGGCCTAGTAATTGATGCCCCTTCTCTAGTAGCCATGATTGCAAAACACTGATCTACACCAAATTGACAAACCAAGTTTTGATTGGGTGAACATTGCTCTGATACCAATTGAAAGTCCCAAAGGATGTAGTTTCATAAAGATTTTGTTTTGCCTCAATTGCTTTGAAATATTTATGTCAGTTGCTTAACACAAAGCAACTGTGTTAACAACTGTCAAATTTTCAAAAAAAAAACACAAACAGAAAAATTAAACATAAAATTAATAAATTAACCACCAAAATTTGGTAACACAGTTCGACATACTTGGCCTACATTTGTGGGGCCCTCACCACTCACCCCTTGACACTATCCATTTGTACTTATATCTTGTAGGAGTATTTCACTCTTAATGTCATGATAACCTCGTGTTAACCTCAACAGAGGATTTTTGCAATGACAAACATTAATAAAGATGAAAACAATAACCCAATGATTAAATCAATAACAATATAACAAAGAACATTTCGAGTCGAGAGACACTCCCTTATACGTGCAACCTCATCAACCTAAAAACATGGGAAGTTGTCCAACAAAAATATATTGTGAAAATTGTAGTTAATCTACAAATACCCTCACACACAGTAGCCAAGAAACATCAATAAATCATGTAATTAATCACCGAAGAAACCCATGGACATTAACCATAAAAACCATCATAAGAACATATAATTAATCCCCAAAGAATACCAAAATCGCAACTACTCAAATCAATAGATGGACTGCATGTTTTTCACAAACAAAACCTTGTAATTAATCATCGAAGCCCATACGTAAAGTAACCCCACCAATCTTCAATTAAATATATAATTGATCTCACAAGTGCGTCAAATACATGGCTGCTAAAATCATTATATCTCACGTAACATGGACTGTCAAAATCATAATAAATCACTAAAGCATATCAACAAAAACATAGCCACATAAATCATCAATCAGATATATGTTTCATCTCTTAAAACATCACAAAAATATAGGTGCACACTTAACAAATATTCTGCCTGTTTTTTTTCTCACAAAATGATAAGACAACTGTCTAAAAATCTACGTTTGTGTATATGGAACACAATAACAAAGATTGCTCAAAATCACCAAGATTGTAGTTGCCAAAGATAACTCAAATTTTCAAAATTGCACTTGCCAAGAATAACTTAAATCACAAGAAAATTTGCTTCATAATCTTCGATAAAACATGGTGATCTTATCTATAATAAATCCTATCTTCTCTGGGATTTTATTCTCCATACTATCTTATCTTTATGAATCCCACATAAGGTAAAATTCTTATCATAATGATATACCAAATATATCTAACTACAAATGCCCAAAATAATTAATTAGATATCTTAAAAATATCTTAAAAGACATTAACTAAAATATCAAATAACAAGATACCTTTTGGATTATTGTATAATAAGACCCCTATGTTTAAACATGTGCATACTTTTAGTTATTTGTGTTATGGATTTACTGTTTATATTAAACATAAGTTTGATCAAAGAGGTTTACCTGGAAATTTTCTTGGTCATTTTTTTGTCAAAAGGGTTATAAAATTTTTTATTTTCACATAATAAAAATCTATGTGAGTCATGATATCATTTTTCATTGGTGTATATTTCCTTGTATGTCCAAGGAAGACCATGTTTATTCACTCCCTCTTCCCTTCCCAATAAGTGACACCACCATTAGGGATCTTTTTACTTCCTCCTTATTACCTTAAACATCTAACATATTTGAAACCACTTCACCACCACTCAACCTTACAATATATCCAATTACATTCACCCTAGTAGCAACACCATTAGCTAAAGCACTCACCACAATACATTCTTTACCTAAAACACTTGAAAATGATCTTTCACTTCTCATTCCATTAAAACAACCCAAAAGGAACATTCAAACACATCTAAAGTTTAAAGACTATTATTACCCTGAAGCTTGAATTCTTTCTAGTTCTTCAACTCTATGTAAAAAGGATATTCTTGAAAATATTCTTTCTTATAATAGATTTAAATCTTTTTATTGTGCATTTTTTAGCTCTTTATCTCTTATATTGAGCCTACTTCTTTTAACCAAAATTTTAAGTTTCTTTAGTGGATACAAATAATAGAATCTGAACTTTTTACTTGATATTAAACCTACTTCTTTTAACCAAATTGTTAAGTTTCCTTAGTGGATACAAATAACAGAAGCTGAACTTTGTACTTTGGAACTTTCTAATAAGATTCAAATAGGTCTTTAAAATCAAAAGACAATATGACAGAGGAATTCAATGATATAAAGCTCATTTGGTTGCTAAAAGTTTTCCAAAAGTTGAAGGAATCAATTATCATGAAAATTTTGTTTTTGTTGCAAAATTGGTGACAATGAGAATTTTATCAAATATTGGAGCTATTAAACAATGGAATTTACATTACCTAGATGTTTAAAATGATTTTCTTCATGGAAAGCTTGGTAAGAAGGCTTATATATCTATACCATCTTGGCAACCTTGGCATAAGGAGTTTTCTCTAGTTTACAAGCTTTATAAATCTTTATATGGGTTAAAGCAAGTATCTTACAATTGGTTTGCAACATTTTTTTATGCCCTCTTTGATTTTGGCTTCACTTAGTCACATATTGATCACTCTTATTTTCTCTTTTTGAATGTGTCCATTTTAATTTGTATGGACTATGGATGACATGATTATTACTGGTGATAACTAACATCTCATCAGTCAAGTTAAGTACTTTCTCCTTATTCACTTTTGTATTAAGGATTTGGACATTTTAAAAATTTTCTTGATATTAAAATCACTCATTCCAGAAATAGTTTCTATTTGAGTCAATGTAAATATGTTCTTGACTTAGCTTTTGTTGCTAAAATTATAGGTGCTCGCACAATGGATACTCTAATGGGACTTAATCTTAAATTGACATATTTTAATGGTCCTTTATTTGAGGGTGCTTAATAAGATTTTTTTAATCATTTTGGATATTAATTACCATATGCCAATTATGAATATTGATTATATCTTAAAGATTAGCATATCTTTTGTTTTCAAATCATCTTTGGTGAATCTAAACCTTAAACAAATCAACACAAAAAGGTGCAGTTAGAAGGATAAAGCTAACAACAATGGCTTTAAAGATTAGGCATGGGCAGTTTCAGTGGAAAATATAACTTTTAAACCTTGATTTTGCAAGAAAAACATGTGAAAAGTTGTTTAAATCTTATCTTGACCAGGTCTAGAAGACAATCAATGAAGTTATGATTTATAGGAGCCAAAGAATCACAATAAAAAGATCTCAACATCATCAAAATAAGTGTTGATCTTTTAACTAATTTATAATATGCACAATTATTTTATTTATTAAAATGATCATCTATTAGATTAAATATTGAATACATAAAAGTTTAATTCCTTTAATATTTGTAGTAATTAGGAGTTTTTAATTTTATTACATCATAAATTATTAACTTTAGGAAAAGCATTTAATTAGATTAATTGTAACAACAAATGTTTTGTTTCTTGCTTTGGTAGTCTTTCTTTTCTTAAAGCTTTTGTTTAATTAAATTTTGAGTCATATATGAAGTTATTAAATAATTAGGGTTAATTGAATTACGTGTTTTTGATTAACTGATCTTAAAGAAAGACAACTATTTAATATCACATTGAATATATTATTGATGAAATATGTAACACCCCACTCCCGCAAGACCCGAACCCGATATCGGTGGTGATATCCGAGTCCGTGCCTGCTAAGGTGGCGTGCTAGAGCACTCAATCAATCAAAAGTCAGTACAATTTTTTTTTGAAATCATTAACATATTTTGCATAAATCAATATACAGATCGGCCCAATTTCATTCATAAACATTTTCCCTTGCACGTAACAACCAATACACAACTCATCAGAGATTCACTAATCACTGAGGGCCCGTTACAGAGACAAAACATTTTCGGATATAAAGATTTGTCATTATAACATAAATCCATTTGTATACACATGATGCAAAAATTTCGGAATCCATTGTTTATACAAAAAATGCCAAAAGACAAGTTTGTACAAGGTAATCAAATACAAAATGCAGACGTAACTGATCCCGACCTCTTCCTTCATTAACATGCAGTACGTATACTCCCGTTGCCTAACGGGGTATTCTTCTGAGTCCTGAAAAATAATTGCAAATTTTTGGTGAGTTTTGCGAACTCAGTGAGTGACCATCAGTTCTTGTTTTTATTTTTCAGCTATTTAGAAAATTGTGTCAGAAGAGTTGGAGCATATATGAAGCTCATGTTTTACTTTTCCAGCAGAGAGTGTATTGAAAAAACCAGAAAACATCAATACAAAGTTCAGATTAAGTCTCAAGTTTATTCATGTTATGCTTGTCTTATTTTTAAAATTTCAGAAGTTGAGTATTAGAGTTTGAAGAAGCTTTTGTGAGTGTTCTGGTTTTCCTTTGAACAAACCTGATACTACTTTGAAGTCATTTTTGAGAGTGAATATCAAAATTCCATCATTAATTAGATTTTTAATTTCAGTCCATTTGTAGCCGATCGTCATGATTGGAACCTAAACTTATGAAATCCTTACAAATACCAACTTCCTGAATTGTGGTTTTCCTCATAAGAAATCAAATCAAATTTAGTTTAAAAGAAATAGCCCAACATTACCAAACATTATCAATTACCCAATAACCAACCTGATGTTGATGTAATATGGGAGCTCAGCTGCTGGAGATAATCTGAGTTTGTTGGGAATTATCTGCAGATTCCTGAATACAATCGTTTACGCCAAATAAACTTTAGATAATAACTCTTAAATTTATATACGTCATTTCAATCCAATATCACCAGAAGTTATACCTGAGTCATGGAAAGGGGGATTGGGGGCGAATCTGCCACATTTGTTAATCTGAGCCCAGCTGCTGGAGATAATCTGAGTTTGTTGGGATTCGCATTACTTGATGTCGGCTTTGTCTTCATTTTCAGACCTCTTATGTCATTCATGTATGCAAAATGGACGTCAGGTTCATTCAGCACATTCCTTTCAGTATTTGAGCGTGATCGTTGGCTTAACTCATGATCTTGTGCTATTTGGTTCTCTTCATCAACTATTTCTTCTCCGTGCAATGTCTCATCAACCATCTTCAACATGTTCAAGAGATTATCTTTCACAACTTGATACGTATCTCTCCTCTCTGCAGCCCTTGTCACCAATCGCATGCTTAATGTACACAATTCTTTATACCTGATAATTGGCAGCTGGCACGAATCCATGTTAGTATCATTGACAGTTGACTCCATTTGTGCAATCGTCCAACTTTTTGCTTTCCTTGTCCATCTTTTCATAATATACTTGCTTGGGATTGTCGAAATATTCTTCAAGCTATACACCTTCAACACATGAGAGCATAAAATGCCAGCAAACTCAAACTTTCCACAACTACAATGAACATCATCATTACACAAATCATAGCTGACCAATTGAGAGTAGCTCTTCCCGGCAACACTAATCTTATATAACTCTACTATTCCATCCTCACAACTAAGAGTGAAACTATAATCATGACAATGATTCCATTCATCTTGGAACCTTTTAAAGACTTCTGGAGTGTACACAATTGATGCATGGTTTAAAATTTTCACCGATGCTGACAATGTTGGCTTGCTCGCATTACTTTTAAAATCAGCTTTTAACTCCTTATATCGACGATCATCAATCAGCCGTTGGAAGTGGTTAAAAAATTGTATTAAGTTATGCTGGTAACTAACATACCTTGTTATCAAACTGTTCATGCTCTCACTGCGTTGCGTGGTCATCATGTTTGCACCAAAAAAATTTCGCCCATGAACCAAAGCTCATTTTTCCTTTATGCCATACAAACGTTTCAACCAGTCATTATCTTCAAGTTCATATTTTTCCAACATCTTCTCCTATGCAATGCAGAAATCTTCTTTTTCTTCATACTCATAGATGCAGGCGCTAAAATCCCTTGCGAACTCTTTAAACTTAGAAAATATACCACTCAAATATATGGCAGCATTTTGATAAATGTGCCAAATACAAAGTCGATGATGAGTATTTGGCCATGTTGACGCTAATGCCTTTGCCATTGCCGCATCTTGATCAGTCAAAATCGTGGTACGCGTTTTCTCAGACATCGCTCTCTGAAATGTCTCAAACAGCCACTGAAATGTTAGCGCAGTTTCATCATAGAGGAGTGCACCACCAAAAATTGTTGTTTGCTTATGATGGTTGATACCGACAAACAAAGCAAG
>JANKOE010000005.1:23975561-23986870 GCA_026284465.1 Erythroxylum citrifolium
CTTCAATTCTCACACTCTTTCTCTTTATTTCTTGATTTTTCAACTTCCATTTCAACCAACTCATTCACTTAAACTTTCATAACCCAAACAAATCGACTTAAATGTCAAAGCCATCAAAACGAATCGATTCTTTTTCTCATTGATTTTCTTAAAGCACAAATTCCTCTATAACACAATTCATATACAAAAATACTCATTCAATTTCATTTACTATTTCTAAATTCCACTAAAAATTAGGGGTCCAACACTAAGTATATTACCGTAGTCAACTGTTGGAATCTTCGCGAATTACTTTCAACCGTAAGTCATCAAGGGCAACCACTTAATCCACACTTCATCAACACAAAACTGCAGCACAAAGATAACATAGACATCAGAAAATAGATCGGTTGCCATGTCCCCAAGAACCACCCTCAATTGACGTTGAAGAGTAGTATAAAGATGTCCAGCTAAATCACTCAATTGTTGATTGAAAAACCATAGCTGCCTACAACCCAATCAATCAACCACAAATAGAAGAACACACGTCTGTAAAACATGCCAACCATACTGGATCAAAAAAGGGAATCATGGTAGAATGCCCTTAAGCTTAATAGTCACGTGATTCTCTAAGAAGTCTTCATAAGATTGAGTTCTATCTTTATACAATCTCTATCAAATATTATCCAAGATAGCTTTTTTTTTATTTTCAACATCCAAGTCATACCAGAATTGTCGTTAACTCACACCACAAAAACGACAATTCTTAAGCTATAGTCCAGTTATAATCATCCAATCAAATCTAATGAATATTCTATCCCATCTTGATTAGAATTTGAAGCTAATCGACATTATCTTGAAAATTCGATTATCAAATAATGTCAAAATTAATAATAAAATAAATAATATGTATCTTAACAATCTCTCCCTTTTTGGCATTATTTGTTACATATTCGAAATTCCCCTTAAAGGAGATAATTTGACATAAAAGCATTAAATGCACAATCTACATGAGAAAAAACTCCCCCTTAATTTAAGATGAGATTCCAAATAACATCCAAATGACATCAAGTTTACATAAGCAATTTACAAATATCCGAATAAATAATAATCATCCATTCTTCCCATTGGGGCAAAAAGAAGCAAAAAAGATAGTCACAGAGATACCTTGAAATCTCCCCCTGAATTAAATAGTCACTAAAAATAATTTGATATCTCCCCCTTGGGACAAAACAATGCTAAAACGAAGAATTTCTTTAATGTGATCAATCTCTACAAATAAGGAGGCATAAGAATAAGCAATAGGTACAGCAAAAGAATCATAAATACGCAGTGTAGCAGTAGAATTCATAGACCCTTAATCAAAACACTAGTTATTACTTACATCAAATTCATCAACATACGACTGATTAAATTCACAGAATGTATTCATCACAATCAAACTTAATTGATCTCCTCCTCACATAAACCATAGGAATGCAAATTTCCCAAATTCATACAACCCAATATAGAGAGAAACTAAGATAAAACTTGAAAAATCCAAATCATAGAACCTAAATCTTCCCATAAGTCTCCAACCAAGCATCAACATTCGATATAACTCTATAAATCACTATCCAAAAGTAGAAATGTCAAATCATCAAGCATAGCCACATTCTTACATCAAATATACTATTCAACAAATAAGGAAAAAACCAAACACACACCAATCAACTGAACCTTAGAAACTATAAATAAAAACTTAGAAAGCCTAGACAATAACTCCTTCGAACCTTCTTTTTTTTAGCAAACAAAAAAATCAATATACTTCAAAAATGTAAAACACACAGTCCTTATGCCCCTTGAAGAAATTCAGACTTGGCCTTATTCCTCGTTACATTATCTTTGTCATCGGTTTCTTCTTATGACACAACTAACAGATCCTCTGTCTGACCGGTTTCTTTAACAGCAACAACTAACTGTGAATCTGGACAATTTCTTATTTTTCCTTCACTACATCTTTGTGCTTGTAATTGACCCTTTTTAAAGTATGTTTTAGTAACGTGGGTTGTTGCTGGAAGTTCATTGAAGAGTGTCTAGATTTTTGTTTTTGAGTCCTTTGAAAGATCATTTGTAACAACTTGTAATATTTCGGCCTTTTGTACCTGATAATCCCACAAAAGTGACATGTATCGATTCTTCATTGAGATTTCTCCGATTGCACCACTTTTTCATCATTCGACTTAGAACATTCACCTTTATAGCTAATGCCTTGAAGGTCTTGTTTAGTCTTACCAATTTATAATAATTTTCTAACTTTTTGGTACTTCCATTTAACATTCTTATTCCTTTTTCCTTACTGGCTAGCTTTAATTTTGTTTCATCAAGCTCATTTATTGTAGATAACAACTTCTTCTTTAAATCTTGAATGATGTTCTTCATAAAGAAGTTTTCTTTCTTTAGCTTTTCATTCTTCTTACACGTTTGCACCCATTTTGCATACATTAATTCATAGACTTCATAAATATCCTCCTTTTTATAATCCAAATCACTGTCATCACTATCATAATCTGATGTTAGACTTTGAGCTTAGGTTGTTACTTGTGCTTTCTCTAGTAATCTTTTTGCTTACTTTTTATTTCAACCACAAGGTATATTTTTCCAGTTCACACTTAAAATTCATATCCATTTTCAATTTCTCAATAAGATTCACAATTCTGGATCCTCACTTTGGGCTTTGTCAATCTTTTCATGTGAAACTGATTTTAAAATTCAATGCAACTAATAACACTTCATTTTGTCCCAAATTCAACTCAATATTCTATACTCTTTATTGCACCAAGTTTAGTAACCTCAATTTATGGATTTGTGCTATTCCGTTATTGATTTTTTTTTCTATTTTTTGTGTTCAATACATCATATAACAACACTAGCTTTACTAGGATAGTTCTCATTTGTACAATCATAATCTTTCAAGTAACTCTATCCATTGTCTCAGTTTCATATTCAATTCTTTCAAACTCAATAATTACCTCAAATTTTAATGATCTGTATAGTTATATATATAGATCTGAAATGTTTCACTGTACATATAATGTCTCGAAGCTTTTAAAACAGTTACTATTGTAGCAAGTTCTAAATCATATGTCAAATAATCAATTCATGAGACTTTAATTGTCTCTATGCATATGAAATCACCTTATTATGCTGCATTAGATTTAATCCTAATCGCTGATGTGAAACCTCATTATATACTACATAATCTCTAGTTCCAAAAGATATTATTATCATTGGTGTTATACTTCCTCAAAATTCTCTTTACATTCATCAGTCATACGATATACACGTTTTTCCTCAGACACTTTTGTCAAAGGGTTAAGATCAACAAAAACTCTTTAACAGTCTCTGGTAGTATCCAATATACAACTAGTTCTAGAAAAATTTCGATCTCTTATATATTCCTTGGAGTTTCTCACATCTTCATTACCTCTATTTTCTCTTTGGGTCTCTCAATATACCATGTTTGGATACTATACGACCCAAAATTTTATTTGATCAAACTAAGATTCACTCTTATTAAACTTGGCATATAATTGTTTCTACCTTTATGAAGTGTAAGATTTATCACAAGTATTCAAAACATTCTTCTCGACTTTGCGAATACATTCAATGTATCATCTATAATCGTAGTCACTATTTGATCATACAAAATTGAGACACTTTATTCTTCAATACCATGATACTATTGGAGCATTGTTAACTCAAACAGATATTGCCACAATTTAATGTGCCCATGATTAGTCCTAGTAATTCCTTAAGCAACTAATTCCTCAATGAGGTAATATTATCTCATGTTATTTTCGGTTTCGCAATTGACTTATTTTCTTGAATTATTTTCTCCATTCATTTGATTTCCTCTGATTTCACATTGACTTATTTTAATGTCTATTCATTTATACTAGTTTCTCTACACGTTTCAATTTATTTGCAATCTTAATTTCCTGTGTTGGTAACGCATTCATCAGATCTAATTTGTATCTTCTGAACATATTTACACAGAATATAATGTGGGCTTATATTCTCCTCACACTAACAAGAATGTCACCTCAATCCAAGAATCCAATAACATAGTTGGAGACTTTACATCAAACAAAATGCATACAGTCTCAGTAGCATATTCTACCCCTTATGCTTGAGTCTCCGCTAGGGATATGACTATAATATTCACTTTTAATTCATTACATATTCATTTATGATTTATTCTTTCATTGTTCATTCTTAAAATAAACTATCTAGTCTGCTTAACCTAATTCGGTGAAATTCTTCTTCAAAAGGAGATTTTTTTTATACTATCAGCAATATTGTTCATGTAATCCCTATTAATCAATTGTCTTTATCATTGCTTATCAACCATTCTTAGTACCTTAAGAAGATCAATTTGTATCATTTCTTACACAATCATAATGTTTTATTCATCAATGTAGTAGACATGATTACTGTCGCATATGCTTAGGTGTGTATCATCAAGGTCATCCCATTCTATCTTGAGATTTATTTTCGATAATTCTCCAATTTATATGTATTACACAAATGAAACTTTGATTCCACTCGGGGTAATCCTTATCACGATTGTGACAGAAACCCTTCTTCTTCTTCTTTTTTGGTCAGGCCACCATCGTGCCCTGCACTTTCTTCCTCGCATTAACACACCTACTAACATCAGTTATACTCCAATTTTCCAGAATTTATCTCTTCTAATATTACATCATGTCATAGTGATTCAACTACCATATTGAGTGCATCAACTCTTCTCATTTGATTCTTCATCTTTTTCTTATCTCATTTATACATAAAATCCCATCTTATAAGCATTTCTAACTTTCTCCATTCTACATATCATTCATCTCATGTAAAGTTATTCATGCCTATTTCATCCTCCTTTTATTCTTTCCTCATTTCTATCTCATCTTCCTATATATATATATATATATATAATTCTAGTCTCAATTACACAGATATATTCTTATACTGAATCATAAACTCTTATCACGATATTTAACCAACCATTTCAAGTCCAAGTTCAACCTTTCAAGGTCACAGAAAATTTTATTTTCTTTCAACTTGGCTTGTACACTTTGAAGTGAATCACATGTTAAACAATACTTAATAATGATATAAAGATGCACAAGCAAGGGGGTTGAATTATGTATCCTTTTCGTTAATCCCCTTTAAAAAATTATCGTTCGATAAAAGAAACTTGTTCTTTTCACAAGAACTACTAAATATCAAAGTTATAGAGAGTTTTAGAAAACTTGTCTAAAACAGTAAACTCTAAAATTGAAAGATAAAAGAGATTGAGGGTTGAGAGATTTCGACACAGCAATTTTTATACTGGTTCACCCCAAACCGTGGGCTACGTCCAGTCCTCAGATGTCTTTCTGAGATTTCACTATCTCTCAAAAACTTTACAAGTGTTCTTTGTTTCCGAGCCTCTTCAGGTCTCTTACAGTCAGTATTCTTTCACGCTTAGCCTCTTCAGGCTATCTGCACTACTTTTAACTGAAAGAATTTTCTAGCTTTGTTACAGAAAAAAATAGCTCTAGATTTTTCGCACAATAATCTCTCGATAATCGCTAAGCTTGGGAATTTTTGTAAATTTTCTAACTTTTTCAATCTTCGACTCCGACTTGTATTTATAGTCTTCATTTCCAACTACTTCTTGAACACTTCTTCTTCATTCTTTAAAGAAACGGTTATTCAGTTGAGTTCTGTAACTAACTCAAACTAATACGTCTTTTGATTCTTCCGTCTGCTTTTCGTGCGTTTTCTTTCTTTCGTCTGCTTTCTTTCGTCTGTTTTCTTTCCGTCTGTTTTTTACTTATGCTTCCATCTGCTTTTCACTTAAGCTTCCGTCTGCTTTTCACTTAAGCTTCCGTCTGCTTTTCACTTAGCTTCCGTCTGCTTTTCACTTAGCTTCCGTCTGCTTTTCACTTAGCTTCCATATGCTTTTCATTTTAGCTTCACTATTTGTTTTTCATCAAAATCATTTAGTGAAGTCATTCTGACTTAACATCTTAGTTAAAAGCGAGTCCTGATTTGAGACAGATGACAGTACATACATAAAAAGATGATGCCAAATCACAACAAATTATACAAGCAATACAAAAAGGGAAACATAGTGATTTTAAAGTGAAAGATGTCAGAAGTTTGTACTTTAAGAGTAGACTATATGTATCGGTAGTAAAGGACTTGAAGAAGAAGTTATTACATGAAGCCCATAATAATGTGTTCACTATACATCCTGGGGGTAATAAGATGTACCATGACTTCAAATAACATTACTGGTGGTCAGGAATGAAGCGTGTTGTAATAGACTATGTGTCCAAGTGCTTGACTTGTCAACAGGTGAAATTTGAACATCAGAACATCAGTCTAGCCTATTGAATATTATCCCAGTTCCACAATGGAAATGGGATAATATCATCATGGATTTTGTTACAGGCTCATCCCTTACACAAAAAAGCATGAAGCGGTATGGATTTTAGTGGACAGGCTCACCAAATCAGCTCCCTTTATACCGGTCTGACCTAACTATTTTATGAATCGATTAGTTGAATTGTATGTGAAAGAGTTTGTTCGACTACATGGAGTTCCATTGTCAATTGTTTCTGACCGAGATGCACGATTTACATCAAGATTTTGGAAAATTTTGTAAGTAGCTTTGGGTACTCAGCTAAGCTTTGGCATAACCTTTCACCCTTAAATGGATGGGCAATCTGAGAGAGTTATACAGGCACTGGAAGGCATGCTTAGAGCATATGTTATAAAATTTTCAGGCAGTTGGGATAGGTATATTCCTTTGATGGAATTTGCCTACAATAATAATTATCAGTCCGATATAAGCATGACAACATATGAAGCATTATATGGCAGAAAATGTAGAACCTCGATTTATTGGACATAATTCGCTGAGAACAAGCTGATTGGGCCTAACATAGTCAAAGACACATAAGAGAAAGTGAGGTTTTTTTAACAAAGATTGAAGGTTGCAAGTGATAGACAAAAATCATATGATGATTTGAAGAGGAAGGATATTGAATATGCTGCAGGTTACAAAGTTTTCTTGAAAGTTTCGCCTTGGAGAAAGGTGATAAGATTTGGGAAAAAGGAAAAGCTTAGTCTGAGATTTATGGGTTCGTATGAAATCCTTGAAAGGATTAGACTAGTGGCATATAGGTTAGCTTTTCCTATGAAACTATCCAAGTTGCACGATGTATTCCATGTCTCAATACTATGGAGATATCGATTGGATGATTCACATATGTTATCAGTACAAGAGATAAAGGTCCAACCAGACTTCTCATATGATGAAGAGCTGAAGGAAATCTTGGCTAAAGTAGTGAGACAGGTAAGAATAAACAAATTCCTCTTGTAAAGGTGCTCTGGCAACATTATGGTGTTGAAGAGGTAACTTGGGAACCCAAATCAATGATGAGAACTCAGTACCTGCAGCTATTCAATATAGGAACAAATTTCGAGGATGGAATTCTTTTTAAGGGGAAGAGAAATGTAAGGGCCCAACATATACCATAGAAGCATTATAGCATGTCTAGGGTTATTAAGAAGTGAATGTAAAGAATTGAGTATGTTTAAGCATAGTAAGGGAAATAATGGTAATTAATTTAAAAGACAAGGGTAAATTGGTAAATTTTTCATTTAAGTATGGACATGCATAATGATATGTGAAATATGGATTATAATGAAATCAAATGATGCCATTATATGCCAATGTGGGAATTAAAAAAAGAAGGACCATATGTGAAATTTGCCTAAAGTTAACACATAGTCCAATAAGATTGAAGCATATGGTCCAATAGGACTGAAGCATGTGTGTAAGTCTAGAAATTTCGTGAAATGGTAGTAGAAGAGAGGAGAGAGGGACAGTGAATTTGTGGTTTCCTCTTCTCATTTCAAGATTTGGGACTACACTTAGTTTAATTTCTATTTGTGCGTATTTAAATGTGTACAAAGATTTATTTGGACATGGAATGGTTGCTGGAATAGTGTATTGGTGTTATTTTGCATGAAATTGGTTGAATATAATAAGAGAGTATCATTTAGTGGAATTCATGTCTTAGGTTCATTTGAACCATTCTTATTGTTTTAGCCATAACTCAGCCTACAAAGCTCAAAATTTGATGATTCAAATTGGAGATAAAACTTAAGACATAACACTAAAAATCTCTAGAAGAGGCCTAAACCTAATTTTGGTAGCATAACATTGAAAATTGAGATAAAAAATGGTGACCTGATTTTACCCTTGTTTTGGAGCATCTTGTGATGTTTCATAGCTTATGATTTAGAAGTCCAAATTGCCTGATTTTTTATGCTATGGAAACTATTGACATAGGGGAACAAATGTTTAGAAGACCTTAAAGCCTAAGTTGAATGTTTACTATATGAAAATTACGAAAATATTGGAGACCATAGTATAATTTGCTTTTAGACTGATTTGTTTGTTCATTTTTAGAACCACCATGTGCCTAGCCCAAATTGCTCTATTTTGAGATTTTTTACTTTCGATTTTTACCGAATCCTACCCGAACCTTTTTGAATATTTATGAAACTTTGTAAACACCTAGAAATAAATGAAATGTGACTTATTATACATGAATTGGGTGATTAAACATTGAAATTTATGATTGAACGTAATGCACGCTAAAGGAAATTTTGTAACATCCCACCCCCGATGGGAAGGATAGAATGGTAATTTGGAAAGGGCTAAGGGTGTTTATTGTTATGAAATGTTCATGCATATCATTGCACATGAAATTGACTGTACATGCATCATGACATTTCCCGGTATATGTGCTTAAATGGGATTTTTGTGAAAATATATGGTTGTCGTGCTTGAAAATTTATTTGGAGTGGATGGGTATGTGTTTCATATTTTTGGGAAAAATGTTGAAATTGATTGGCAATTTTTGGGAAAAATTTTCGGACCGAAAAAATCACCAAATGGCGGACTGATCGATTTTTGGTACCGAAAATGACTGTCGAATGGCACTGGACAATTTGATACATGATTTTAGGATTTATTACATTCGAGCCATTGAACATTTGGGTAAAATTGGAGTATAAATTAAATGTTATTTGGAAAGAACCAAATAAGTGATGACAAATGAGACATGTGGCATGTCTTAAGCCATTCCTTTAATAATAAAATCCAACCCTTTAGGAGCTTTCCACGATGATTATTAGAAGGCCAAAGGAGATCCTTCTCTTTATTTTCTTCTCCTCTTCGTGGCCTCTCTTCTTCATTTTGTTCTTGAGTTTTGAGTTCCTCAACCTCCATTATTGTTGCACCTCCCACACACCTTCCACCTTGCTTTCTCTCTTTCCCATTAAATTGTTAACCTTCTAACCCTAAAGAAGGTGATGATCGTGGGTGGTGAATGAAGCTAGGGGATTGGTGGTTTTCTTGAAGAGTTTGAAGATTGAGTAGAGAAACCAAGTAAGTTGTGCTTCTAAGGTCATATGCATGGTTAATTTAAGCTCAAATGATGATTAACTTGAGCTGTGATGTTGTAATAGTACAAGGCTTATGGTTGTGTCATGGAGACAGATTCGTGGCTCCCTTTGTTTAATTTTTTTGAGCTATTTAACGTGCAAATCTTGAGAAACTCAAAACATAGAAGTTGTAGATCTAGATGTCTACTATCTTCATAAAATTTTCCACGATTTTTGGGTGAGCCAAATAAGAGTAATAGGCCCCTAATTGAATTTGGTTCATAATACCAGCAAGATTGAAATGAGAACTGAAAGGTAATTGATTGAAGACCTTAGAGTTAGAGTTGGATGATGAGTTGTCTTATGAAATGTTCAAAAATGTGTTATCTAATTTCTGTAGAAAGGAAATTTTAATTGGATGAGCGTGTTGGTAGATATGGCCGAATAAGTGAAGGTTGTTACTAACCTTAGTGATACAAAAGAAAACAGAAGTAGGTCAGGCTTGTAAAAATCATAGTAAATCCAATTTAAATTATTTTTGATCCATTTTTGGATATGTGATATCCATATGAGTCTATTGAAAATTAAACTTTGAATGACCTTAATTTGATGTGAAATGAATGTGTTATGGTTTATTGAAGTATGTGGTACTGATCTGGAAAAACTGTTAATTGAACAGAAACTTTGGTTGCATTTTTGACATCTCTAGAGGTGGATTAGTTTTGGAGTCCTTCATAACACGTGTAGAGCTCTCTTTTCTCTATGAAATCGACACTAATTTTGTTCAATTTAGAGTTCTGAGTAAGGAGTTATGACCTATGGAAGTTGGTATGTCGGAGAAAGTTTTGCAGATCTGCCATTGTAGTAGTGTAAGTTGACTTACATCCTCAGACAAGTCGACTTGTCTTGATCTTTTTCTATTCTTTTACTTGTAACTTTTCCGTCCGACATCCGATTGACCTGATTCTTGAGACATCGGATTCGTGACTTATTGAATTTCATTTTTATATGAAATTGGGAATTTTTTTGAGGTGAAATTGATGTGGATTGGTTCGGTTAAAGTGAGGGGATCGGGCAGTGATAATTGGACCTATTGACGTCCGAATTGAGTGATTTTAGTGTCTATGGTTTCCTAAGACATAGGGGAACATTTTGTGATGGGAATTTTGGAATAAAACCGGGAATGTCACGAACATGCATTGTACACATTTTAATTACTACATGTGCATTATTAAATCGTTCTGATCATACATTTGATAATGGTTATATGATTTGACCGATATAGAGGCACACTTGGAGCGTCGATCTACCGACGTTGCTGAGACTTCCCGACACTAGCTCGGAAGCTATAGGTGAGTAACCTAGATGGCTCTCTCTCAATTATGATATGTTTACTGTGGAGAATAATGGTGGGATTGTGAATTGAGTTCTGATTATGGGTTCCGGACAGAAGGTCCGATGTATTGGGAGATATGACATAGAAGTGCTTGTGATGATATATGATGATTGTGATATGAAAATTGCTTGCTTATAACGTGATCAGTTGTGACACATGGATTAATTGTGAATCTGTGAACTCTATGAACTATTTGCCTCTGATGTGACAGACTGTGACATGTTTACTGATTGTGATACAAACTGGTTGTGAGAAATGTACTGTTTAATTGGGAAATTGTAAACTACTCGGTTATGATGTGACACATTGCGATACATGTACTGGTCACTTGGGACATATGCATTTCATACATGAATGCATGAACAGACAATGACAGTTGTGACCGGAGCAGCCACCGAGAGCTAAAAGCTCACCGTATTAGAGCCTCGAGCTCGAAGGGAAGTAG
>JANKOE010000005.1:24111334-24142333 GCA_026284465.1 Erythroxylum citrifolium
GTATAATATATCAATATGGACTATTTTGCAATTTTTTAAAATTTTAGGGACTATTTTATAAATTTAAAAAATATCCCGAAACGGTACCCGGTATCGATCGGTACCGATACCGTTCCGTTTCAGAGCTCAATCCGATACCAACCTCGGTATGGTATTCATAACATTGGATGGAGCTGCCATTTGCCAAACCAAACCATAATTAGGCCAATATTTTAATTGTTGTGAGAATAATTTTACTTGTTCTTTTTAGCTTTTTGCACCATAGAATGCCAGTTGAGGATGCGACTTGTCAAGGCAAAGTTTTTTTATTTTATAAATGTAACGGGGCCTAAGCTCAAAGTACAACTACATGCGTGTTACTCAAGGGAGTGCGACCCTAACAAAATTGGCTAACAGTAAGGGCCAAAGTCCATCCACGACTTCAGGAAACCATTTCACTTCAAGTAGCAATCGATAACTATAACGAGCTAACCAATCCGCGCAACGATTACCCTCTTGAAATACATGCTGCACCTGCACCTCTCAATTTCGAGAAAGGAGTTAAAGATCCGACGGTGAACATGACGTGTCCAAGGCTCCTGTGTTTATCCTAATTTAAGACCTTGTTGCTTTCCGCCACGTGTTTTTGGATTTTCCTTAAGCTCAAATCCACCGTGTCGATCGTTGGATGTAAACCCAACCTCTTAAGCCAACGGCGGCCAAATCTACCGTAACAATCTAAATAACACACTACAACTCACTGCTATATTTTTTAACTACGAATGGGAACACGGCACGGGTCGTGCTCCAGGCCCCTTACAGCCGTTGGATCAGGTCCATTTACGAGTGACCCACTTTTTCAAAATTCGACCACTGTCACTCGTCCCTTCAAGGAAAACGTTTCGCATTTTATATTTGCGAAAACGGAATAAAGATCGCTTTGCAAGTGATAAAGCTTTTGCTTTCTTGTTCTCTCTTACACACAACGCACACCAAACTTCACCTTCCTGAGTTTCGATTGACCACAACCCTAACTCTATCCTCCGGTGATTACAGGAGGCTCTCCTTTGTCTCTTTCTGTTTCGCTTCACTTTGTTAGGTTTTGTTAGCTCAAGTCTTCGAATTTGAGGGAGGTTGCTTACTTTTAGACTTTTAGTTTGTGGTTGTGGAGAAGTAGATGAACATCGTACTGGTCTGGGAAGAGCTGAGGATCTAACGGCCTGTATTTCGTCACCGGATGGAGGGAGGTAGCGTCTCTAGACTTAATTGTTCTGGTACTGTTCATTTCCTACATCTTTTTTTTTTAATCCTCCGTAGTATAAAGCAGCTAAGGTTTGAATTGTTTTTAGCTTTTTGTGACTTGTATGATGCCGTGTTGTTGTGGTTCTTAATGACTTAGTTGAAGTTATAGACACGTTAGTTATAGACACGTTAACGTATTTGCTCCCCTTAGGGGATGGTTGGCCGCTATAGACGAATTGAGGTCTCTGGCTTTAGTGAGAATCAATCTTCTAAATGCTGAACGAGCTGGAATTAGGGCTTTTATTCCATGCACTCGTGTTCATGATTGGACAGTTTTATATAAGGTCAAGACCAAGTTTTCCATTTATTTTGTTTAATGCGTATCTGTAATTGTGCATATTTAGTGCAAGTGCTGTTTTTCAGTATTTACATATGCCACGTCAAAGTTGATTCTTTCTTTGAATTGTGTCAAACTACTAGCTTACTTTTTCTGTTTAGTCTGGTTACACAGTATTCTTTATCAAAGCATTAGGTATATTTGAAATTAGAGAGACGTGTCATGGTGGGCATGATGTGCAGTGGTCTCTTTGATTCAACTGACCATTTTTCTGTTTCTTAGCAAATTAGGAGCAAGTGGCTTTTATCTTTGCCTTTTTGGATCTTTTGTTGAACTTATTGTAGATTCTAGTGATCAAATGTGCGTTTCCAGTTCAGCTTTTGTTCTTCAACAAGCAACCGTGTTGACTAACTGGCAAATATAAGCTGCTTTGTTGGAATAATTATTTTTTCTTCGTTGCTTAAGATTGAATTATGCACATTAGTTGAACTTATAGAATCTAGTGATGAAATTAGCATTTCAAGTTCAGCTTTTATTCTTTAACAAGCAATGGTATTGAATAATAGCAGTAGTCTCCTTTGATAGAATAGTTGATATTTGCTTCTTTCCTTAAGATTGTTTGAACTATGCTCCTTGGTACCTATACTAATGTAAGGTTCTTTTCATTATTTTCATGTTCAGTCCCACGTAGTATCCAATAATTTGTATGAAGTTTACAATTCCTCTTCACTTTCTTTCCTAATAAGTACAGACCCTTTTATTTAGATTATTGTACTGCTACATTATTCTTTTTGAAATGCAACGACATCTGCTAGTTTAAATAATAACTTGTTCAAGAACTATAACAAACTCAATCATTACCTGAATCTTTTCCTCCTACTAGTCAATTTTCCTATTCAAAAGAAAAGAAATCTAGTATTGTGGAAATTCTAATCGTACTGAAAATTTCTTTAAGGTATCCATTGTTCTCTATTATTATTACACTTTTTCGTTAAATAAAACTGCTCTATTTATTCTATAGAATAAAGAAACATAGTTCCTTATGTTTGGTTTCTGTTTAAATGTTTGGCAATCTACTGGCCAAGCTGGGTTGCTTTAAATACAGCAAGATGTGGGAGTTGCTAGACTCAGTATTGCATTACTGCAATTTGACCTGAATTAATAGTGTTCTTTTTCATTTCTCTTCCCCTTTCCTAGTGTTGTATTATGGAACATGTTGGATATGTTCTTCAGTTGAATAATCGTTTGAACTGCAATTAAGGATGTAAGTGGCATTAGTTATTAATGTGAAGATACAGCTTGTTTCGAGAATTTTAAAGAGGAGAAAAAAAAGGAATGTTTTATCATTTGTTTCATAGTCTTTTACCTTTATTTGATATGCTCCAAACTTTGGTGGTTTTGATATTAATGAAGTGTAGTTAGCAAACTTTACTTTTCTACCTTTTCTACTTATAGTGCAAAATTTTGCTTTTTCTTTTGTTCCATTTGTGATATCAAGTTAATTGTGTTTACTAAGCAAATTGCTTCAAAATAGAAATAGGAGCTCAATTAGTTGTATAATTAGAAGGTTCTTATGTCCTGTTTTTTCCACTAAAATTCGTATATGATGTCAAATTGGGTCAAGTGGTTAAGTTCTCTTGCAATTATTTGTAAAAACATACACGGAAAAAAAACATTTGGTGTGATTTGATTTACTTTCATTTGATTCATGAAAAGGACTTGGTAGAAAAAGTAGTTTTTATATTTTTCCTGTGTATGTGTACGTTAATCTTGACATGGTTATAGTCTGTGTATATTGTCATTGTAATTATTGAAGTATTTGTAGCTGGTTCATTATGCGGGGTCATTCTTTTTTCAGCTTTTTCTGTGGCAGGGTATCCTTCTAGCCTCAACATGTGATCTATACATCTAGTGCACTTTGTGGGCATACCCTCTCAGTCTCTCTCCTTCTTTCTCACCTCCTCTCTCTCTTTAATCTTTTACTGTTGCAGGCATACACCCATGGATTATGATGACAATGATTTTCAGAGCCAGAATCTTCATTTAGCTAGTGAAGGGAGCAACAATTTTCCACCTGTTTTACGGCCATATGCTCTTCCCAAGTTTGATTTTGATGAACCTGTTCATGGATCTTTGAGATTTGATGGTTTGGTTGAAACCGAGATCTTTCTTGGTATTGAAAGCAACGGAGATAATCAGTGGATTGAAGATTTCTCCCACAGTAATAGCAGGATACAGTTCAACTCCAGTGCAACTGAGTCTTGCCCAATTTCAAGGCACAACAATGTTTGGTCAGAGGCTGCTTCCTCAGAATCTGTTGAGATGTTATTAAAATCTGTTGGGCAGGAAGAAATTGTCCCAGTGCAAACAGGCAATAAAGAATTAGATTCCTGTGATGAACTAGGTTGTATAGTAAAGCCAATGGAGCTCAGTGTGAAGCAGGATAGTAGCACACAGTCTGATGCTGGTGTTATTTCAGATTTACAGCATTCACGACCACCACACGAGGCACCACATGAGGCTCTGGATAATACTTGTGCATTGAATGATAGTGGAAGGCTTCAGTCTCAGGTTGATGATATTTCACAAACTCATGAGAATAGCCTTTCTGGTAGTAGGGTTTCAAATGACCTAACTTCTCTTACTGCTGATGTACCTGTCACCGAGAGGAGGTTGGGGACTGAAGATGCAGGTAATGATGTTAGTGGAAGTGAAGTTGATGATGTAGTTACTATGTCTTTGGATGACAGGAAAGAAATGGCTTCTAATTCAGAGATGCAGGCTGATTGCACATTGTTATCTTCAGGAAACACTATTAGGGGTGGTGATGAGCTAAGTGAGGGTCTGAAGTTTAGGAACAAGACAGCTGGTGACAACATGGATGGTCCAGATACCAACAGTGAGCTCCAGGAGGAGCATCATCAGATTATCCAAGGGCTTCAGATGGACGATCGAATCGTGGAGACAGATTTGTCTGGGAGTGGTTCTTCTTATTTTGATAGAACTAACTTGAGTAATTCAGAGGAACCAGTAAGCATTATGTCGAAACATGACTCTGGTTCTCTTGAAAATTTAGAGAATGATGATCAGTCTGGAGTATCTATGCATGAGGTAGAACCAAAGGGCTGTGTTACTATGCAGAAACTTGAAGTGGATGACTCTGATGGTTCTCCATTACCTAGCACAAAGGTGGTAAGTAATACTACTGCAACTCTTTTGTCTAAGGAAGCAAGTGAAACTTCAAAAGGCAAAGTGGATAGTAGCACTAGCTATGGGGGTGGTTGTTCCAGCTTGGCTGTGATTAGTTCTTCATCTGAACTTCTTGGAGGAAAGCATGGAAACAGTCATGCTTCATCTACAGTAATGGCTGAATCCATGCTAATTTGCAGAACAGGTAGTCTTGTTGAGCAGGTTGATACTCCTGTGTGTGACCATGATATTCCGGATGCAGGAAACAGAAGCACAGAGTTGCCTTCAGACAGCTGTAATATGGATTCTGTTGTTGATCAGTCTCTCATTGTAGAGAGAGGGGTTGAGACCATGTGCTTTGATGATGGTGGCAAAAACAAGTCGTTAGGCACAAAATCAGTGTCTGATTCTCCTGGTGAAAAAAAAACAGGTGAGTAGTTGTACTGACCACTAAGTTTCAAGAATTATTTAGTTTTTGCCCCAGTTGTTTAAAGTGCTAACTTGTTTATTTAGATAATATAGGTGGTATCACTGGGTGTGCTGGGCACGCCATCACTGGTGATGTACTTCTTGATCACGTTGGAATTGAAAAATCACCTGTACCCTTGGTGGGGTATGCCTATTCGCGTAAGGACAAAGATATGTTGGGTGGGGTTTCAACCAAAGAACACAAATCAGATTCCAAGGCATCAAATCAACTACGAGCTGGTCCACAACCTGCCTTGGAATCTAATAGGATCAGTGATTCTGGTGCTTCTGGTCAGATGCTAGAAGGTGATCAGTCTCGGTTAACATTTGATGCTTGTAAAGCAGAAAACCATGGTGAAGCTCAAGCGGTAGTAAGTAAAAAAGGCAGTCAAAAGAACATGGAGGTCATGGATGTGTGCCCAGTACTTTGTGATTCAAGTGAAAGAAATGGAGAAGGTGCTGAATCAGTTGTAGAAGTAATTGATGAAAAGAAATCCCAAAATATTTCTGGTGAGCGTTTGTCAGTCATACAGTAAGTGTATGAAGATTGTCTTCTCCCACTGTCAAGTTCGACTAAGTATTGTGCTCAGTATATGCATATTGTAAACTGTGTTATCTCATCTCTAGCTCCATATGCTTAAGTAAAGGATTAATGGTCGTTCTCTTTCCCTCTAAACTTATTACTCTTTGATGGACATGTTTTCTAGATGGCATTTGTTGCTTCTGTATGCTGTTTGACTTATCCATCTAATCTGCTCCTATGTTTATGTTGTACTTGGGATCTACATATGAACGGGCATGACTACATGCAAATACGGATAACTTGCTCCTGAAGTGATTGAAGATTGAATTTCCAGTAAACTACAACAGCTGGACAAGTGTTTACATATTCTTTCTCAAAAATTCATATCATAATTTCTGTTCTCTAATAATTTTTTATGTTATAGACGCTGAAGCTGGGGCTTCTGCCCTTAGAGAGTCTGCCCATGTTGCTGGTCTAAAAGATCTGCAAGAGAATGAAGCTGTAACAGATACTGAGGTTACAGATTATGGGCAGGCTGCTGTTCCAATTACAAGTAGTAAGTGACTTAAATTTCCCTATTTGTTAATGTTTGTTTGTTATGTTGCATGGCTTGTTAATTTACATCTTACGTGGGGCACTTTCAAACTTCTTTACTCCTGCAATTTCTATATCTCAAGATATACTTTTTGCATTAGAATGCGGAGGAAATCACAGTCAGCGAGTTAGTGTTTCTTCTGCTGTTGGTAGACCTGCTGAAATTTCTCAGAATGAAAATATCAAGGATGGAGAGAAAGGGTTCACAGATGTTAATATAAGCAATGTTTCATCTGCTTCTGGTGATCCTAAGAAAAACGATACCCTTGTAGATGAGAAGAGCTTCACGTTTGAGGTTAATCCACCTGCAGATACACCTAAGAAGAAAGATTCAGCAAAATGGATTCCAATTTCCCTTAAACAAACTAGCAAAACAGTACGTGCTTCTTTTAATCTGAAAGTTCGACTATTTCACAAACTATTATATTGCTGTCAATGGTGTGCTTAGTAGGCTAATTTTGCACCTTTTCCTTATTGCAATTCTTTTGTGGACTCTGAAACTGCCAAAAAAGTGCATGGAAGTCTTTTTCTTTTTGGAAACTTGCTTTACAACATTGTCCTAGTTATGACAATTTTGAAAATAAGCTTTTTGTCTCGTTCCAGCTTGGTATTTTGAGATAGCAAAGTAGGAAATTTAGTCTTCTTGGCCCAAGACTTTTACAGATTGCGTCTCAGTAAACACATTTTGTTGGATTTTAAGCCATATAAAGTCTCCAGGGATTAGGTTATTCTTTCAACCACCCAGAAAGGCAGGGCAAAAAACGACAAATTGGAAACCTCAAGTGGCAAAAATTCTTCTCTTGAATGAGTTAACCGAATAGATATCAACTCGTTTATTTGTATAATTTTTACAATTACACTTCACATGGTTCGCATCTGTTTATTCTTCATTTTTCATTTGGCATCTCTCATAGATTGTGGATGGAACTCCTCCAACTTCTGGCTTGGACCAATCAAATACCAAGGCTGGTCAAGAACTTTGGCATGGAAGTCAAAAGGCACCTGAAGGAGTGATAGCACTTAGTGGATCTAAACGTAACACGGAACGTAAACCAAGGCGATCATCTGGTAAGGCGACAGCAAAAGAAACTTCTAAAAAAGGAACTACCAAAGAACCAGCACCTGTGAGAATAGAAAGGGGAGATAAACTAGCCAGTGTAACACTCAATCCATCTGTGCTTTCTCAACTTGTGCAACCAAATGAGACGCAGCGTTATGGACATGTGGACTCCTCCAGCTTAAAACCCTTTGTTCTTGCAGCATCAACTACTAACCTGCCAGATTTGAGTTTTTCTACTGCAACATCGGCAATATTTCAACAACCTTTCACAGACCTACAACAAGTGCAGTTGCGGGCTCAGATCTTTGTTTATGGATCTTTGATGTATGTCATGTTTTTAACTTCCACCCCCATAAATATAGCATTTTATTTCTGACGTATTTTGTAAAAGAATTTATCATTGGTTGATTGCCTTTCTTGTGCAACTTTTAATGATTGTTGCAATTTTCCAACTTTTAATGATTGTTGCAATTATCCTGCAGTCAAGGGACAGTACCTGATGAAGCATATATGATATCGGCTTTTGGAGGACCTGGTCGGTGCTTTTTTTCTGATGTTGCCCCTGGTTATTTTCTATCCATTTTTCATCTTATAATGAATCACTTTATTATGACATGCTGTAGATGGTGCTAGGAGCATTTGGGAGAACGCATGGCATTCATGTATAGAAAGGCTTCATGGTCAGAAGTCTCATTTTACTGCTCCTGAGACACCTGTGCAGTCACGCTCAGGTATCTTACTAATTTGTTATTTTTGGTTACTATTGAATTGATTGGTTGACTTACTAACGATGCAAGGGTTGAGATTAATAGGTGCTAGAGTTCCTGATCAAGCAATTAAACAAAGTGCACCCAAAAACAAAGTGTTATCAACTCCTGTTGGACGAGCTAGCAGCAAGGGGAATCAAGCAATTGTAAACCCTCTTGTACCCTTTTCTTCACCACTTTGGAGCTTACCTACCCCGTCTAGTGAAACCTTGCAATCAAGTGGCATACCTAGGACTCCAGTTATGGATTATCAACGAGCACTTTCCCCTTTGCATCCCCTTCAAAGTCCGCCTATAAGGAGTTTTACTGGACATAACCCCTCCTGGATGTCTCAGGCACTTTTTTGTGCTCCTTGGGTTGCTTCCCCACAGACTGCTGCACTTGATGCAAGTGTTCGTTTCCCTGTACAGTTGCCCATAACTGAAACTGTTCAATTGACACCTATAAAGGAATCATCCTTTCCGCATTCCTCTGGCATAAAGCACATTTTCTCTGGTCCTGTGGTGCAGAGTGGGGCTTCTGGTATGTTTTCTGGTGTGTCTCTACCTGATTTACAAAAAATGACCGCATCATCTGATCAACCGTCTGCTGATTCCAAGACCAAGAAAAGAAAAAAGGCCTCAGTTTGTGGGACTTCTGGCCAGAATATTCTGAATCCTCTGCCTCAAGCAGAAGCAGTTTCAGTTTCTGCTGTTGCAAGTCATGTATCTACTTCTGTTACCACCATAACCCCTCTTAGCTTTGTTTCTAAAGCGCCTCCTGAGAAAGCTGTTACATCTGCGCCTTCTACTACTGCAGACCTGAATAAAGTGGATGAAAGGACAGACAGGAGGACTGTTTTGTCTGATGAGACTCTATCTAAAGTAAACGAAGCAAGATTGAAGGCAGAGGATGCTGCTGCTTTTGCTGCTGCTGCTGTTGGTCACAGTCAGGAAATATGGAATAAGCTGGAGAAGCAAAGAAAAATTGGATTGTTACTAGATATCGAAAGCAAATTGGCATCTTCAGCTGTTGCAGTATCTGCTGCTGCTGCTGTGGCAAAGGCAGCAGCTGCAGTTGCCAATGTCGCTTCTAATGCTGCATTGCAAGCAAAATTGATGGCTGATGAAGTCGTAGTGTCTAGTAGTTATGGCAACCATGATCAACGCAGTGCAGTTCCAATTTCTGATTGTGTTAATAACATGGGAAAAGCAACTCCATCCAACTTGGAGGAAGATGATGCAGCAAATAACTCTAGCTCCATCCTTGTCGCTGCAAGAAAGGCTGCCAGAATGAGGGTTGAAGCTGCTTCTGCGGCATCAAAACAAGCTGAGAACATGGATGCTATCGTTAAAGCTGCAGAATTGGCTGCAGAGGCTGTTTCTCAAGCTGGGAAAATAGTTTCCATGGGTGATAATTTGTCTTTGGATGAAGCTGTAGCATCTGGTTCAGAGTGTTACCATAAAGTAGCTCAAGTAATTTTTACAACAGGTTCTAAGTTTGTTGATATCAGTAGAGAAAATCTGAAAACAGATAGATCTGTGGGTCCCGATACTTCTTCCAGACACTTAGGAGAGGGTCCATCAAATAAGAAAAAATCAGAGAGTATGAATTATTTGAAATTTCCTTCTTCAAGAGAGACCCGTGAAGATGATGTGAGACTGGTAGATGTCATGTGTGGTGGTGGTGCAGCCACTGCAAAGGATACTAGGTTACAAAAGGGCAGGAAAGATTTGGATTTATCTAAGACTATTGGAGTGATTCCTGAAACAGAGAATGGATTAACATCTTCCTCCACTCTTCAGAATGAAATTGTGAAAGCAGATTTGTTAAATGGAAATAGCATCAAGGAGGGTTCCCATGTTGAGGTTTGACAATTTCCAACAATAGTTTCATCATGTTGAAGGCACATGCACTTCTGATGTTACTTGCTTTCTTTACTTACCATCTAGGTTTTGGAGACTGTTTAGGGGGTCCCCTTGTTTAATGTTCGTAACAAAAATATCTTTTATAAATTATTTCTTTCCTTTCATTAATATGATAACTTCTCTAGGTTCTCAAAGATGGGAATGGATTTAAAACAGCCTGGTTCTCAGCCAATGTGTTGAGTCTAAAGGATGGGATGGCTCATGTTGAGTACGGTGAACTGAGAACTGCTGAAGGTAAGCTACTTTTAACTGTGCATATTTTCGGATTGGTTGAATGTCATCAGCCATTAATGCTGAAGATTTTGCTAATACCTTTGTTCCCCATCAACTGTAAATACTTCTTGGGAACAGAGTAAGATGGATAATGCTTCAGTGCTTAGGTTTCTAGGCAGTTGTTCATTTTTATCAACTATTTGATTTGGAGCAGGATTGGAGAAGCTGAAGGAATGGGTGTCACTTTTCAGTGAAGGAGATGCAGCCCCCAAGATACGCATAACTCGTCCTATTGCAGCAATACTATCTGAAGGAACAAGAAAGAGACGGAGGGTTGCCATTGGAGATTATACATGGTCTGTTGGTGATAGAGTTGACGCATGGATGCAAGATAGGTATACGTTTGAATATTTATATTTACAGTTCACTTGACTGATATAGCTAAATCACTCAAAAGCCATTAGTTAAGTTCCTATGAAAGTTTTGTAGAGTGTTAGGTATTGTAGGGTTCCTGTAATTATGTGGCATTTTGGTTGTGCATAGAAATAAGTTAATGCCACTCAGGATCATCTATCGTATTAATTTTCAAAACTATCTAATGTAATAATTTTCAAAATCATTTATTTATTAATGTTTTTTGTTGTGATTTCTCCTAAAGGATACAGAAGCTGTTCTTTCTGCACAAACAATATTCTCTTAAGAATATGCTAAATTTATTATTGCATGGTCTTTAAGCAACATAGTCTGATGAGACAGTGAAGTTTGAGTGTGCATCACTTATGCATATTAGATTGATAATTAGCAGTAAAAAGGCTAGTCTAAGCCTTTTACATTCTGTTTCTGCATCACTGCAAAAGTTATGAACCATAATTTCATGATCCAGATTCGTATATTAATTGTTGGTGAAAGGAATCAATAGAAACACGTCATCTGCCAGATAGGCAAATCTAGAAAAGATGATCAGCTTTAGCATATACAGTGCTACAACAGAAGTGGATTACATCTATGGTTTATTTTTCCTGATTGTCTTCTAAGAAGTGCGATCAAAGTATTTTTCTAGATGGGTTGACCAGGAAGTTACTATTTCCATTGTCATTCTAAAGATTCGGTTTAAATGGTGTATGGCTTGTCCTGTCAAGGATCATGAACTCTCTATTTTTGAGTTCTGTATTCTGTTCAAGAATTTTCTTACCCGTCTGATCCAGTTTTTTCTTAAAACTGTCAGCTGGTGGGAAGGGATTATCACTGAAAAGAACAAGACAGATGGTACTATGTTGACTGTCCATTTTCCAGGTGTGTAATCAAGGCTACTATAATGCTATTCAATAATCACTAGGTTAGTGACGTTCTTTTGCTGAACTATAGAATTTCTTTGCCTGAAATTTGTTTTTTGCTGTTTTGCTTGCAGCACAAAGTGAAACATCATTAGTTAGAGCATGGCATCTCAGGTCGTCTCTTATGTGGAAAGATGGAGAATGGATTGAATGGTCCAGTTCGAGAGAGAGTGATCATGCTGCTCACCTGGTGGTTGTCAATTTTGCCTCTTTTCCCTCTGCCACACCCCCTGATTATTTTTCCCTGATATTGCTTTAGACTTTTAACTTACTGTTGTACTGCCTTTAAATTTCAGGGTGATACACCACAAGAGAAGCGACAAAGGGTTCAGGCGCCTGCTGTGGAGGCCAAGGGAAAGGATAAGATGTCAAAAATACTCGATGCTCAGGAATTAGATAAGCCCAGTAAACCAACACTACTGGATATATCTGATGATGATAGAATATTCAACATTGGAAAGGGAAGTAGAGATGATAGTAAACTGGATACATTGAGAATGACTCGGACTGGGCTGCAGAAAGAAGGATCACGAGTTGTTTTTGGAATACCTAAGCCTGGAAAGAAAAGAAAATTCATGGAAGTCAGTAAGCATTATGTTTCAGATCGAAGTGGTAAAGTTAATGAACCAAATGATTCAACTAAGTTCACTAAACGCACGAGATCTCAAGCATCAGGTTTACAAGGATGGAAAAAAAATTCTGAAGCTGAATCAAATGAGAAGCAAGCTGTCATTCCTAAGCCCAAAGTTCTCAAGTCTGGAAAACTTCAGTATGCTTCCACGCGAACAATTTCTTCTCAGAAGAACAATCTATTAGGTTCTCAGGTTTCTGTTGTTGCTGAAGGTGCTAGTGCTGATCACATTGCAAAGACCAAGGATTTTGTGAGTCATGTTGAAAATGCTGCAGAGAAACATAACCTAGCGAACATGCAATCCCTTTCTGGTTCAGAGGGAGCGGAGGGTCCAGTCTTGTTTTCTTCAGTAGCCCTCCCATCAGATACTCTTTCCTCCAAAAAAATGCCATCATCAAACGTGAAACCTGAAAGAATAAGTAAAAGAAAACTGGCTCCTACTGGTGGAAAGTTGGGTAAAATTGAGGACAAAGTTTTCAGTAGTAATGCTTCAAAATCAGCACTTGACGCTAATGAACCTCGGAGATCCAACCGCAGAATTCAACCAACATCTAGAGTAAGTGTTAAGATTAGAATTTAAAGCCCTTCAAAATAACCCATTTTGTTGCTTTAAATAGTTACATATTTGGTAATTTGTTCATCTTTATCATTATAAATCATGCCCACTTGATTTGTCCTTGATTACAAGTCATCCATTTAGGGCTTATGAATGGGACTTCACTTTCTTCTCAACTTAAATAACATTTGACTCTCAATTGAACTTGGATCCTATTATGATTAATATTTGATAATTGATATTGGAATGTGGAAAATGTAGCTTACTTTTATTCTTAAGTTGTTCGTAACACTGTTGAAAAGTTTGAAAAGTTAACATGCCTTTTGATTGAGTGCCTTGATGGGCTTCTTTTCTTCTTGTTTATAGCTGCTGGAAGGCCTACAAAGCTCGTTGATGGCCTCAAAAAATCCGTCTACTTTGCATGATAAAAGTCACAAAAATAGGATTACTTCTAGAGGTATGATCTCAATTGCCACAATGCTGATATAGTAGTCTCTTTCTCTCTGTGTTTCCATTTCATCAAGCATATATGGAACTAACTCCATTGTTGCAGGGAATAAGCATGATTGAAAGTTCTTCAAAATGTGAGATGTAGTTGAAAGAAGCTGGATGCTCACTGGATGAAAGAAAAGATCAGGATAGCTTTCTGTATATTTGTAGTAGGGTAGATAGCTAGGAATGGAAATTCTTGCTTCCTTTAGTTTAATTATGAGATGTAGCAGATAGATGTTCATATCTATTATAGCTTTTCACAAAATTATGATCTTTTAGACATCTTCTGTAACAGTTTGTAAATGGAAATTCTCCTTGTAGCTAGGCTTGAAAATGCAGGAAGCTCTATGATCATCTTCTTTTATTGTTACACCTCTGGGAATATCACTTTTATTTATTATTTTCACAATTGATGATCTTTCTTTCCATCTTAGGCATTTGTGTAGGATATTTCAGTGCGCATTTTTTGTGATTTGCAGTTACTGGAACTTAGCGGTTGCTGACAATTGGAATGGGGCACATGCTGAGCGTAAAGTAATTGCTTCAGCCACCAGCAGTGGTGTCCTCTTTCGCTTAATTTTGGTATTATTGGAAAAATAAATATCAAAAATAGGATGCTGGTGTATAAATATATCCGGTGTCTTTTATCTCAAGATCTGGGAACGTTCACCCAAAGGCATGTTAAGATGAATCTCGCGTTTAACGGACTCATTGAGCAAACCACTACTTGCCTGTCCGTGAACTTTTGGTTAGGTCTCTACATTATGATGCCCAGCTTGACTTTAAGCTGAAAAAAGATAGAAGCTCGAGATAGGGATTAAATTGAATCGATGTAAGCGCATGCAAAAGAGCTAAAAACTCTTATTTGCATCTTACAGAACACATTTTCCTATAGAGCTATGTATGAACAATTGCAGCTCATCGAAGTTTCTGTACACATTCATTTTGTATTACAAATCCAGATACCATAATAGGAGGTTTAATTTCTAACGCATCTGAAAATGAAATCGGTGCCATCATGTCAAAGTTGGTGTTGAGAACCAAAATCACCACAACTAACAATTAAGGTCTGCCTTTTGCATGTCTTAGTCCAATTCTTTGGATCCTTTAGTCTGCAAGATTCCAGTTCCTTTTCTGCAACAGTTTACAGCTTCTTCTCGCTCTGAATTTCCACAGCATACTTCAAGCAACCCGTTGCCTTGGGTGCATAGGAACTTGACCAAATAGCTGCCCTTTTTCCTTGTCGGATGCATCATCATTGCTCAAAGGCTTTTCACAAATGCAAGATGCTGGATATTCATGAAATTCACCTCTACCAGGTTTTATTTCATCAGGCTCTCCCATGAATCCCCTCTGTACTGATTTAACCTTTTTGGAAAATTCACTCCATCCCATTTTCTCCCTTGCAATGAACAATGGACTGAGTCTCTTTGCATTGGGTCTGATGGTTCTCTTATGCCCTGCATACCTCCTTGTGTTCATGTATGAAAACAGCAAATACCAATTAATACAGGATCTCTAAAGAGGACAGCAACAATTTTTACCAATCTGGAAAAACACCAGTAACACTTAAATGAACAACCTGATTTAGCACGCTATAAACAATCCAATTGGACATAGCTATTCAAGAACAAATTAACATGAATATCTAGAATCAACAAATTCTTACCATTTGTGACCAATGCAGTTGAACTTCCAAGTTTCATTACCAAAATATAAGAGAATCCTACTCTTTTACTCAGACTGTTACTGCTGTTGTTTCTAATCATGGTTAACCATATAAAAATTCATACTTTGTCAAGGAATTGAAGTTAACATCACCAACAACAAACACAGATGAACTCTCTCTTTTTTCCATACGAAATTTAACAAAAGTGAAATGGAGCACTGCACATGTAGCCAAAACATAAGAGCAGTCATATTTCTCACCTTTGACCAGCAAGAATCTTGGCCATGTTACCATTGTTATTTGTCACAAAGACATCACTCTCCTCACAAACAATGTAGTCAATGGCTGCCAAGCGAGAAGAAAATGGAAGAAATTGCTTTAGTGCTTTATCAGCAAGCATCTCCTTTGTGTAAAAGTTTGGGAAGAGTTCTCTGAGGGGTTGTAAGGTCCCTTCTCCACCATATATTTCCCCAGACGCAACAAAGAGATATGTGTCATTAGCAAAACCAAGGGCACGCAACATCAATCCAACTTCATAAGGAGTAAGTGGACACTTTCCCCTCGCTCTCTCATCATCAGCACTTAAATCCTGGTTTATTACAATCTTTTTGTCAGATTACAAGATATCATCAAGCATGATAAAGTCATAATTTTACCCTTTTCTGAAGGTGATTGTAAGAAAATATTAACAGTTGACATCCAAAAATGAAAACGGAGAGTATAATTATCAAGAATCCTTAAAGGTCACAAAACTAACTTTGAAAGAAAGAGTTGAGACTCACTTCTCTACTTATAAAAGAAAATTTCACAAAAGAAAGCACTCTCACCGGCAGCGTTTCCCATCTCTTCCTAATTTCACCAAGTTCAAATTTCTCCTTTTCACCCCCACCATAGTAACATCCAGAGAAAGCAAGCATATCAGGTTCAAACCTGAAATTTGAAAGGTTTATCCACAAGTGAGACAACTAGATGTGCATATAAAATATGAACTAGGAATTCATGCAGTCCCCATGTAATGGTCAATCTTAGAAAGTATAACGCCATCTTAAATTGTTGACTAGGGGATACGGCAATAGAGCTTGAACACCAACTACTATGAGAATTAAAATAAAGCACTAGGAATAGATCAAGTATACTGGCATAAACACAAAAAAGGCACACCCATGACATGCTGTGGTTTAGGATCAGACAAAGTCAATGCAGGTTCAGTTGATTTTAGGCATTGAATATGGATGCTTCTTTTTCCTTTTCATCATTCAGTTGCAGTGTTGTCAATATTTTCATCACTTACACAGTTGCAAACTAGGTTCAAGATCACTACCTAAAGAGTGGAGTAAGTAATATATAAATGAACATCGAATTTCACTCCATGGAAATTTCTTAAAATTCAAGAAACTGTTTTTATACGTTCTTAATAAATTCTGACTTCAACAAGATCAAACAGTTGAGAGGTGGAGGAATATGTGCCGTATGATGCCTATGAAAAATGAGGCATTACATAGATCTAGTATGGCAATTTCATTGCTACCAAATGAGCAAGGCTCAAGGGAAAAATGCTTCTTGCATGGTGTGAAGCTGGAGCCTACAACTCCAATTCTGTATATGAATAGGATATTTTCTGTTGAAGTAATTCTTTTCAAGAGTAAGATCTATATCTCATGCATCAATTTTCCACATCAATAGGTGTTATGCCTCATGTAACTTGTAAGAGAAGACCTAAAAGAACTTCTAGCACAGATATGAACATAGGATCCTTATCGAACCACATAAATCTTGTGTTTCCTGTGTAACATTTTCTTGCTTGATTTATTACAAACACAAACCAACAGAATAGTCATCCATGCAAGCAAGCTCTGTATTTTCAATGCATTATAAAGCATAAAAACTTGGGGCATAACGTATCCAAATGTTTGAATGATTCTTATATATAGAAGTGTATTCCTGCTCAGAGAGAGAGAGAGAGAGAGTGATAAACAGCTTTTTATCAATAATTGAAGAATTGCTTCGCAAGGATAAGAAGAAGAAAGCAAGTGGGTTAGTGATGCTTTCAGTGACCTCTAAAATGAGCCCTTTTACTGCTACAATGCTCCCATCCATTGTGATTGAGGTATATTGCCAGTTATAGGATTTGGTCTATCCGAGAGAGAGAGAGAGAGGGAGAGAGGGATATCCGGTCCATTGTAATTGAGGTATATTGCCAGTTATACGGTTTGGTCTATCCAAGAGAGAGAGTGAGAGAGAGAGGGAGGGAGAGGGAGAGTATCTTCACAGCTACTTGTTCTAAAATTGGTATTTGGTTAGCTCATATACAGCCTACATACTTCACTGAGACACACAAAGAAACCTATACCAATATCTCAATCCATGAACTCATCTGGTGGGAAAAAATAATGAGGGTGGGGACCAAGAGAGCAATGCTTTAAATATTAAGGAAAAAAGCAATAAATCAGATGTATTAAATTTGCTTGTTGAGCAGGAAAAGAGTTATCAGTTTAGAAATTAATACAAACATTAATGGGGAGAATGGAGAACTTTTTCCTTTTCTTTTTTAGTCTATATGGAAACTTGTTGGACCTTAAACTACTCAAAGGGAGCAATACATGTCATTAAAATCTTTCATCCTTTCATCCCTGTACATATTAAACTTTGGAATTTCCAGAAAGTAAATCCCAAAATCAAAATTTTCAAGAGATTTCTTCTGGCAGTCATGTAGAGTAGCCATATTCTCCCTTTTCATTGCTTAATCTTCATTTTTGTTCATTTTTTATATATTTTCTTCTCTCTATGCAACCATATAAACAAGATTGAAATATGAACATACAAATGGTAGGGGATCGTGCATGTACATCCGGCATATGTAGCAGTCTAAGAAACCCTCTTATTGACATGCCAATGAACTTTATATGGGTTAAGAATTTTCAACTAATATGGACACACCTCAGGTGAACTGCAATAAAGCGTCCTGCCATTTTCCTCATTTTCGTAACAATACTTTGACCGATTTCATGTATGGGCGCTGTAAATCTCAAGGCATGGTAATTAACCCGGCACCGCAACTTTTGTAGCTCTTCATCAAGGTCATTAGCAAGCCTATAATCAAACTTTGTTAATTGTACAACCTGCAAAAGTTTAGAGTTAATTTCCTTGAGTTAGTGAGCCATTACAATTATAAATCCTGCCTCTATGCACCCATTAGGATTTGATTATTGGTAGATGAGATTTGCTTAGGACATTTGCCAAAATAAAAGGGATTGTAATAAGATACAAGGAATATAAGATCCCTGCTTCTACATGAGTACAGGTAGGAAAAATGCGAAACAGCAAAAGATTCTATCCTCATTCTTGATACATATTTGTCACAACAACTTTAACACAGTAAAATGGACACCATTCTATAATTGGGGGATATAACTCAATAGAGCATGTGAAAACGTTAAATAAACATAAAGTCAAAAACTGTAAAAATAGCAGAAGTTAAGTGATATCATTACCTGTCTCCTCAACAATATTGGCAGAACTTGATCCAAATAGTAATCAGGAGGTGATTTTCTAGGGACACGCATTGTATATGGAGGTTTTTCCATTGATCGCATGAATTTATCAGGAACTCTTTTCACAATTGTCACATCTTTAGCAAGGTAAGAAATGAAGAAATCAACATCAAAAATGTTGACGAAGTCACTGCATACCAAGGAACATATGTTCAGTACCAAGATGATCATAAAGTTGGTATGGTGAATAGGTTTTGGACCCAGAAGAAGAGAACTTTCCAACTTGGTAATACTTCTACGGACTTTCATGTGTGCCCTTGCTCATAAAGGATGGATTAATCTCTTTGAACATCGATACAGGTAAAGATAATGACTAAAACTTTTTCCTTCTTTCTTGTTTGAATGATTCAAACTCACCTATCATCCTTCCAATATGAATGATGGTCAAACTCTGGTATTACCAGCGTAGCATTAAGAATTCGCGCAACAACTACAGCATCTGTTATCTGAAGGCGCGTCAAACAATTCAGTAAGATACAAAAGGAACTAGCCCTAGGTGAAAAAGGGTAAGGATTTATAGCAAAGACAAGAACTGGGAGTTTCTTTGAACCTTCAGCAATCCAATCAAAAGAATTTTGATTGGTCCAAAACAAACAAAAGAACTACTGATAGAATACACTATCTGCATGCAAAAAGTTCATAACTTCCACTCACCCCTGTTCTTTCTTGGTTCAGCCCTCCACTTGCTGCAATAAGCAAATATCCATTCGACGAGTTCTCACGTACAGCAGCTGGAGATGAAGGTAAGCAAGGTCAAGAAGCTCAATCCATGATCACAAATAACTGAAGAAAGTACACAACACAAATGGGAACCTTCCTGAAAACTAGACTTGCATGCATTCTTCCTCAGCTCGGTTCAAATAAAAACTGGTAAAATGTTCCTATTACATAAAAGTAAAGAACTGGCAAAATCATATATCACCATAATATCTAAACAAACAAGCTCATCTCTGGCGAATAATTTTTAATTAATATCTTCTCTCAGGCTACACAACGACGCAGGATATCGAACTAAATTGATCTAAGACAATGCTGAAATCAACTGAGACTAGAAATAGAAAGGAACTGCACACACGAGCAAAAGCACGGCCTCTCGCACTGCAACCATAAAGCAAGTTGGAGTACTTGGATTTCCAAATATCAATTGGCTCTCTCCTCATTGCATTCTGCATAAACAGGCAAATTTTAGCTTTTTAAAGAGAATTGAACGTGTTGAATAAAACACGAACAAATAAGATTTCAAAACAATGAACAAGAACAAGAGAAAGAAGCATCCGGAATGGTTTACCAGAATAGGGAAGCGGTTACCGGGGCCAAATCGCTGAGAGTACCAGTCAATATCAGACGCCACGTGGCCCGTGAATAGCGAGATTAATCCCACCGTGAAGAGCATTACACCGCAAACCAGCGACCAGGGGATCTTCCGAGTGGCCGACGATCTCCACCTCCGCCACCACTCATGGTGGTGGTGGTGGTGATGGTGGTGGTGGTGGTGGTGGTGCTTGTTTGTGGTGGTGATGATGGCAATGCCGTTCTGATGTTGTTGTAATAGCGCCAGGTTCGCCGATGAGACACTAAACCTCCACGCTTTGGCTACTCCCATGTAATTCCACGCGTAATATCCGTACTCTCATTCTCTATTTACTCCAAATGCCACCACCACTCCACAATGTGTGTATACGTCTGTGTGTGTATATATATGCGTGTGTAAGAGTGCAGAGAAAGAGAGTCCGGTGATGGTATTCTTGTAAATAAGTCGAAAGTGGGAGCCCTAAATTGGGGTTTGGGCGAACACTATTTGTTTCTAGAGAGAGAGAAGGAGGGTGGTAATTTCATAGAGAGATGAAGAGAAAGAAAAAAGAAAAAGTGAAAGTGAAGGCTCTCAAATGAAAAGGATGATTGATTTTAACATTAATTCAATAAGAAAAATATTAGAAATTTCTTAAAACTCAAATGTCGATATTGAACGGTCAAAAGATTTTTTTAAAAAAATTAGAAACCTCCTGTCCTTCAATTTAGAGACGAGAGATATACTCAATCCTAAGCTGAAATTAATGAAATAAGCCCAAAAAATTTGAATTTAAATCAATCAGAAATATCCTTATATAAATAGTTAGAAAATTGAGATTAGATTTGGTTTATTTTTTAAAAAAGGTAACATCACAATATGATTAATGCATAAAACATAAAACATAATAAAGTATGATTCATAACTTATTTTAAAATTTGATATCCCCATTATCATAATTGGACAAGATATTCACATGAATTAATTAAGAGAAATCTATAAATAGTGCAAATAGAGATAAGTGGTTCTTCTTCTTCCTCCATTTTTATCCAACTGGCAAGTGTTTAAATACATCATATTTTTCCGGCATGTGAAACTTTTCTCATGTATTCTCTCATTTTGTTTATTTTGTAGCAAATTGTTTGAAAATTGTGGGGGTTAACAACCTAATAATTCCTTAAAAGTTATAGACTTCATATAGTTATAATTTTTCAGCAACAATTATATGCCTTCTTTGTGAGTTTTAGTCATTCTACACTTGTTTATAGTTGGATTATATATATTATGATTGTTTGGGACAATGAATTGAAGTCATAGGAAAAAAATAAAAATGGTAAAAAGTGACTAAAAATGAGGGAAAAAAAAGAAGATGTAAGAGAAGAGGAGAGGGTGACTAAGACAACAATTTAAGAAAATTTAAGTTGTATTAAGGGGCAAAATAAGTATTGTAAAAATTTAAAGGTAAAATTGGAAGTTAATTCCAGGAAGAGTATTTTTGTATTAATAAATATAAAAGGGGGTAAAATATGACTTTTAATAATTATGGGTATTTTAGTAGTTATAGTGGTTAGGTTAAGTAAGAACATTTTTAATAATTAATAATAAAGTGGAAAAGGGAATAATTTTAGATTATTAAGTTTAATTGAGCTGAAATTTTTATAATTTTGTAATGTCTAGGTCCGAAGGTCAGATTAAAGAGTAAATTGGGCTTATTGATCAGTTGAGTCTAAAATTCATGTACGGATAACCTTAGACTGTACTCTTTGAATAGTATACGGTTCTTAAAACTTTGAACTTTGTTATTAATAAATTATTTTCTAGTGAATCATATTTTGAATTAGTTATTAATTAAATTAATGATTAATAGTTACATATACGGATTTATAAAATATATGAAATATGTTTATTTATTTCACAAATAATTAACAAAGCACAAGGTGTTTTGCTTTTATATTTTTTTTACGTATTATGGGGTGTATTGCTTGTTAATTCGGTGAAAAATGTGTTAATTAAATTTTCAGTTGTGCATGAGTATAAGTAAGAATATTAAGGTAAATAAATCATGTTCATAAAATTAAATAAAGACTAGCTTATAATAGGTTGTAAATAAAAGTGTAAATCGTGAATATGTGGCTTGCCTACGATAGGCAACATTCGATGGTCATAGATTGATAGGTTGGCTAAATATGAGAGAGTGATGGCTAGGTATCTATCTGTGGAGTAGGTATTGGGGTATCTTAAGTCCCTAAGATGTCTTGTACTAATGGCTAGATATAAGAGTGGTATCGGGATATCTTGATTCTTAAAGATATCTTATGTTGACGGTTAAGTAAAAGGATACCAAATTAGACTGATAAATTGAGGTACCATATGTTGATATTTATATATCTAATTACATTTTCACTTAGTAAGAGATTATGATGAGTAAAGATGAGCCAACAGACCATTGAATGTAAGCCTACTAGGTTAAGTAGGGCTTAAGCAATTCAGTTAATTATGAGATAAAACATAAATAGTAGTAAAAAAATCATATTAGTCTAAATCATTACTTTGATAAATTTTTGAATTTTTTGTTAATTATTTGGATATGCTGAGTAATGTTGTGTATTTTAGTATTATATGTATGTTTTAATTAGTTAAGTATTATATATGTATATATATTAGTCTATATTGAGTTATTTGATTTTAAAAGTATGGTTAGTTGTCCTTATTGAGTTGGCAGCTCACCCCTTGTCATTATATTTTTTAAGAGATTGTTGATGACCTTAGTGCACGTGATTCATAGAGTGTAGTTTAAGTAGGGCCAGCAAATTAAATTGAGTAAAATTATTTTATTGTATATACTTTGAATGTGATAGTTTAGATAGTCGTGCTTGTTCAAATAAATTTTTGTGATTAATGAACATCCTTTTTTTGAACTAATGAGGATTTTGGTAATTAATGTTATGCTTTGGGAACAATTTGGATAATTGTGGTTTAAGAATTACTGGAGCGTCACATTAGGTGATATCAGACCAGGTTTACGCTTCTCGGGATAAATTAAGGGAAAATAAAAACTAGTGATATGTCTTTGTCTTATCTAGGATGGTTTCAGGAGATGATATTGTTGGCCTAGAGTCGTCTAGAGAATCAAGTAATTTGATCCATGCTCCAGATATGCTTGATTAGGCGGATGCCAAAATGGATTGAGTAGGAGGAGAGGTGCCAGTGTCACCTAAATGATGCAGTTCTTTCATTTGATGCAGTAGGTTGTTATTGCAGCTCTAGCCTGAGGTGATTCTGGGGTAGATCGCGACTATGAGAGGATTTGTAAGATAAGTCCAATAGAGTTTTGAGGTACTGCTGATCCTGAGGAGGCTGAAGTATGGTGGGAGTAGACAAAGTTAGTTTTTATACTATCTAGAGTGTACCTTGGAAAGAAGGTTGCAGTACATCGTTTCATTATTTAATGGCAACACATTGACTTGGTGGAAGTCAGTAAAGAGATCTTATAAGGCACAAGAGATGACTTGGCAGGAAATCTACAGAGAGTTTAGGGACAAATACACTCCACGAATATATCAGGATCGAAAGAAGATGGAGTTTATGAAAAAGTTCAAATATAGGAGATATTAGTGATAGATTATGAGGCTCGCTTTGCAACATTGTCTAAGTATACATTAGAGGTTGTGGTAAATTTAAAGGACAAATGTTACAGACTTGAGCAGGGTCTAATGACAGATATTCGCTTAAGTTTGGGAGCTATTACTTCTAACTTCAAAAAGTTACTAGAGATGACATTTAAAGTAGAAGATGTGATAGAATAAGGCAGAAGGAGAGGAGAGCTAAAGAGGCGACTAAAGAGTCATTATGGAGAGGGGAGTCGGTTTGTTAAGATGGGAGCTAGTCATACATGGTTTACTAGTTTAAGGGGATCTAGGAAAGTTGTTGTTATATCTAGCAGGAGTGGTAGTTTCTACCGGTTTGGTACAGATCAAGGAGTCGGCAAGGATTCAAGATAGCATAGCACTATTAGTACATCATTAGTTGGATCTGACGGGGGGGTTAATCAGAGGTTTAAAGGACCTTTTAATATAGGAGTTGTAAGGTTACAAAGTTGTGCTACTTGCGAGACAGTTCATAGAGGACCATGTTAGGAATCCACTAGGATTAGTTAGGCATGCTATATTTATATAGAGTGGGGGCACTTATAGAGGAGTTGTTTGACAGTAGGGAGGATTTCAAGAGTAAGGGCAAAGGAGATAGTAAGGGTTCAAAGTGGTGCCTTTAGTTTAGGTAGAGGTTCGAGTGGAATTAGTAGTAGAGGTGATGGTAGAGGAGTTAGATGCCGACTAGAAGTGGGTACAAGTATTAGTGGGACATCCGCAGTATAGGGTTAAACTCAAGAGAAGATATACCATATGACGAGAGAGGGGGCACTCGTAACCAACAATGTCATTTTTGATATGATTTCATTATTTGATATTAAGGCTTATGTGTTAGTAAAACCTGAATCTACACATTCTTACATTTCTTCAGAGTTTGTCTTTAGAGTTTCAGGGGAAGTTAGTCTATTAGGATATGACCTAAGAGTGTGGTTGCCGGTAGCAGAGTGTATGGTAGTAAATAGTGTAAAGAGAGGCATACTAGTGAGGATTAATGGAGTGAAGCTATTAGTTGACTTGATAGTGATGGATTTAAGAGAATTTAATATAATTCTCAAGATGGATTGGTTAGCACAATATCAAGATTTAATGTACCATTGTATGGAGGTGATTATAGAGTATTTGGGTAAATTAAAAGTGACATTTGTGGGGGATTGTAGAGTGATTCTAACATGTGTGATCTCGATTATGACTACAAGACGAATGATATTGGAGTGATGTGAGGCATATCTAGTCCGTATTATAGATATAAAGGAGGTGAGTCCTAGGTTAGAGGATATTCCTATGGTGAGAGAATTTTTAGAGGTATTCTTAGATGATTTACCAGGTTTACCGCTTAAACAAGACATATATTTCACCATTACAACTATGCCTGGAGTTGCACCAATTTCTATTACACCTTACATGATGACTACTATTGAGCTACATAAGTTAAAAAAAGTAGTTAGAGCAGTTGTTTGAAAATGGCTTTATTAGACCCAACACATTACCTTGGAGAGCTCTAGTGTTGTTTGCAAAGAAAAAAGATGGTAGTATGAGACTTTGCATGGATTACTAGTATTTAAATAGGGTGAAAATGAAGAAAAAGTACCCATTGCGAATGATAGATGATCTTTTAAATTAATCGAGGTGAGTTGTCATATTTTCGAAGATTAACTTGAGATCGAGATATTGGCGATTGAGGATAGTTGAGTCAAGTATTCACAAGACAACTTTTCGTACTTGGTATGATCATTGTGTGTTCCTAGTGATGCCTTTCGGGTTAACTAATACACTAACCACATTCATGGCATTGATGAACATGACTTTTTAGGAGTCTCTAGATCGGTTTGTGATAGTATTCACTGATGATATATTGGGGTATTCAAAGAGTAAAGAGGACCATGAGCAATATTTGAGAATTGTGTTACATATTCTAAAAGAGAGACAATTCTATGTCAACTTGAGTAAGTGTGAATTCTAGATGAAGCGGGTAGAATTCCTTGAACATATGGTGTCTTGAGAGGAAGTGATGCCTAACCTTGCTAAGGTAAATGCAATTATAAAGTGCAAACCTTCTATAAATACATTAAAGTTAAGAAGTTTTCGAGGACTTGCTGGGTATTATCGGAGATTTGAAGAAGGATTTTCAATGATAACTAGCCCGTTGACTAAGCCACTAAAGAAAGGAGTTTAGTTTGAGTGGACCAATCAATTTTAGGAGAGTTTTGAGGAGCTTAAATAGAAATTGACATTTAGCCCAATTTTGGTGAGGTATATACTAATGCTTCAAGGGTAGGTTTAGATTGTGTATTGATACAACATGGAAAAGTGATAGCTTATCCCTCTTTTCAGTTGAGATTGCATAAGTTAAATTACCTCATGATTTAGAGTTAGCGCTGATTGTGCATGCTCTTAGGATTTGGAGACATTATTTAATATGAGGAGACATTATGAATCCTTACATATGATAAGAGCCTTAAGTATATCTTAACTCAAAGGGAGTTAAACTTAAGGTGGAGAAGATGGATCAAGTTGCTGAAGGATTATGATTGTACTGTTAATTATCATATGAGGAATGCTAATTTAATGGTAGATGCTTTGAGTAGGAAAACCTCAAGCATAATGGCTAATTTGATTGGACACAATATAATACCAATGGTGGAGTTGAGAGCACTAAACGTGAGATTGGAGATTAATTATATGAGTAATTTGTATGCGAAATTACATGTTTAACTAGATTTGGGAGATAGGATCAGAGAGACACAAGCTTTGGATTCTTGTCTGATGCTAATGAGAGAGAGTGCAACAGAATAGGGGACTAACTTTTCAGTAAGAGTAGATAGAACGTTGGTGATTGGGAGGTGAGTTTGTGTGTCAGAAACAAATGGATTATGAGAGGAGATTTTGGAGGAAGCTTATAATGCACCATTTGCTATACATCCTGGTACTACAAAAATGTATCAAAACCTAAGACCTTATTATTGGTGGCCAATGATGAAGAAAGATGTCGCAAAGTTTGTGTTGATTTGTTTGACCTATTAACAGGTTAAGAAAGAGCATCAAGAACCAGTAGGGAAATTAAGACCCTTAGCCTAAGATGGATTTTATGGTAGCGTTACCAAGGACCAAATGTAGACATGATTTAGTTTGGGTGATTATAGATATGTTGACTAAATAAGCTTATTTCTTACCTACACAATAGATAGACTCCTTGGACAAGCTTATCGGTTATATGTCGATGAGTTTGTGAGGTTATACGGGATTTTAGTGTCTATTGTATTATATCGAGATCCATGGTTTTTATTTCCTAATTTTGGATGAGTTTATAGATAGCTTTAGGGACCAGGTTGAATTTGAGTGTTGCATTCCACCCTCAGTCATATGGGTAATCGGAGCATACGATTCAGAGATTGAAGGATATGATGAGAGATTGTGTGCTGAAGTTTGAGGGAAATTGGGATAGATATTTACCTTTGATAGAGTTTGTGTATACTAATAGCTATCACTCTAGCATTGGTATGACACCATCTGAGGCATTATATGGCATGCGGTGTAGGGATATAATACGTTAGGATGTAGAGGATGCTAAATTATTAGAGGGACCATAGTTGGTTCAAGAGATGACGGAGAAAATATTGGTGGAAAAGCAATGCTTGAAGTGGTAAGTGTTCTTCTTCTTCTTCCTCTCCATTTTTATCTAGTTGGTAAGTGTTTAAATACACCATCTTGCTCCTGCATTTAACAACCCAAAAATCCCTTAGAAAAGAATATAATTCACATAGATAAAATTTTTCCAACAACTATTATTTGGCTTTTTTGTGAGGTTTAGCTATCCTCCAATATTTTATAGTTTGATTGTATATTGTGATTGTTTGGGACAATGAATTGAAGTAATGGGAAAGAAATAAAAATGGAGAAAAGGTGGTTGGAAAACAAGAACAAAGAGGAGGTAGGAGAAGAAGATAGGGTAAAGAAGAAGGCAATTTGGGATAATTTAAGTTGTATTAAGGGGCAAAATAAGAAATGTAAAAATTTAAGGGTAAAATTGGAATTTAATTCCAAGAAGGGTATTTTGTATTAATAAAAATAAATGAGGGTAAAATAGGACTTTTAATATTTAAGGGTATTTAAGTAATTATGGTGGTTAGGGTAAAATAGGACTTTTAATATTTAATGGCATTTTAGTAATTATGGTGGTTAGATTAAGTAAGGATATTTTTAATAATAAGAATAAAGTGGAAAAGGGAATAATGTTGGATTATTAAGTGCAATTGAGTTGAAAATTTTCCTTTAATAAGTCTTATAAAATTTTGTAATGTCTAGGTCCAAAGGTCAAATTAAGGGGTAAATTGGACTTATTAATTAGTTGAGTATAAAATTTAGGTATGGATAACCTTAAGACTGTACTCTTAGAATATTGTATGATTCTTAAAACTTTGAATTTTGTCATTAATAAATTATTTTATAGTGAATCATATTTTGAATTAGTCATTAAACAAATTAATGATTAATAGTTACATAAATGAATTTCTAAAATATATGAAATATGTTTATTTATTTCATAAATAATTAACAAAGTACTAGTATTATGAGGTGTATCGCTTATTAATTCGGTGAAAAATGTGTTAATTAAAATTTCAGTTGTGCATAAGTAAGAATATTAAGGTAAATAAATCACATTCATGAAATGAAATAAAGATTGACTTATAATAGTTCTTAATAAACGTTGTAAATCGTGAATTTGTGGCTTGCTTAGGACAGACTATATTCGATGGTCATAGATTTATAGGTTGGTTAAATATGAGCAAGCGATGGCTAGGTATCTATCTGTGGAGTAGGTACTGGGGCATCCTGAGTCCTGAGAATGTCTTGTGTTGATGAATAGGTACTGAAGTGGTACCGTAATATCCTAAATCTTGAGAATTTCTTGTGTCGATGGCTATGTAGTGAAGTGATACCAAAGTACCAAATTAAATTGAGAAATTGAGGTACCTAGTGCTGATATTTATACATCTAATTACATTTCTACTTAGTAAGAGATTATGATGAGTAGAGATAAACTCATAGATCATTGAATGTAAGCCTACTAGGTTAAGTAGGGCCTAGGCAATTCATTAATTATGAGATAAAACATAAATGGTAGCAATAAAATAATATTATTCTTAATCATTACTTTGATAAAATTTTGGATGTTGGTTAATTGTTTGAATAGGCTGAGTAATGTTGCGTATTTTAGTATTATATGTATGTTTTAATCACTTGACTATATATATATATAGGGTTCGATTAGGTGGGGCCAACGGATCAAATTGAGTAAAGTTATTTTATTGTATATACTTTTGAATATAACGTTTTGAATATTCATGGTTGTTCATATATATATATATATATATATATATAGTTATTTGATTTTAAAGGTACGATTAGGTGGGGTCAACAAATAAAATTGAGTAAAGTTATTTTATGGTATATACTTTTGAATGTAACGTTTCGAATATTTATGGTTGCTCAGATAAATTTTTGCATTTGATGAACATCCTTTTTTGGAACTAATGAGGATTTTGGTAATTAATGTTATGCTTTGGGAACAATTTGGATAATTATGGTTTAAGTATTATTGGAGCGTCATATAATGCCTTATATCGGTTCTTATTATTAAATATTTCATATTTAATCTTTAAGCTTTGTTAAACTTTATAATCATGTTAAACTTAATGAAATTATTTTTTCTCTTTATCAATTCTTTATATTTGACTTATTAAGTTCCTAAATATGTTGAGATTATATATAAACTATATCCTTAAATTATAATTAAGTTTAGATAAATTAAACTTTTTTAATTTATCTTTAATTTCTAACTAAATAGATATGTTCATGTATCAATATTAGTATCTAAAAACACATTATAATCATTTAAATATTAATGATATCTAAGTAATTTTAACTATCCTTTTTGTGCATGAATTTGATATAATTCAATAATATAATTGTACAATATTCTGATTAGACGTGAAGTATGAAATTATTTCTACTCTATTTGAGTCTAATTAAATTAATTCTCCACTAAAGGTAATTATTTCTATTAATAATATTTTAAAACTATTTTCATAGTGTCATTCTACTTTGGTTAATGATGTTCTAACTTGATACTAATTGAGAACACTAAAATATTCTCCCAATCACTTTAAAATGATGAATCCTATATTGATCTCTTAATTACCTGTATATAGTTTATATTATATCCAATGGCAACCAATAGACCTATTCTTAACTATAATTGGTCAAAAATAGTATCAAAACATAGCAAACTCTTATATAAGATACTTTAGTGATCTTAAGTAAAAAAGATCAATTATACAATCATCAAAATGATAATTTTTATAGACATATAAGCCTCTGTTTGGTTGAGCTTTTGGAGGGTCCAAAAGTACTTTTTTCTACCGCAAAAGCTATTTTAAGAAAAAAGTAAGTGTTTGGTTGTAATATTGAAAAGCACTTTTGAAGTAGAAATAACTTTTTTAAAAGCTCAAATACAGCTTTTTCAAAAGCTAAAATTTGGAGCTTTTCAGAAAAGCTCTAAATTTTAGCTTTTTCGAGAAGCTAATTTTCCGTCACTTACGAAGAAGCTCCGTCACTTACGTAAAGAAAAGCCCCAAATAGCGTATGTTCTGTTTCTTCTGTTCATTAATCACCACTAGCTGGCTTTTGTTTTGTTTCTTCTGTTCATCAATCACTCTCATCTTCTCAAGACACAGGTTAGTTCTTCTAATGTTATTTCTTCTTTATATTTTTCTTCAATCTTGAAAGTTTATTTTTCTGCGTTAAAGGCAGACGTAAGGTCTATGCCAAACGTAGAGGAGTCTGCATTTAACGCAGACGAAGGTCTTTTGAACGTAGACGTGGTCTGCATCAGACAAGCAACCCATTGTTTAAAAAATTTGTAGTCTTTTTTTTTGGTATCTTATGTTGCCCTCTTGAACATTGTAACTTTATATTGTCCAGTATATAAGAGATACCGCTGAAGCTGTGGAAGTTGCTGGAGAATTACTTGTGAGGCTGAAAGAAGCGGAAGAAGCTTTTGTTGTTGTTGAGGTAAGCTCAATATTTCTCTTATGTTCTGAATTTTCTAAAACTGAGCATATGTTGGTATATTGGTCACATATTTATCTTTTAAGACTTTATCCGGGATCAAAAAAATATCATAATCATTGGTTGGAAACTGAAAAACCATGTCTTTTATGGGACGTTTGTTGGATTTTGTTTGGTTCTGAAGATTTTGTTCAAGGGAATATTAAAAAGTTTTCAAGATTCGGTCCCACAGTTGTTTTGTTTGTAGCTATGAGAATAGTTATCGGTGTCTGAATGGAAGCTTTCTTGCCCAGAATTTGATTAAAGATGACTCCCTTCTCTGATTCTTGATCAACTTGGAAAAGTTGTCTCCTTTACCTTTTGTTGTTATCTATTGCTATATAAGAGCTCTTACATGTTTATATTATTGAAGTTCTGTAAATGTTGAATACGGTGACAGTATCATTGGTTTCACTCGGATCTAGATTTAGTTAACTTGTATGTA
>JANKOE010000005.1:24217904-24236028 GCA_026284465.1 Erythroxylum citrifolium
AAACACTAACTTGAGCGTCGGAGGGGCCTGCCGGGAACCAACCCCCGACGCGCCTTTATTGTTTTGCAGGTGTTCTCTAGCCAAAGCTATTCAAGATCTTGGATCCAGACAATGACAATCTGATCCGGCAAAATCCGACCGAACCAAAATGTTTATACATAAGATATTTTACAAATAATTGTTGTTTGATGAGATCATTTAAAATTAAATCCTTCATTAAATTAATATACATATTCAGAATATAAATGTTGCCTTTCATTATTATATAAATAAACTAAAGTTACTGGTTATCATTAAGCTTGTTGAACAAATTGAAAATAGCTTAAACTCTAATACATTTGGTCTTATAGCAAAGAGTCTTACTTAGCTAAATTTATGTCATATAGATGACTAGATTCATAATCACATGAATTTAGAGATTGAGTTAGGAATAACATATAAAATACATTTTGACAAAGAGATATCACTTAATAGATCTAGGAATCACATTAAACGTGATAAATTTAGTTGATTTGTTAAACAAACTCAGTATTAACTAAATTTAAATGAGATCTTAGCCTTTGAAATGATTAAAGTAATCTTTTTGTAAAAGTAGTGAGGGTTATTGTTTCAAAAATAAAGTAAGAGTAATTATATAAATGATTAAGTCACAATATTATTTGGTTTTTATTACATATAACATGTTACTTTCTTTCTTTACATTTATTTCGTTATATGCAGAAATTAGCTTATTCGTTATAGTTGATACTAAGTTTTAGTAAAACAAATTTCTTATACATAGGTTTGAGAAGAGTTCTAAAAATTATAAAGAAAAGTGGTATCTTCATTATGTAATAGTACTATCAATCCATTTTGAAGATTTTAGTGATAAAGCTTAAGAGATATGTTAATCTCATATAGATGATAAATTGTAGTGACATTATAGAATTGATTAATATCTCTTAAATTTTAAAGGCAAAATAGAAGATGAATGCTAACATCATACTAGCATAATGCACTAGTTTCATAAAGTAAAGCTAAAAGGTATAGTACATTAAAGGAATTGTTTCCCTCAATTTAACCTACTAAAAGCATAAATAAGGATATAATTTGAGGCATTTGTTTTGATATGATAATATTTGTCATTAAAAGAAGATACTTTCATGACTTTTCTAATCAATTCTATATATGATAAAGATTATATATTTCTAATTCATATATGATATTAAATTTGGATTTAGCACTATCATAATCTTTGTGATATAATAAGAAATATATTGTTGACTAAAATTAATTAATAAAAGTTTATCCTAATGGTGGTATATGTTAGATTAAGAAAGATATATTTAACATATATAGAAAACACAGTTTGATAACTAAGAGTATCCTTTTATGTCATGTTAGTTATATATATAGTTATATATATATATCATAAATCATATGAGACTTGTTAGGTTGAAGGATGACTAAATCAACATCTAGTGAAAGGACAACTATGGTAATGAATTGTTAAATTTATACATATAATGCATATAATTTAATAACAATTCATAAAGGAGAAATATTTCATTAAATTTATAATAGATGCAGATTGTACTATGCTTTTTTATATGTTTAAGTGTGTTTTCAATTATTTTTTAGATGATTATCATGTGTATAGGCTTAAAATTATGTTATGGTTATTGTTTGTATATATTCTAAGTGTTTGTTTGGTTTAAAACAAGAATTGCATTTTCTGTTTCATAAGGTGTTTAATGTGTTTGTAACTGTTGGAAATTAGAAAATTGAAGAATGCAGAAGATGGAGGAAGCTTAAAGGTTTCACGATCGTGCACAATTAAGCGTGATCATGACAACGGCTGAACAACAGAAGCATGATCGTGACAGAGGTTGAATAGTAGGAGCACGATCATAACTCAAAGAGCACGATTTTGATAGGAGATTTCCATACGCGACTTTTTCGTTTCTTTTAGGTTCGGGGATATTTTTGGAACCAAATAAAGTGGCAAAAGCCTAGACATAACCCTAGAACCTTAATACACTATTTAAGAACAAGAAAATAAATAAATAAAATGCAACAACCATTTAATCAAAGTGGATCAAAGTAGAGAGATCAAAAAGAACATTTGAAAATTCTATCTTTATAGATCAAGGAGCAAATAGAGTTTTTATTCTTTCTTATGTTTCTTTCATTGTTATTTATATTTAATGGGAAACCTAAGATGTAAAACATGTTCATGGACTTATAAACTCATATTAGGATTTATTTTGTGACTTTATTCATTGTTGAATTCAATAAATTTATGGATTTGTGATAATTGTTCATACATAAACTTAACAACAAATTGATAAAGTGAGTCAAAGTAATCAGTGTTAGATTGTATAAGGAGATTTGGCAATTTAATAGACCCATAATTATTAAATTAACAATTAATTGAGGAGAGAATGAAAATATGGAAATTTCAAATTCAATTAGGGTTAATTGATTAGATCTTAAGAGAAAGTAATCAATACCTTAGGAAATATAGGATCAAACATATAAATCGATTAAACAAGAATAAGGAAACAAAATCGATTCAATCTTTATCAATCCAATTTTTATTGCTAGCTCACTTATTATTTGATATTTGTTTTGTTTTATTTATTTGTTTCAGTTTTTGTTATTCAAATTTAATTCAAATCAATTTTGTGTTGTTTTAGAGAAAGTTAGGTTCAAATTGTTAGCTATTTCATAATCCTCATGGGCATGATAACATGTTATCCTACAAGATAAGATTCATATATTTGCAGGTATTGAGAGTACTATTATCAGATATAAAACTTGCTCAACAAGTTTTTGGCATAGTTACCATGCATTTATTATTAGAACGATTTGAATTCCTTTGATTTAAGGAATTGTTACCCTTTCTTGTGTGAATGAGGTACTTAATCCGAAGCAGTTAAAAAAAGAGGAAAGTTTGGATGAAAAGTAGAAGAGATACCAAACTAGACATCACAAGGCAAGAAAGGGGAATCCAAAGAGTTAAATGACAAGAAGAGATAGAAAGGATGATAGTGGAGGAAATACATCACGGGGAGCAAAGGACCTTTATAGAATTTATGAGATTAGGGTTCAATGCATATCATCAAGGAATTAAATGACCACTAGTGCAAGTAGCACATGATATGTTAGAAGAGATGGAAAACAATAGGTGTCTTTAGACAAAAAAAAAAGTAGACAGCAATTTACCTTCCAGGATCCAAAAAGAATGATTGCTGCAGATTTAGTGACAACATTGCAAGATGAAATCGACAATCTTACCAAGCAATTAAACAATATGGCAACCACCTCTTTCTCTCTATTCAAAGTAATTCAACCTAAATATGAGCTATATAGATAAGAGAGCCATATCACAACTGATTGCTTTTTAGTGGAAAATAAAAATGTGCAGCAATTGCACTTCAATGGAGCACAATATAGATAAGTAGGTAATAATCATTACTTAAACATATAAAATCCTAGGTAGTAGAACCACCTTAATTTCTTTTGGTTTAACAATACAGGGACTTAGTTAAGAAATCAAGTTCCACTTGGATTTCAACAAGAAGATTCCAGTTCAGTTGATTCAAAATTGGATAAGCACATAGACAAGCTCATGAGTATGGAAGAGCCTTGATGAGGCTAGAAGGGCAATTTGAACAAGTAGCAAACTCCTACCTCTTCTATTCAGAATTTGGAGGTTTAAGTGAACCAGCTTGCCAATGTAATATCTACGAGAAGTGTGGGGAGCCTCCCAAGAAAAACTAATTCAATTCCAAGGGAGAAATTTAAGGCTATCACACTTAGGAGTGGGAAAGAGATAGAAGAACTAGTGAAAAAATAAGCTAAACCCCACCTTATAGAAGACCAAGAGAAGAAGAAAATGGATGAAGTGAAGAACGAGGATCCTCCCTGTGTTCCTCCTCTCCCACAAAGACATCATAAGAATGAATTCAATAAACTATTTGTAAAGCTCATAGAAAACTAAATAAATTGTAAATTACCTTACACTTTGTACAAGCTTTGAAGAACATATCTTAGTATGCAAAATTTCTCTAAGATATCTTATCAAACAAGAGGACTTGGGATGACAGTCAAACAGTCTCCATGATAGAAAGTTGCAGCTCCATAATTACCAACTATATGCCCTCAATGTTGAAAAATCTAGGAAGTTTTACTATACCCTATGTAGTTATTAATTTAGAATTTTCTAAATGGTTATGTGAATTAGGTGCAAGTATTGGGGCTAGGCAATGTGAAACCAACTTCTATGCTTATTTAGTTGGTGGATTAATCAATAAAGAAACCATTTAGTGTGGCCAAGGGTATGCTTATAAAAGTGGACAAATTTATCATTCCTATAAATTTCGTCGTGCTAGACTCTAGAGAGGATCGAAACTGGCCACTAATTCTTGGTAGAACCTTTTTGAACATTGGAATAGCTTTGGTAGATGTCCATAATGGTAACCTTATCCTTTGGATTGTTGATGAATAAGTGAAATTCAATATGAATAAGGTATTAAAGCATACGAAGGAGGGAAACTCCTTCGTGAGAATTGATGTAGTCAAATCTTCAAAGGTTGAAAAAGAGGAAGAGAAATAGATGACAAAGGTAATAAAGGTTGAAGAATATAAAGAATTCTCTATTTAAGAAGCGGAAACAAAAGAGGGGATAAAGAAGAATGAGGAAGAAAGAGAGCAATTCACCTTCTTACAGGACAAACTGCTAGATTTAATAGATGATTCAGGGAGTTTCATCATTCCCTATTTTATTGATAGTTTATTACTTAACAAACTTGCTTGGGTTTCTTAATTTTATCAATTATGTTCTTATTATATTGCAACATGTAGCTTATTTGTAGGCTACTAAACTGAAATTGGGTGAAACGGGAGGAAGCAAGCCACTCATAAAAGACCTAAGTTGAGAGTAAATATGAAGAGTACGTCAAGCTAATGATATTAAACAAGTGCTACTCGAGAGACAACCTAAGAATTAGGATTTTTTAATTGTTGAATTTTCATTCATTTTTTGTATTTTGTTAGTTTTATTTTTTTATGTTTATTTCGTAGGGAGTGAATTGTTGGAATTTTATAACATTGAGTATCTCCAAATTCTATCGCCCACACCATAGCTGCCAAATCTCAACAAGTCTTCTTTCTCTAGCTTTTTCCTTATCATTATTTATCTTTATTTGTACAATTTTGTTTCTCTACATTAAGGATAATGTGTTATTTAAGTTTGGAGATGTATATACAGTCGCATATCATGTGTGTGTGAATTTTGCATTTGTATATATCAATTGTGAGTGAATTTTAAAATTGTATAGTTTTTTTAGGTTGGCATTATGATAGTGTTAATTGTATGAATGAATCAATAACAAGAATTGAATGGAATTGATTTGTTTTGAACATGGTCATTTAAATTGTAACGGTATAGTAACATACGAATTTTGTGTTTTAAGTTTTTTGGGGATGAATATGTATGTTAATTAAGATATGGCCCATTTTATCACTTTTGTTTGTATACATTTATAATTATAGTCAATTGAATTGGTGAACATTATTAGTACCATTTCATGAGAATGATTGATTATAAAGAAATGAGATAGGCTAAAAAAAAAAAAAAGATAAATAAAATTCCTATTATGCTAGTCCTTTTTGAAAAAATTGGGTTAAAAATAGAGCTAGTAGATAGTTGAGAGTTGTTATACAATTAAGTAACTGAGGGCATTCACAACAAAATGTTTGTTTTCATGTCAAAGGCTACAATGATACTCCATCCAACCTAAATAAATAAGATGACCTAGTTAAGTAGCCGAGGGACATTCGTGACAAGTTGTTTATCTTCACGTCAAAAGACTAGGTTATCGTTAAAGAAAATTAAAAAAAGAGGTGTTACAATAAATAAACCTACTGATCTTTTAAAAACACAAGAATTCTCATGAAAGGTTACTTAATGAAAGTTTTCCTTTTTGATTAATTAATAATTATAAATGTATGTGTATAAGTGCCATAGGTGTATGAATGGGATGTTAATATTCTGATTGATATGTATATTCACTCTATAGTACTTAAACATGAAAGAAATAAGTTAGTATGTTGACACTATTTGAATGATTCATGTTTGTAGTTAAATTTATTCTATAAGGTTCAATGACATTGTATCATTATTGCATGTTGCATGAATGTGTGATTATGTGTTTATTTGTGTACATGTTTTTGTTTTTGTTTTTGCTTGAGAACAAGAAAATGTTTAAATGTGGAGATGTTAATGGGTGTAGCTTGTACTATGTTTTGCTAGAATTTTAAATGTGTTTTCAAGCGTTTCTTTGATGATTATCATATGTATAGACTTAAAATTATGTTATTGTTAGTCTTTATATGTATTCCAAGTGTTTGTTTAGTTTAGAGCAAGAATTGGATATTAATTTTGTGAGTGTTAAAAATCAGGAAATTGAAGATGAAAAAGATGGAGAAAGCTTAAAGGTGTCATGATCGTGCACAATTGAGCATGACCATTATAGAGGTGGAGAACGGTTGATAGATGGTTAATTGATCATAATTGTACCCCATATTTAATGTATTCTTTCTTAATATTTTATACTTTTGGTATATATTTAGTACTTAATTCGTTTCAAGTATGTTTACATAGTATAATTGCCTTTTATGGACTTAAAAGAGAAGAATTTGAATGAAAATGTGACGTAAAACAAAAAATTAACAATATGAAAGGAGTGCACGACTGTGCACTTTCGTGATACTCAGTGAATTCTAATTATGCATGGTCTGATGCATAGCCGTGTAAGAGACCATGCATAACCAAAAAATTTAGATTTTCATATAAACTTGACGTTTCGAAGGAAAATCAGAGAAGGAAGCGGCATGCATCATTCTTAGAAGTCTAGAGGTGATTTGGAGTTTAAGGAGTGGAAGACATGGAGTTTTTATCTAGATATCCATCAGAACGCAAGATCGGCCGTCTACATTATTAGAATACACGATAGAGAACAATCAGGGAGATTTAGAATTATGATTCCCTTGCTTTCTATTTTGTTTTCTGTATATGTGGATATGATTTCATGTTTGTCGATGTATAGCTAAATTTTCTGTTAGTATTTAGACTAGATGAACCCTAATTGTTACAAAAACATGTTTGTCTTTTTGTAAATGCAATTGAGTTGGTTGATTATTGTGATATAATTATCTAATTGATTATTTTCTTTTAATTTGATTTATTAGACTTAAATTTAATTTCATTCTTAGCGATTGAGAAATCCTAGGTTTGAATAGATCTACGATAATTGGAAACAGTTGATTGCAATCCTAGAGAAAGAAGGACATAGATCTTTTAGATTAGGGTCAAACTTAATAGAGGGCTTCATAATACGGTAAAGCAATCCTATAAGATTTAACCTAAGTAATTTGATTAGAAACCTTAGGATTAGCTACCAACATACCTTCGGAATCTCCACGGTCCAATTAATCAACAAAATAATTGTATAATAAATAATCAATCAGTTAAGGGTTTAGGAGGATTCAGAGCCTAGATACCAACTAATTAATATCAATAATTAACTCAGTGATCTCACAATTCTTCGCTTAAATTGCGTTGCTTGTTTACTTAATTTGCTTAATTTTAGGTTCTTTAATTGAAAACCCACAATCACTTCGTAAGCTAGATTATAGAATGATAGTAATTACTAGTACTCACCATCCTCGTGGGATTGACCTGTATTTGTCGATACTAGCTACAGCTACACTATGCACTTGTAGTATTAAATATTGACTACTCACGAATTAGGTCAATCAACAGTCGTTACTCAAAGAGCACAATAGTTACAAGAGATTTCTATGCATAATAGTTTTTGTATCTTTTGGGTTCTTTTGTATTTTTTGAACCTAATAAAGTGGAGAAACACTAGACACAAACCTAGAATGTTAATGCATTATTTAAGAATAAGAAAACACAAAAAATGCACTAGCCATTGAATCAAGGTGGATCAAAGTGACATCTAAATTTTTGTTTTTCCAGATCAAGGAGCACATAAAGTTTTTATTCTTTTTCCTTTATTTCTTTCATTATTGTTAACATGTAATTGGAATTCTAAGATGTTAAACATGTTCATAAAGTTCTAAACTCATATTATTAATTATTCTAAATTTATTTTGTGACTTTATTCATTGTTGAATTCAATATATTTCTAGAAGTTTGTGATAATTGTTCATACATAAACTTGAAAACAAATCAAGAGAGTGAGTCAAAGTAATCAGTGTTAGATTGTACAATTAGAGTTGGCAATTTAATAGTCCCACAATTATCAAATTAGTAATCAATTGAAGAGAGATCTTCATTATGAAATTGATTATCTAATAGATTGCTTCAGATCTAATTCAAGACGTTAAGAAGAGTTTCGTGAATCGAGAGATTGCAAATCTAGAAATATCAAATTTAATTAGGGTTAATTGATTAGGGAGTAATCAATATCTTATGAAAGCTAGGATCAAACACATAAATTGATTCAACAAAACTAAGGGAATGAAATAGAGAAAGAATAGTTCTTAAATATTCAATCTTGATCAATCTCAATTTTTATTAGCAGCTCACTTATTATTTGATTATTTTTTTTTATTTGTTTCATTTTTTTAATTTAAATTTAATTCAAATCAATTTTGTGTTATCTTAAGACAAAGTTAGGTTCAAATTGTTAGCTATTGCATAATTCTTATGGAACGATAACATCTTATACTACAAAATACAATCTGTATACTTGCAGGTATTGAAAGTCTTATTATTAGCTATAAAACTTGCTCAACATTACTAAAGAAAGTATGTGATATAGTCATTTACGCCAAATAAAATATTGATATGAAGTTTTAAAAAGTTTAAGGTTTTTAAATCTAAGTTGAAATTAAGCATTGATAATTTTGAAGCACTTTGATGAGATAGATATGGTTACTTTTAAAATAAGAGGAATAGTGACATGTATATGGAAGCTCATTTAGTATCGATGATGCATTGTGAAATTTTTGGGGTGGCCATCCCAATCATGAATTTCAGGCATCGTATAATATATAGGAATAACAAATTTGCATGGGGAACTAGCCTCAAAGCATCCCCTATAGGAATACTTATAATCTAAGGTAGAGAAAATAGCTAGATTTTACATGGAATGATCAAGCTTGACCTAGATTTCTGCAACAAGAATAGTAAGAAGATGATCGATGTCATGCAGTGATCCATATCAAATCTACTACTAAAACTGAGACTGGCATCAAAAAATTTAAACAGCTACTTGCCTTTCTCAATAACACAAGAATTTTTATTGGATTACTCATTAAGCTTGTTTCTAAAGAGCAAATACATGTTTTATCTAGATACAATAAGGAAAATTTGAGAGAATAAGTGAATGCATCAACTTTAAAGAGTGGAGACGAGCTAAAGATTAGAGGGACAAAAGATAAAACTTATTATTCTAGAAGAGAAAGAAGAAGATAACAAAGAGGAGCCAAAGAAAATAGTTATGGAGGAATTATCAGTAGTTGTCTTAAATACAGAGGACTCCTACTTCCCATAAAGCAAACCGCTATGGTCAATCAAAGATCCAGTAGTTTTAGTTTTCCATGGTATATTGACAATTTGATACTAAAAAGGGCATTAGCATATTTACTTATTCTTATTAGTTTGATACCATATGTCCTTATCATATTGTAACATGTGGCCTATTTGTAGGTTAATGGGCCCCTAATTGGGAAGCAAGTGGAAGTGAGTGACTGATTATATATTTAGGTTGAAGAAGGGATTATTAAGAAGTTCCCCTAAAAGACTCATAAAAAAGAACTAGTTGGGTGGCAACCCACAAATAAATTTTTTTTAAAAAAAATTGAATAGTTTATATGATTTTTATTAGGAGTTTAGTTTATTTTCATAGTTTTAGTCTTATAGTTCTAATTTTGTTATTTGAGTTAAGATTTAATGAATTTCACATACTTTAAAGGCAACATCAACCATATATATTAGAGTAAAGAAGATTTTACTGGCAGTAGATGGATATCAGTGACATTGGATAAGGTTGGAAATCTATTAATATCAGGGGAGTATCAGTTAACCTTTTCTCCTCTAATTACTTTTCATATTTTTTATCAATATTGTATGCTGTGTCTATTGGGGATAATGTACATCTTTGTTTACAAAAGAGGTATTGTGATTTTACTGTGAATTTGATTGTTTATGAAGCATATTTTAGTTCTTATTTATTGATACTTCTTGTGGAAATTTTTAATATGTTAATTCTTTTCTTGAAACTTCTTTATTTATTATGAATCATTGAGTTAGGCTAGAATATGAGAGGAAGAAGGCATGGTTAGATGGATTCTTATTTTGCTATGTTATGAATAGTTATTTTGACGGTCTATTTGGATGAAAGTTCTTAGTATTTATTTACATAAATTGTAATGTTTTGAGCCTATAATCAATTATCATTATTATATCGTGCTCTATTTTTCTTTGTTGTGTGTTTCTCATACATAGGTAGATGATTCTAGAACTTACTTTTATTATTTTTTTATGGGGTTTTGACGGAGCTTGTTGAATTCAATAGTTGTTCCTTGATTCTGCTTTACATGTTTGATAAGTTAAAAAGAAATAAGAATAGTATTTAGAATGTTGAGAGTTCTTTGATCGGGGAGTTTAACAGCCATCTTATCGGAATATAATATTTGGTTCCTGCATCCGCATAATTCAAAAGAAATAAACTCAAGACCTGACAATTATGGCTCACCGTATGGTGTGTCAATTCCAAGGTAGTCTCTGGATAATGTCACTGCAAATGGAGGTGGACTCGCATGATTGGAGAAACATAAGGTCTACTGGCAGTCCATAGACATCTGCAATGAAACTGACATTTATTTTAACTAGTTGCCCAATATCTGGTTGAGGTGGGTAAAAGCAATATCGCATTATTTCCACAAACGGCATTACCTTATTTCTTCCTATTGTTGTGTTTATTCACGTACATATTACCAGTTCTGTGATTTCTTACTGCGATTCGCAAAAAAATATTTTGGACAACCAAAATTTCCTTTATAGGTGAGATGACAGTTTTAGGATGTTATATGTATTGCAAATTTGATTATATCCAGAATTTGGATGTCCGGCAAAGCAGGATCTATGAACTTGCAGCCAAGAGCCCAAGAGGATCCATCGCCCTTCTCATCAGCAGATTCTACACCCACAAGATTTTTCTTTTTTTGAAAATTGAAGAAATTTTCATTAACAATAGTGAAACTATTTGCAGCATTACCATGAGATTCCCATTATGGAATTCCAAAAGAAAATTTCTGCAATGGCAAAGCCACAAAACTAGTTGCTATGAACCCAAGAACCTAGATTACAGAAATCACTTGCTTTCATACTGTCAGATAACTTATGAGCGACTCCTTTTGCTATCACTAGGCCACGAATCTCATTAATGATTTATTCAGCAAGTTGATAAGGGCTTGTTTGCTCCTGTGTATAGATCCTGCTATTCCTCTCCCTCCAAATATTATAAATTGTAAGAGTAAATGTTGTTTTGAATATCAAGCTGTCTTCCCTCTGAGGGCCAGATGCGCTGATGATCCATTGGAGTGCATCAGTCCAGTCGTGTATGTTTCCATACTGTGCAAGCTTATGAAGAAGTGGATTCCAAACTGTTTTGGAGTAGATGCAACTGAAGAATAAGTGATTCCTATCCTCCGCTAGTGTCTTACATAATTCACATACTGGGTTAAAAGTCCCATATCACCTATCTTTGGTGCTTAATCTGTTCTTAATTACTAACCAAGTAAACATGGAAGCTTTGGGACAGATGCATTGCTGCCAGAGAAAAGCGTACCAGGGAATAGCTGGAGGAACCGTCTGGAATATGTTGTAGCGTGACTTGTTGGTAAAAGAACCATTGGAGTGAAGTTTCCACATGATTGTATCTTCGTTGCTTCCTGTTTTGGAGGTTAGGAAAGAGTTGACTGAGTTGTGAAATCCTCTATATTGTCCATTCCATTGCCCTTCGGATATGAGCGAAGCAACTTTGGCACTATGAGGGATGCGTCGTCCAAAGTGCTTTAGATCATTTCTTTTTTATTTAATGGACTATAGTCAGTCCAATTATTATACCAAACTCATATGGAATTACCATTGCCCAGCTGATAATAAATAAACGGATATATAATCTCATTTTCAGCCTGTGTTGAAGGATCCAAGATCCACCCTTAGTGATCGGTAAACTGCCAGAAGCTTTGGGAAGAAAGATATATTTCATGTACCTACTTAGTCCAAATTGAATTTTTATCCGTTAGTAATCTCCAGATTTTTTTGCAATGAAGAACCTTTTGCATAGAAGTTGTAAAGAGTATGCCTAGGCCTCCTTGTCGTTTGGTAGCTGTCACCTCTCCCCGCTTCACTTTAGCATCATCAATATAACCAAACCAGAGGAAGGCTTTAATAATTCTGTTGAGTTCTCTGATCACTTTCTTAGGCAGTATTAAGTTGTTGATCCAATGTATGTGTAAGTTAGTAAGAACTGATATAATAGGCGTGACCCTTGCAGAGAGAAACCGATTCAGCCAACCTAGAATTTTTTATTTATATCGTTCCAAGAGAGGAAGACAGTAAGAGTAGGTGAGTTTTGCATAAGAGAGGGGAACACCTAAGTACTTAAAAGGTGGTGCGCTTAACTCCATTCCCAAAAAACTAGCAAGTTCAAGAGAGTTTTGCGCGTCCAAGGAGCAATATAAGCTGCTTTTTTGGAGATTTATATTCAGCCCTGACCAGCTCGAGAAGCGGGATAGAGGATGTCTTTGAGATATTTATGGAAACTCTGTCAGCTCCAGTCATTAGCGTGAGATCATCGGCAAGCATCAGGTTTGTGAGTTTAAGAGCTTCGCATTTATGGTGATAGCAGAAATGACCATTGTGTGAAGTCAGCTTTCCAATGATTCTGGATAACCCCTCCATAACCAAAACAAAAAGATATGGGGAGAGGGGATCACCTTGCATTATCCCCCTCTCACAATTCAGTGGTTTAGTGGGACTACCATTAACAATGATGCTTACTGATGAAGTTTGAAGACATAACATGATCCACTTCGTAAATTGGATTGGAAATTGCATGGCTTCAAGGCAAGCTTGTATAAATGTCCAACTGATTGAGTCGAATGCCTTGTAGAAGTTTTTTCCCAGATTGATACTCTTTTAGTAGTTCTTGCATAAGCATTATATTGTCTCCAATGAAACGGCCCTCTATGAAAGCACCTTGAATGTAGGCGATTGCATCTTTCAAAACTTGTTTCCATCTTCGAGCTAAAAGCTTGGCAATGACCTTGTATATGGTATTGCAACATGATATAGGTCTATAATCCGAAAGTGAGGAAGGTGTTAACTTCTTTGGTACTATGCATATGAAGGTGTGATTGATTTCTCGCAGCATCTTACCTGAACACGTAGTTTCCAAAATAGCTTGTGATTTTGCCAAGGAGATTTTCTGAGCTCTATCCATTGCATAACGTGGCTATTGATTTTTGATGCCTCAAGCCACTTCCTGGGCATTGATTGATCATAATCATTATGATTAGGGAAAATAGTATTTCACTTCAATCCAACTACAGCCAGTTTCTTTCTTCACTCTTCTCTCCCTCATGAACTTTCTCACTTCACTAGCATCTCTCCATTGGTTGCGGCAAGCAAAAATATTGGACAGCATAACATACACGTAATCATCTTCGCCATCCAACACAATCAGCTTGGCAGCTGCGATCTTTGCAACCTTCAAATTCATACAAAGTCCACAAGCCCCAAGCAATGCCCTCCAAATCACTCCTGATGACCCAAAGGGCAGTTCCCTTATCATCTTTGCCGCCGACCACACCTTCCCTCTTTGTCCCATCAATCGAATCATTGAACAGCAATGCTCAACAGTTGGCAGAATCCCATAATCCTTAATCATCATCTCGAAATATTGGACTGCCTTTTTCAGTGACCAATTGTCATTTGGGCAAGCAGCTATCACATTCACAAAAGTGACCCAGTCCGGTTTTAGATTCTTCACCATTTTCATTTCTTCAAAAAGCTGGATTCCCTTATCTGTAAAGCCATTCTGAACATAGCCCGAAATCATTGCGTTCCATGTCACTAAGTTCCTCTTCGGCAATGATAGAAACACTGATTCAGCATGCTCCACTTGCCCGCATTTAGAGTACATGTCCACGAGAGCAGTTCCAACTACAACTGACAGATTGAGCCCCAACTTCATCGTGAAAGTATGAATCAACATTCCCCAGTTCAAAGCTGCAAGCCCCGCAATACCACTCAAAAGAATTGAGAACGTGTACTCATCCAGTTCTACCCCACATGATTGCATCTTAGTGAAAAAGTCCAATGCTTCTCTTGCTCGATTTCTATTAACATAAGCAGTTATGATTGAATTCCAAGAAGAAGAATTTGGGCTTTTCATTTTTGATAATAAAGCAATAGCATCATTTATATTGCCAAACTGGGCGGTGCCGTTGATCAGCTCATTGTACGATATTGTATTTGGTTCAGGCATCTGATGAAAGAAACTGTACGCTAATTCTACCTTATTGTTTCTAGCACAAGCTGCTATAACTGAATTCCAGGAAATAAGGTCCTTCTCTACCATTTCATCGAAAACCCAAGTTGCCTCCTCACACGATCCACATTTTCCATACATGTCAATCAGGCAATTAGAGACAACAATTCCGCGGTTGATACCATGTTTCAGAATCCTGCAGTGAATTAAGGTTCCGAGTTCCAATAGACTCAGTTGTCCACAAGCAGACAAAGCAATCGTAAAGGAGTAAGCATCTGGACTAACACCAGATTTATCAAGTTGAAGAAACGAGGCCAATGCTTTACTAAACTGCCCAGAATACAGAAACATGGAAATCAGCGTATTCCAAGTAACTACATTTGGATGAGGAATTTCAACAAACAGTTTCAGAGTATCGTCCATCGAACAAGTTTCATGATACAACTTCATCAAAGCAGATGAGACGTAAAGATTGGAGCCAAACCCAGATTTCAAGATATAGCCGTGAAGCTGTTGGCAGTAACAATCGGAGAAGAGGTGCATAGAGGCTCGAATCAGGCGAGCCAGAGTGTATCCATTCGGTTTGGCAACTGAGTTGAGCAACTCTGATACCCTGTAGAATGCCAGCTTTGAAGAGGGGCAACCTTGGGCTGGAGGTGAAATGAGACTGGGCCATGGATCGGGGTTTTCAATTGGGATGTTCTCAATATTATCGTCAGTGTATGTGCGAACGTGATGATGTCTTGATAGGAACACGAAGGGGTGATTCTGAATGAAGAGAGATTCATGTAAGCCCTTCAAGAGGAACCTTCGCATAGCTATGTCAGGGTCAGGGTCAGTGGTGCACGCACATTTTGTTGTTTGATTTCACAAGAAGTCCAATTACTGCAGTTTTGGTGGGAGGGATCAAAGTCGCGAATACCGTATCAGTTTTGGTACCAGATTAAGTTTTAGCACAGTATTGTATTAGTACTGGTCAATATCGCATATCATTTTAGGTAATTTTTTAAATTTATAAAATAATTTCTAAAATTTTTTAAATTTGCAAAATAGTCTATTGGTATATTGTACAATTGTACTATATACTTTACAAGTTTACATCAATTATGTTTCCAAAAATCATAATAATAAATAATAATCACAATTAATACAAAATAACAATAATTTTTAAATATTTCACATATAAATAATAACCACAGTCAATATGAAAAAAGACATTCCTCATCATACAAATATAAAATTAAAAATAATACAAAATATTTTAAATATTACAATAATACAATTTTATCATTTTAATAAATAATGATTACGTCAAAACATTCAATAAAAAAGAATAATAAATATCCTAAACTATTACAATTTACAAAAAGAGTTCATGACGAGGAAACAATCAAGTCGAAGTTAAGCCTGAAATAAAAATATTTTCAGTTACATTACATATGTAGAATTTAACATAAACATCAAATATAAGTCAAATTAAAAAAAGAGGAAAACGAAAACCTGGAACGAAGTTCAATTGTCAATGGGCGAATATCCGCTATAACTGCACTGACCTCAGTTATCATTTGGTACAAAACCCTCATCAATGAGAGGAGCTTCATTGTCATTATCATTCAAATTTAATGCACCAAATGACATGTCAATGCTTTCTCATCTAAGATTATCTTCCAAATCATTGACATTTACCAAATTTAGTTCTTCAGAAACCCAATCCGCCAAAAGATCAATATTATAGAAAATTATAAGAAATTATATCATAGTTAATAATGATAATAATGACAATAACATACCTTTCCCGAAGCTTTAAATTGTAACAAACAAAAACCAAGTCATTCAACCTCTTATGCTTCAATCTATTCCTTTTCTTAGAGTGGATAATTCAAATGTGCCCCAATTTCATTCACAACCTGTTACACTCACACATTAACTTAAAATCTGAGTTGCAAACCTTTTCAATTCTGGAAAACCATTTTCGAATTGATCCCACCAAGAAACTGTAAGTCATAAAATAACAAAAGTGGCGTTATAAATAAAATAAAGTGATAATTAATTTTCAACAAATAAGAAAAAGGAAATAACTAATACCTAGAGAAAGTTTTCCTCTTTGTCGAATAGCAGTCGACATTCCAAATTCCCCATAAGACAACTTATAAAGCTCCTTTTGTGAGCTTAAGAGATGCATTGCGTCAATGTTAACAATTGTTGTAATAGTTAAAAGCATTCCTCTATTAACTTCAGCTTGCTTAGTAAGATCCAGTCTATAGACACTAGGATTCAAAAATGTCTTAGCTGCAAACAATGGAGAAAAAATTTGTCTTTCCCTTTTCTCATTAATGATTGAAAGATATGGTGTGTATAAAGAAAGCTTGTGTTTCAGATTAGCTTTGATTGCTTTCATCACTCTCTCCATGACATCAAAAATATAACCCATTATTGGCTTTTATTCATTATCAGCCAAGTGAAGCACCCTCACCAAAGGCTCACAAACTCAGATAATAAATTGGCATTGAGACCAAAATTCTCTATCTTCCAATATAATATTACTAACCTCCACTTCAGCATTAGACCTAGCATGCTGAGATGCAATCCACTTATCACTTGTAAACATTTGTCTTAACTCTTTCTTCATGGAAACAAAAGACTGAAGTGATAAGAAATTTGTTGCAAATCTTGTCACGATAGGACGACACAAATTCCTACCATTGGTAAATTCCTTTCTTATCATATTCAATACTCATGCACGATTATAAATGAGGAAACCCCTGGAATAGTTCTATGAGGGTTCGGGTTAGGATTAATGTTGACGAACCTCTCATGAGGAAGAAGATTATTAAAAAGTAGGGCGCAACCCCGATAGAAATTACTTTCAGCTATGAGCGCCTTCCTGTTATCTATTACCTGTGTGGCATAATCGGGCATAGCGAATCCAGCTGTCCCAAGTTATTTGATAGGTCGGAGGAGGAGCTTTGTCGAGAATGGCCGGAGGAGATCCACGCCGAAGTCAGGGCAAGAACGGCGAGTGGAACGGTTCCATGGAAGCGAGATCCTGGGAGTGGAACTGGGGCGGATTTCGCTGCAAGATACTGGGAGCCCAGATTGCCGCAATCTACGGAGAGGAATCTGCACAGGATCGGTAATCAATTTGATTTCTATCCGAAGAAAATCTCGCTCAAGTCTGCTGGAGGCTCTAGTTCTAATATGGGCCAGAATGTCTTCGAGGGAGATGACAATATATCGGAGAGGAGAGCTATCACTACGAATGGGCCAAATGAAAAAGAAGTCTCAGTGATGGATATGGACGAATCCAAAAAACGTCCCAGACAAGGAACTTCGGACATTATTACTGTCGACGCGATGAATACTGAAGAAATGTATGCGTCAAGCAACCCAACCTTTTTACCAGCGGCCGGTCTTGCTCAGCAGACCCGCCGAGAGCCATGAGTTATATAGCTTGGAACTGTCGTGGCTTAGGCAACCACCAGACAGTTCGTTTTCTAAAGGACCTAGTTAGGTTCAATAAGCCGTGCATTTTATTTTTAAGTGAA
>JANKOE010000005.1:24292607-24303233 GCA_026284465.1 Erythroxylum citrifolium
GCTTTTAGAGGTTTTTCTACAAACCCTAAGCTCTCTTTTCAAGTTCCAGCTACAATCTACTTCAATTATAGCCTATTATATTCTACTTATCTTTGTTTTTCCTTCCCACACTACGCCAAATCTGCTAGGACCGAATATGATGCTCTGAAAGATAACATGTAATTCAAACTTACTTTCACAAGGCTCTTTCAATTTATTCATTTCAGAAGCACACTTTTTAATACTATATTGAATTTTAATTTTGATCAATTTTGATAAATATTATTGATCGGCATTAAGAGAGATTTTTTTTAAGAATGGAAATAATTGCATTAAACCTCAAAGGATATCAAAGATTTACAAAAAGGTCCAAAACATATACAAGTTAACATTATACAAGTGTTAACTAAGCATAACTAAAACCAAAGTAATATAAGAGAAGCTAGTTAATTCCTCATCTTTTAATGCTCTGCATGTTGAAGTGTCATTTATCCTTGTAGATGCATAAGTAGAGTCTTATCTTTATCAATAGGTCCTTAATAAACTGCTCTCCAGTCAAAGATTAGTTTCTAAAATTTCTTTTATTTCTCTTCTCCTAGCAGCTCATCACCAGATAAGAGACGGGAATGTTGTAAATCCATTTGTCACCATTTATTTTATGCTTGATTTTGCAACTCCAATCAATAATTCCCTTCCATTTTCTAGGCGGCCTATTCGGGCTGCATAATTGTAAAATTTTGCTCCAAGCTAAGTTAGAGAAGGAGCACTTAAGCAAGAGATGATCCAAAGATTCCATAAGGAGCATCAATTTGGAAGAAGAAATTATTCTTAGTTCCTCCTCTCTGCTCTCGCTAACTTATATCATACTTGGAAGAAGAACTCAGGTGCAATGCATCACATTTACATCCGAGTAGCTTCCATTTCACTAAGCTACATCCACTCATCTTTTCGCTTTCACTAAGCTACCTTCACTCATCTTTCTTTCCTTAATCTTCAACCTCATTTATACTCAAATCTGGGTTTGCTTCTCACTTCTTTTTCCTCTCTCTTCGAAGGGCAATTCGATCTTCATCCACTTATTTTCCTTCCCACCTTATCCACTTTCACAATTCTGGAAACTGTCTTTTGAACAAGCTGCCCAGACCCTCTGCTTTTTGCCGAACTAAGTCTTCTACTCTTCAGGCATGTCAGTAGCTTCTTTGTCCTCTACTGACTTTCCTCCTTTGCCCTCAAAGGATGCAAAAGGCTCCTCTCTTCCTTCTCAGGTCGCCCCTACAGTTCTTCAACAAGTTAGGAAAAGCTGGAAACAAGTAATAGGGGAGGGGCAGGACTGTACCTTGCATTATTGCCCTCTAAAAGAAGAAGATGGCAGATTATTGGTTTTCCCTGAGTTGGATTTTCTTCAGGTTGAAAATTGGGAACTTCTTTGATTGGCTTCTTTTGGGATAGGAGACCTGCATTTCCAATCATTAAATAATGGGCATAAAATATGTGAAAAAACAAAGGTTTACTTGAAGTGCTATAGCGGAAGAAAACATATTTCTATTTACCTTCTCATCTAAAGATGCAGTTATGAAAGTAATGGAGGAGGATCCCTGGCATATCCAGAACCAGCCTTTGTTTTTACAACCATGGAGACCAGGGATCCCAGCTGATTCCATTAAACACCAATTTGTTCCTTTATGGGTACATTTGCACAATGTTCCACTTGAATATTAGACTACCAAATGCCTTAGCATGATAGTGATGAGCTACATTGGAATTCCTCTTTGTGTGGAAGAAAATGTTGCACAAAGGAAAAGAGTTGGATATGCAAGGCTGTGTATAAACACGGAGTCAATGCAAAATATGATAGAAAGTATACCAATTATGAGATTAGGAGCAAATGTCTCCTTGTTTGAAGACAATGTCTATGTTAACTACTAATGGAAGTCATCACTAAAATCTCAAGAGAAAAGTTGAATACCTACTGGTAAGAAGTTCTTAAAAGGAGATTATAAGGAGCTTATAGGATTAGGTGAACATGCAAGTCATAAAAGCACTTAAAAGGATCTACTCAAAAGATTATGCAAAACGCCAACATTGAATAAGTGAGTAATGCACAGGTGGTAGCTTCTCTCTCTGTAGAACCTAAGTTTCAGTTGGATACTCCAACTAAGAATAGGGAAAAGAAAGAGGCATTAGAACAAATAAACTCCCCTGCTAGGCTAAACCAAAGTGGATCACTTAACACCTCCTCCTCTTCTATAATGAGAGATGATCTAGGAACTTCTTTTGAGGTTGTGGTTATGAGGAGAGCAAGTAGGAACAGAAAGAAAGGCTCCAAATGAACTACATCTCAATGACTTGGTTACATGGAATGTTAGAGGTATTAACTTCCCAAAGAAGCTTTTAACTTTGAAGGATTTTTTCTATTAAGAAAAGTCATGTTTAATTGCTCTTTTGGAAATCAAGATTAGAGTAGAAAATATTATGAAGCTGAATAAATTAGGTAGTAGTTGGAAATTCGTTACTAATCACCAGAAGCATACTTTGGGAAGAATAATTATTGGTTTTAATCCAGAAATTATGGAGGTAAATGTCTTGGAAGTGGAAATGCAGGTGATGCCCTTGAAATGGCATTTCAACGTTGACAGTACGTGTCGGGTGCACTGCAAAATTTACCTGACTCTGCATACTAAAATTTGTAGTTGTGGTAAGTCGGGATCGAATCCACAGGGAATGTTCGGTTAATTTCCATAATGAAATTAATTGATGCAAGGAAAGTATAAGGGGGCTTTTGGATTTCAAACAATTTAAAAAAAAATTAAAGCAAAAGTAAACTATCAAAACAAATTAAAACAAATAATCGAAAATGAGAAACGTGTTGAATATAAGTAAGATCCGATTCTAGGGTCAATCTCGGCCTAAACACAATCAAGCATATTCCTTCATTCTAAAGTATTTACAATTCTTTTCGGACTATTGATATGAGACTAATAGAACGCTCTACAAATCTCGGTTTTTCCTTAGGTTGTATTTAATCAAGATACGATCATTTATTAAATCTAACCACCGAATAACCTAGGATACGATCTCTAGATTCAATTTAGCAGTTGCTTTATGAGTTGGAAAACGATCAATATAGGCAGTAACCTCACACATTCGGGTTATCTAACCTAAGTTATATTGTTCCTAATGATTAACGATCATTAGACGCTACTTACAAACGTCAAAAGTAACGATTACGGATTACAATCGATATTTTAGCAATAGGTTCGAACTAAACAATCAAAAAAACATATTAAGATCATTTATCCGAAAACCATCCAATTCAATACCAACAACATAACAATCCGAAAAGAAATTACAACTTTAAAGCGATAGAAATAGCTTAACCATGACTTGGCATCGACATTCCTGTGGAACCGGCGTCAGGAAGTTAGTCTTTCATTTCTATTTTCATGATCCAACCACAAATCATATCACCCATTGGCTTCGGAAATCTCAAACTTACTCTCCTCTATTTACTGTTCATGATTGCATAATTAAATGTGAGAGTTTTAATACTGCGCTGATCTTGTAGCTCTTTTCTCCCAACCGTCTACTGTAGCATTTATTCCTTCTAGCAGCTCTGTACGATTTCTCTTTGGTTGTGCCGCCACTGCCTTTTTATTATGCTTGTTTGATATTTCTGTTCCACACTTTCGCTTTTTCCCTGTTGATGTCCAACGTCACATTCTATTCCTTCAGCTGCTACTGTAGCAATGACAAGACAATGAAGTTTGGCTCTCTTAAAAACCCTCCTGCGTATCGCTGCTGCTTGTCTGCTCATGCGTTTTAAACACATGGACGCAACATTTAACACTGTGTCCCACAGCAACGCTGCGTATGCATACGTTGTACGCAGCGTATGCTGCGTTCACTGCGTTTCGACCAAAACTTTGATTGATTTTTTTTACTTGATAAACAATTGTGCTCCAATTTGCTATAGAAAATCTTGTCTTTTTGTTCTAAAAAATATATCAACATATCTAACCTAGTAGTCAACATAAATTGAACACAAATTAAGCATTTTAACTTAAAAATAATATTGAAATCATATGTAAATGCATAAGAAAATATAAGATAATTCAATCCTATCAAATGTATAAGATGCGTATATTTTCTCCCAATCGTATATGGCTCTAATTATTCCTTCCAAAGGAAGGAGCTATGGAAGAGTTTGGTGGATTTCTAAAATAGAGTAGCTAGGCCCTAGGTTATCAGAGGTGATTTTAATTCTACTTTGTTTAGAACTAAAGGTGAAGGAAATGCTCCCCTGAGGAAATTTACATCAAATTTCAAGAATTGTGTGGACACAATAGGCCTCATTGATCTTAAATATCAGGGTGGTCACACATTTACTTAGAGCAATAAGCAAGCTAAAGACTGGTCTATAAGGAAAAGTTGGATCAGATGCTCGTTAATTAGAGATGACTACTTCAGTTTCTTATGAGTTTTGCCTCCTTTCTAGATCCTCTCTTCTCTGACCACTTCCCTGCTAGGATAGAGGGTATGTTCCTCAAACAGAATGCTAAATTTCCTTTTAGATTTAACAATTTTTGGGCAAATATGGAAGGTTTTCAAGAAGCCGTTCAGAAAGGAATATTGTAGGCCGTGTATGGTACTAAACAATTTATATGTGCTCAGGGGCTCAAAGCAATCAAGGATGAATTGAAAAAAAATGCTACAAGGCGAAGCTCAACTGCTAAAGCTATGGAAAGATCTAAGAGTGATCTTTCTGTAATTCAAGGGAAACTTTTTAATAACCCAAAGGACCATCAACTTTTGTCACTAGAGAAAGTGAAACTGATCAACTATCTCTCTATTATTCAAAATCATAAAAGCCTAAGAAAGAAAAGAGCAAGGGTTAAATGGATGCAAGAAGTTGGTAAATGCTTTAAGTTCTTCAACTCATTAGTGGGGGGAAGGAACAACAATAGAATTTCTATCATCCAAATTGAAGATGGCAGGTTACTCAACCATCAGGATTAAATCTTCAAAAAGGCAGGGAAATAATTTAGTAGATTTTGTGGTCAATCTACTAGGATTTCAATTACCTCACACTTGTTAAGCTCTTTCATTTCAAAGAAGTTATATGAAAAAGAGGCTCTTAATTTATTTAGGCCTATCCAAGATGCAGATATTAAAGAAGTTATCTCCCAAATGAATCCTAATAAGCTTTAGGTCCCAATGGCCTAAATGGGGTTTTCTTTCGGAAAGTTTTGGGTGAGATTGGAAGGAAATTTAAACAAGTTGTGAGTGAATTCTTCTCTAACGGGGTATTGTTAAAGGAGATTAATAAAATTTCCTTTGCTTAATTCTTAAGATAAGTAACCCGAATTTCTTTGAAGAGTTCACCACTTCTATCTCTCTTATATAGACTTCAGTTCATAGCCGATTGAGACGATGCTTCCAGTCACCTAATTTAATGGCTTCCCACAGCATCTTTGGGAGTACATCTTTCTATAGGTAACCTCATAATCCCTTTTCCTCTTTTATTTTGGTATTGTATGTTTTAAGGTTAGCCCAGATTCCGAGTTCTAATAACATGTTCACTACAATTTGGTAGTTCTTTTGAGAGAAAAATTGATTCTCTAATCCTTATGATTATAGAATTCATCACCTCTAGATTTGAACGCATTCTGCCTTTGAAAATTCACAAGTTCCTCTCTTTCCTTATCTCCCCAATACTAGAAGCAAATGAAAATATGTAAATTGCTCTATCCCCTTTAGGGTCAGTCTTCAGTCCTCTTAATTTTTCCAATATGACAGTAAGCAAAATCCTATCCTATCTCTAATGACACCTCTTTTTAATTTTTCTCTATATGCTCTCAGCAAAAGGGCATAGGGAAAAAAAAGGTGATCTCTAGTTTCACTATCATTCCTGTATAGGACATATGTGTTGTTCAAGTTTAGAAAATTCCATTTTGTTCAATGTTGCCAAGCATAATAAGCAAGAGGAGTTAGGTCTCAAGCACATATGTCAGACTACAGGGTACCAATCAACAGAGGGCTGCCCTGTGATAGCCACTCCCTATATAGCTTGTTAGAAAAGAAATTAGGGGTTGGTTTAACCATGAGTATTTGTCCTGAGTCTTGTAATTAGGGGTATAATTAGAGATGAGGTAAATCACCTGGTCTGGATGATTAGTCCACTTGTTGTCAGTAATGACTTCATAAACTTTAGCATTAAGTGGAAGATGACTCCAACATTATACTACATTAGGAAATCGAATTAATAGACTACGACTCGTCCAGTTATCAAACCAAAAGTGTGTTTTTTTTCCATTACCTATTCTTTAAAGGAATCCGGTTACTTGTCTTATGAATTAAGCAAAGGAAGGTTTTATTAATCTCTTTTAACAATACCCCAGTAGAGAAGAATTCACTCACAACTTGTTTAACCATCCACCCAATCTCGCCCTAGGCTTTCCCAAAGAAAACCCCATTTAGGCCATCAGGACTTAGAGCTTTATTAAGATTCATTTGGGAGATAACTTCTGCATCTTGGATAGGCCTTACTAAATTAAAAGCCTGTTCTTGAGATAGCTTCTTTGAAATGAAAGAGTTTAACAAGTGTGAGGTGATTGAAATCCTAGTAGATTGACCGTAAAATCTACTAAAATATTTCCCTGCCTCTTCGAAGATTTGATCCTGATGGTCGAGTAACCTGCTATCTTCAACTTGGATGACGGAAATTCTATTGTTCCTTCTCCCCAATAATCAATTGAAGAAGAACTTAGAGCATTTATCAACTTCCAGTAACCATTTAACCCTTGCTCTTTGCTTTATCAAACTTTTATGATTTTGAATAGCGGAGAGATAATTGTTCAGTTTCTCTTTCTCTAGTGACAAAAGTTACCAGTCCATAGGGTTATTAAAAAGTTACCCTTGAATTATAGAAAGATCACTCTTAGATCTTTCAATAGATTTACCAATGGAGCTTCCTCTTGTAACATTTAGTTTTTTCAATTCATCCTTGATTGCTTTGAGCCTCTAAACACATATAAATTGTTTAGTACCATACACGCCCTACAACATTCCTTTCTGAGCAGCCTCTTGAAAACCTTCCATATCAGCCCAAAAATTGTTAAATCTGAAAGGAAATTTAGAATTCTGTTTGAGGAACATACCCTCTATCTTAGCAAGGAAGTGGTTAGAGAAGAGAGGATTTAGAAAGGAGGCAAAACTCATAAGAAACTTAAGTAACGAACTCTGATTAACTAGCACTTGATCTAGCTTTTCGTTGTAGACCAGTCCTTAGCTTGGTTATTGCTTCAAGTAAATGTGTGACCCTGATATGTGAGATCAATGAGGCCTATTTTCTCCACACAATCCTTGAAATCTGATGTGAATTTCCTTAGGAGAGCATTTCCTTCACCTTCAGTTCTAAACAAAGTAGAATTAAAATCGCCATTGATAACTTGGGGGCCAACCACTTTATTCTGGAAATCCACCAAACTCTTCCGTAGCTCCTTCTTTTTGAAGGCATAATTAAAGCCATATACCATAGAGGAGAAAATATACACATCCTCTACTTTGAACTGTCATTTCACATGCATCACCTACATTTCCACTTCCAAGACCTCTACCTCCTCATTTTATGGATTAAAATCAATAATTATTCTTCCCAAAGCATGCTTCTAGTGATGAGTATCAAATTTCCAGCTACTACCTTATTTATTCAACTTCATAATATTATCTACTCTAATCTTAGTTTCCAAAAGAGCAATTAACATAAGGATCGTGAAGGAAAAGATGCATACCTCTCGACAGTGACTCCACACATTTCCACCACCGACGGATAGAAGGAATCTCTCGATGATTTTACCCTAAATAGGACGATCAAAGTTTAGATGAAGTAGAGGAAGCATGCTTTTTCAGAACAAGAATCCTTACCTTGGTTGACCCGCATGGTGATGAAGAAGCCACTCGATGCCTTAATTTGGAAGCTTTTGGAGTCCCCTTTCAATGGGACAGTATCTCTTTACCATCTATAGGACTCTTTGATAGTTAATGCTTTTTCTACAACTACCCTTTCTACGCTGTCATGTTTTTTAAGTTTTAGCTTGTAGTTGTATCTATCACGGTGTTGTTTTGGTTTGGTCCATGGTTTCTTTACTATGTTGTCTTTTAGCTTCTCGCGGATGTAGAAGAAGCTCTTGAACTTGTGTATTTACATTCATATTATCTCAATAAATTTTGTTTAATTTAAAGAAAAAGAAGTTTGGAATGAAGAAAATTTTGGATAATATGTCCAGGATTGGGAGTTTTCCTTTTTCTACTAACCAAAGTGTACAGAAAGCTCGGGGATATAACATGCTTTATCCAAATAAGGTGGAACCACTCAACCCTTGGGTTTATTGGACTAAGGAGCTTTATGTATGAGGCATTAGTGAATTTACCTTATGAGTTGCCATTCCATATAATTTTATCCTCTTTGTCAGGTATCAAGGTGAAGTCGGAAAGAAAGGACATTATTTAAAGTTGTTAAAGTTCCTATAATAACATATTATTCTAATAGAACTTAGTATATAGTGACATCATGATGGAATTTTTACTTAAGGGGAGTTAATTCATTTAAGCAATTTAACAAACCAAAATGAGACCAGTTATCAGTTAAAGAAAAATCTTGTTTTCACCATCACCAATTATGTAGGAGAACAGCTCTCTATTATGTCCCTTACCTTGGCTAAGAATGACTAAGTAAACCTTTGGTAAAGGACAATTATGGTATTGAATTATTAGATCTTATACATATGATGTATTGGATGCAATAATATTTAATAAAAAAAGATTAATATTATGTTTCAATATATTTATTAATGACTTTATATGATATAATGGCATGTATTATATGAAATATCAATTTAAATTTTTGAAAGGTTTATTGTATTTAAATCTATGTAGAAATTAAGCATTAAGAATTTCAATTCATTTTGATGAGATTGATATGATGAATCAAACTTTATCAGTTATTTATAAGGAATGAGATTCTTTAGTGAATACCTCCACGACAAAGTTCTATAATATCATGGATTTATATAAGAAGGAAAATGTAATATAAGATATTGTACAATGTAATATTTATCTCTTTTATAGTTATGTCTAATACAACAACTTACCTTCTATAATTTTAATTAAATCAATTAGCAAGATTTCAAATTAGATATGAAATTGTAAGACATCAAAATAGTTTAAGTTAATGATTTTAGGATGTGATATTTATTTGAAGCATTATTTTAGGATGTGATATTTATTTGAAGCATAGATTATTTTATAAGTTTAGAAATAAATTGGACAATATAAATTCATGATAAATCTAAAAGGTTTGGTATCATCTTATAAATCCTATAAAGTATAATGTTTATTTAAATATATGCTTACAGGAGAATAGTTCTCTAGATAAATGGTGGGAGTAAGAAGAAGTTTTAAAAGTTCAAATCTCATAACATCACATCCAAACAGAACTTAAGCCTTGGTTAATACATTTTCTATCTAGTTGAAAAGTTATAAGATGTTGAAAGATTCACTTTCATGATGAATTCAAAGAGTTTGTCTTGGAGATGATTATGGATATATTTTATCTACAAGAAGGTTAGTAGGAATATAGTTGTACTCTTCAATAGTAGCATAAAATAAAATACTGCTTATTGAGGATAGGTAAATCATATTTTCAATTGTGAAAAATATGATAATCCAAGAATAACTCTTACTGGATATTAAAATGTAATAAATTAATTCTGGGAATTAGATCTATATAGATAGACATTATTTACCTATTTTAGTATAAGTATATTGTTAGCCCCGAATTTTTTTTTTATGATTAAGTATGATTAGATTAAGTAAGTTGGCATTAAATTTGCATGAATCATTAAATGAAGTTAGTTAGCATGTATTAATATGTTAGTTGAATTAAATGTGTTAGGTAGAATTAAATGAGTTAAGAAATGTTAGATGACATTAAATGAGTTAGTTGGTATTTAATGAGTTAGTGGGCTTTGGGCCTAAAGGAATTAAAGAGAAGAGAAGATGGGTTTGAATGAATTGTAGTGAATGGACTTAAGTAGTAAGTAGAGAATAGATGAAGTTTAGCTTGAAAAGATGAGATGGGCTTAGGCCTTTGGGCTTAAGTAAATGAATGGAAGTATAAAAGAGATGAAGTAAGTGGATTAGTAGAAGAAAAGAAGAAGGGAACGAAAATTGAGAGGAAAAGAGAGAGAGAGAGGGTCGTGCATGGAGAAAAGAGGAAGAGAAGAAGAGTTGTGCTAGGGTTGGTTTTTCCAAGAGATTTAGAAGGTTTTGGAAGAAAGTTCAAGAGTTAAAAGTGTGGGAAATAACTTAAGCTTCATTTTGAACTAAGGATCAACTTGTGTTGTTGAAGATTCAAGGTAAGTCTTCACTTAAAGTTTGAGTTTTTGGTTGGGTTTTGATGTAGAAAGCTTAGTTTTGGAATGGGTATAGTGATTCCATCATCAATTTCAAGTAACATGTTATGTGGGTTTTGTATTGAACTTGAGTTGATGTGGATTTTGGTTGTCTTTGAAGAAGTTCAAGGAGAACAAGGAGAGCAAGAGGAAGAGCTTCATTAGACAAGGATTTAGCTAGTTTCAGGTAGGTTCC
>JANKOE010000005.1:24422813-24437239 GCA_026284465.1 Erythroxylum citrifolium
CCCATCCCAAGGTTATTGAAGGCTTGAGAAATGTTGAATTGTTCTTTTTGCCTCCAAATACAACATCAAAAATTCAATCATGTGATGCTGAAATTATTCAAGGAGTAATGGGTATGGAAGATGATGATGATCAAGATCCAGATGATAGTAATGCTATACCACAAGTTTCTCCAAAAGAAGCTTTTCTTGCCGTAGAGACTTTGGAAAGTTACTTGCTTCAAAATGAGAAGAATGTGCCAAATGTAGTTTATGCCCTCCAAAAAGTTAAAGATGAAATTGAATTTAGTTCGTATGAAAAGAAGAATCAATTGACTATAGATACATATTTTAGGAAAGCATAAAATTTAAAATAAAAATTGTTTAGGAAGTGCTTTATTTTATGAATTATATATGTAATTTTCGTACTTATTTAATGAATTATTATTTTATATTTTTAGTGGGCCTCAATGAATCTTTTTTACAACTATTATCTTATGCATTTAGCGAGGTTATTATTTTATCCTATTGAACCAAATTAGGACCGAAAAAATTATTATTTAATCGAAATTATTAATTTATTAAATATTCATTTATTGAAGTTTTACTGTAATTTAACGTTTGTATCGGTATCACCTAACTAAATCCAGGGACAAGATTTTATGTCCAATTTTATGGTGTCTTATTCTGTCCAATAAATCTCAGCTATTTATTTATGCAGATTCTGCATTTATTTATGCGAAATTCACACAAAGCCTTCATAAATAAATAGTTAAAATTTATGCGATAGAATAAGACATTATAAAATTAATACAAGATTTGGATTTCAAACCAATCCGGACTTCAAAAACATACAGTGTGTCAGTATCGATTACGATCAATATCAGATGAAATGCCAGAGAAGTCCACCTGTCGCTTCACAACAAAACACCTCTTAGCTCCTTTTTCCCTCTCTCTTTTTCCCTATTTCCGTCACATTCCTGTCATACTCATACGGTCAAAATATTTATTAAAAATTGTAAAAAAAGGCTGAAAACGGAAACTCCTCTGGTTTGCTGGGTGGTTCCAAAATGAGCTACATCTCTGTAAGTTGTTCCTTTTCTTTTTCTCTATGTGAAATTTGTTTTTCCCGATGAATTCCCGTTGACTCCAGATGCCCTGGATTGAAGCCCATTTGTTCCCACTCTTTTCCTCTGTTTTATATCGTTCCATTACTGATATCTAGAGATCCTTCGTTCTTATAAAACCCTACATCCCGTCGTTCTGGCGGTTTTCCACTCCTTTGAATTTAATTCTGGGTTTTAGTGTTTGGATCTCGAGGTTTTGGACTCCAATTCGAGCTTTTTTGGATAAGGGGAGAGAGGTGAATTGGGTGAAATTGGAAGGTCTTTTTTCGTAGATCGTTTAGTTTATGGCTTCAAATCCTCCATTGGTTGTGATGGAGGATCAGACGGACGAAGATTTCTTTGATAAATTAGTGGATGATGATTTTGGTCCCACCAATTCCGATTCCGTTGATCCTAACTTCACCGAAGGCAGTGATTCTGATGAGGCCAAGGCCTTTGCTAATCTGAGTGTTGATGATAATGTTGTTGATGGGGGGTTTGGTTGGAAAAATGAAACTGGTTCAGTTCAAGATCGGGTAGCGCTTAGTAATACGTTGGATTTGTCGAATTCGACTCCCTGTCAGAGTGCAATTGATTCAAACAATGATGGAATTAGATCAGACGGCTTGTCGGATTTTGCAATGAGTGAAAGTAATGTTTTGTTGAAATCAGGGGTGCAGGAGATAGGATGGAGTTCATTTTATGCTGATACCTCACAGGAGGGAGATTACGAATTTGGTTCCTACTCAGACTTTTTCAACGATCTAGGGGACAATTCAGGGGGTTTTGGTGGTAAAGTTAATGACAGTGGTGCTACTAAAGAGAACAAGATTGCTGAGGGATCGGATAATTCAACTAGTTGTGAGCAATATCAACAGGGCACTCAGATTTATGGGGGAACCATGGACGGCAATGTGAGTGAGAAGGATACGTATGACAATCAGAAGTGGGATAGTATGTATCCGGGGTGGAAGTATGATACCAATACTGGGCAGTGGTTCCAAATAGCAAATTATGATGTGACAGTGGGTGCGCAAGGAGATTATAATTTTAGTTCCCGTAGGGAATGTGCAGCAGTTTCTGATGCAAATGCAGAAGTAAGTTATTTACAGAAGAGTTTACAGTCTGTGGTTGGAACCGTGTCTGACTGCAGTACGAATGGAAGTGTATCTTACTGGAACCAGGCTCCACAGGAGAGTAATAATAATGCCTATCCGGCCCATATGGCTTTTGACCCCAATTATCCTGGTTGGTATTATGACACAATTGCTCAAGAATGGCGCACACTTGAAAGCTACACAGCATTAGTTGAATCAACGGTAGTTCATGGCCATGATCACCATAGTCAGAATGGTTTTTCTTTCAGTGGATCATATTCTAAAAATGGTAATGATATGTATAGCAGTACCTATGCCAACTATGGACAAGCTGAAAACTATGTGCCGCAAGGCTATGGTAGTAATGATAGCTACGATAACCAGGGCCTGAATGTATGGCAACCAGATACCGTTGCTAAGTCCAATGCTGTTCAAGATATTGGTGAAAGAACACGAACGCTGAATTCCTATGTATCAGATGTTTCCATGAGCAACCATGTGGAACAGCATAAATCATTCAGTTCGTTAGGGACAGCTCCATCTAATGAGAAAGGTAGTCATGTTGAGGCTAATGGGTTTACTGGATCACAAGAGTTTGTACCTTGTGGTAACATCAGTCAACAGTTTAATCAGGGAAATTTGACCCAAAATGAGCTAATGAACTTTTCAACAGATTATTTTAGCAATCAGAAGCAATTAAACCATTCCCAGCAATCTTTTGAGAGAAACCAGCAATATAAGTATTCTTCTGGCATTGGGGGATCATCTGCTGGCCGTCCACCACATGCCTTGGTTACATTTGGCTTTGGTGGAAAATTGATTGTAATGAAAAATGGTAATTCTTTTGGGAGCTCATCTTTTGGAAACCAGGTGAGGCTATTGAATGCTTCCCTCCCTGCTTTTGTAGAGATCCTTTTAACTATTAAAATATCAATAGATGAAACTTTATTTGCACCCCTTCCCTTCCCTTTATCTTCTTTATCTACTCTATTTCTCTTTGTGTTGTCTCACATCACTTAATAGTTGAGTGATGATGTTCTCGTGGAGAAAAATGAGAGAAAGAAAAGATAATCCTGAGAAAAGTTTATTGTAGTTTCCTAAACTTTGTATTTCATAATTGTTAATCATTTTATTTTGTTTTTCTTGTTTGATCCCATCTAAAAGGAACCTGTCGGAGGCTCTGTTTCTGTTCTGAATTTGATGGAGGTTGTCCCTGGAAATGGTGAAAATGCTTCAAGCATTAGGGGGGACACATACAATTATTTTCATGCCCTTTGCCAACAGTCCTTTCCAGGTCCATTGGTGGGTGGGAATGTTGGAAGTAAAGAGTTGAATAAGTGGATTGATGAGAGGATAGCTAGCTTTGAATTATCTGAGATGGATCATAGAAAAGGTGAAGCATTGCGGTTGCTTCTCTCTTTGCTTAAAATAGCATGTCAGCATTATGGAAAACTTCGATATCCTTTTGGCATTGATGCTTCTATGAAGGTAATTCACATACTTCTTCTGTCCTATCTGGACAAAATCCTTCATTATATCTGTAGTTTTCTGGAGCTTCCATGTATTGCTGTAGATATCTATTTATGGAAGCCAAATTTTAAGCAGGAACAGACCATTGCATTCTATTGTTATAATTGCGAATCACCTTAAAAACAAATGATTTTCAGGTGACCTTTCCTAAATTAATTTAATAGGTCGGCTGTAGACTAGCTTACTGCTGAGCTTTTCTTCAGGATGAGGAATTTGAGAATTACTGCCTGGATATTCCTAAGGTTAGGGCTAGACGCTCTATAATGACTTATCCTTCCCAACAAAGGCACCATGATGTATTGTGTTTTTTATTCCTTTAGTCTTAGAGCCATCTTCTATTGTGAATGTTCATCATGCCACTCTGTTTCCTGTCTGAATGATATGAATTATAAGAGAGAGACTAGGCTAGAACAGAGTAAAAGGACTGATTATAAGGCAGAAGGCCTTTAAACTAGAAAGAGTGGAGATCAACACGCTTATGTACACCTGAGCTACCTAAAACATCTCTTGCACATCCCATGCTGTGTCTTGTAATCATCTTTTGTTGATAAAGATTGTAAAGAGTGTGGTGATGATGATAGTGGTGGTAATGCTTGTAAATTAATTTTCCTTTTCAAAATTTTCACTCTTTTGGGATTTTTGTAATATTTCTTTCTTTTTATTTGATTATATGCACTTAGAGATCCCATATCCTCTGTTACATGTATAATTTCTATATATGTTCCATTTGGGATCATTTTAGTTTGTTCTTCTATTTGATTACACTCTCAGGGATCCCTAATCCTCAGGTACATATATAATTTTCTGTAATTGGGTTCTGGTCCAAGCCATGCAGTACTTCTTTGAAGGGTGATCTATGGAGACTAATGACTTGAAATTTGGTATTTTATCTTTTTGTATCTTGATAGGAGAGTGACACTCCAGAATCAGCAATTGCGAAACTTTTTGCATCTGCTAAGAGGAATGACAGTCAATTCAATGAGTATGGTGTTCCTAGCCACTGTGTGCAAAATTTGCCATCTGAAGGACAAATTTGGGTATCCCATCAATTACAGAAAGGTTTCTTTTATTTTTGGATTTCTTTATTGTCTAAACGATTCTGTTGTTTTCCTTAGGCAACTGCTTCTGAAGTCCAAAATCTTCTAGTATCTGGTAGAAAAAAAGAGGCTCTGCAATGTGCACAAGAAGGTCAGCTTTGGGGACCGGCCCTTGTTCTTGCCTCACAGCTTGGTGATCAGGTCTTCTATCTGTTATACCCGGTCACCTGATTTATTTAGTTAGTTTATGTTTGAAGAAGGCACAGATTCTCTCTCCTCAGCACTCTGCAAAACAATATTGGGGCTACAATGATTACCATTTGTAAATTGCAGTTCTATGTTGATACGGTCAGGCAAATGGCACTTCACCACTTGGTAGCAGGATCACCTTTGAGGACACTATGCCTGCTAATTGCAGGGCAACCGGCAGATGTATTTGCTGCTGACACCATTGCTGGCATTGTTACTCCGGGTGTCTTAAATATGATGCCACAGCCTGTACAGGTGATATATTCACGTGTGAAGGGTCCTCCTGCCATCCTATGTTACTGTATTAGTTAGAGTCATTCTATGTTATCAATCCTTCCTCCTTGAAGGAGGAATGACCTGTAGCAACCAATAATTTCTTAGATTAATTGCAGTTAACTGAGAGAGTTTACAATTGTAGAAGAACATGGTTGATGGCTATACTCTGTTTGCCTTGCTGGTTTTGTAGCTAGAAATCTGTAGTTTCTCCAATTTCTGTTACTAGGATCTTGTGAATGCATATGTGATATACTGTTGTCAGATTCCAATATCTCCATCTACTTTCACATTTCTTTACTGAATTTCCTGGAAAAATTGCTACGTTCTTCTCTTTCAAATTGTTAGAACAATGTATTCAGTTATGCGCCGGTATGCATATCTGTGTTGACCTGTGAACTACAGGTGGGAACAAATAGCATGCTTGATGATTGGGAAGAGAATTTGGCTGTGATAACTGCTAACAGGACTAAGGATGATGAGCTTGTTATTATTCATCTTGGGGATTGCCTATGGAAAGATAGAAGTGAGGTATATTGATTGTGAATGTCCTGAACTTACCTGCTCTTTTTATAAGCCTATATTTGAAATTTTTATGGGGGTAACCACTCAGATAATTGCCGCACACATTTGCTACTTAGTTGCTGAAGCCAACTTTGAGTCATATTCAGACAGTGCAAGATTATGCCTTGTTGGAGCAGATCACTTGAAGCATCCTAGGACATATACTAGTCCAGAGGCTATTCAGGTGCTCTTAAGTATTTTTTTTTCTTTTTAAATGTTTAAAATATTAGTTTTTTGTATGCCGTATTGGTATCTTTTGTGTGCTTGCTTGCAGTTCATGGTTTAAGTGCTTCTGGAATTTATTTATAGTTCTGGTTATAAAAGAAACATCAAGAAGGAAAACAAGTGTAGATCACCTTGTTCAAGGGTTTTTTGAGGAAATCCTAATGTGCCTTTTGCTAATATGTGGACAGAGAACTGAACTTTATGAATACTCGAAGGGACTTGGTAATGCCCAGTTTATCTTGCTTCCCTTTCAGCCTTACAAGCTCATATATGCTTATATGCTAGCTGAAGTGGGCAAAGTTTCAGATTCATTGAAGTAAGTAGTGAATAATCTCCATGTTTAATGATCTAACTGTTATATCGGAGTTTTGAGCTTTGCAATTATTTTCAGGTATTGTCAAGCAGTATTAAAATCTCTGAAAACTGGTCGAACTGCTGAAGTAGAGACATGGAAACAACTACTATTGTCTCTTGAAGAGAGGATTAGAACTCATCAGCAGGCATCTCTCTCTCTCTCTCTCTCTCTCTCTCTGTGTGTGTGTTTGGGTTTACTTTGGGTGATCTACTGATCACAAATACACTTCTTTTTAGGGTGGCTATGCTACCAATTTGGCTCCTGCAAAGTTGGTAGGTAAATTACTCAACTTTTTTGATAGCACTGCACATCGTGTAGTTGGGGGTCTTCCACCACCTGCACCATCAGGATCACATGCAACTGTGCATGGCAATGAGCATTATGAGCTTGCAATGGCTTCTAGAGTAACAGCTAGTCAATCAACGATGGCAATGTCATCGTTAGTGCCTTCTGCGTCAAAGGAACCTATAACTGAATGGGCCACTGATGGCAATAGAATGTTTGTCCAAAATAGAAGCGTTTCTGAGCCAGACTTCAGTAGAAGTCCACGACAGGTGTGAAATTTATTTATACAGTTAAATTGTCCTTTCATATTTATTTCTGATTCACCTCCGTCTTGTTTGCAAAATTGCTGAGGCCTATCTGATTTTGAGTAGAATCAGGTTGATTCATCAAAGGATGGGATATCATCCAGTGCACAAGGTAATGCATCAGGTTCAGCTGTGGGATCTCGTTTTGCCAGATTTGGCTTTGGTACCCAGCTTCTTCAGAAGACTGTTGGGCTAGTCTTAGGACCTCGCAGTGATTGTCAGGTTTACCTTTTGTCTGTGATTTTGTTTTAATTTATACTTTCATCACAAACCTACTTGTTTACATCTTTTTCTTTTATGTTCGCTTTCTTTGTTAAAGGCTAAATTGGGAGAGAAGAACAGGTTCTATTATGATGAAAAACTTAAGAGATGGGCGGAGGAAGGTGCTGAACCCCCAGCAGAAGAGGCAGCTTTGCCGCCTCCCCCTATGACTGGAGCTTTCCAGAATGGAACATCTGACTACAACTTGAAATCTGCATTGAAGCATGATTCATCCCCCCCTGATCAGGGTCCTACGTTTCAGAGTCCCTCTCCATCAGAACATATTTCAGGGACCACACCAATTCCAACCACCTCAAATCAGACTCCAACTCCATCTACAACAAATCAATTTTCGGCTCGTGGGCGGATGGGTGTACGAGCAAGGTAGTCTGCAAGCCTTTGTATTTCTTATTTTTGTTCTTTATTACTTCGTAAGTTAATGATCAGCTTGATATCTTGGACACTAAGAGATTTATGGATGTTCAGGTATGTTGACACCTTTAACAAAGGTGGAGGAACCTCTACAAACTTGTTCAAGTCACCTTTAGTACCATCTGTTAAACCTGTTGCTGCAAATCAGAAATTTTTTGTTCCAGCACCTGTACTTTCAGCGGAAAATTCAGTGGACAATTTAACAGAAGATGTGCAGAAAGAAGCTGCAAGCAAAGAAAATCCTTCAACATCTGCTTTGGGAGACTCTTATGCATCTTCGGCATCTGTATCATCAATGACCATGCAGAGGTTCCCAAGCATGGATAACATCACAAGAAAGGAAGAGAGGACAAAAAGCGATGGCCCCGTGTCATATAATTCACGGCGAACAGCATCATGGGGTGGAAGCTTGAATGATTCATCTAGCCTTCCTAGGATGGCAGAAACCAAGTCTTTAGGAGAGTCAATGGGCATGTCTCCATCATCTTTTGTGTCCATTGGCCCTCCAATGACACATATGCCCATTAATCGCGGCGATTCTGGAGATGATCTTCATGAGGTGGAACTCTAGGAAGAGTAACGAAGATGTAAATAGTAAGTTTTGTTCAATTGTGGGCACAACGAAGTTTTGAACGGGCAGTGTCTTGCAGACTATAGTCAATCGAGAATGCGACTGGATCTGATGCCTGGATCTGATTACACGAGTAAGCAGATTATGCTTTCTGGGGAATTTCCTCGAGTTGTACCTCGTCCTCTGTCCGTCATGTATATGGAAATGTGGATGGCATGTATCTTTTCCCGTGGCATTTATTCAAATGCTGCAGGATATGCCACCTTCATATGTTTGAGTTGAGAAGGGCTAGTATTTTATTTTATTTTTGAAAAACTTTGGAAGAAAAGATTGCCTGAATAGCCCTGCCCCGTTGTACAGTTAGATCATTTGTTCATTTGTTGGAAACAGGAAATGCCCATAGCCCATTGGGATACATAGAAATCTCCTTAAAGATCCTTCCAACTAGAGGGATCTGTACTCAATTTGCAGAAACAAATAAAACGTTACTTCCAATTGTATTCCTGGCAACTGAGTTATTTACATTTTAAAATTTAAGCTAAATTCCGAACATTTTATTAGTTCAATAGTGACATGACATTAGTCATAATTTATTTTTTTAATATTCCAAAACTTCATTCAAACTTTTTCGTTTTGTTAACGCCAATGTTATGAATTATAATGATATAAATTTAAAATAACAACTATAGGTAGTCAATCAATATGGATTAAGCCAAGTCGGATTCAAATCCAATAGTTACACTAGGTCACTATGCTCTCTCTAAGCTAAAGCAAACAAGAAAATACTTTTATGACCCTTTACCTTTTTCCTTCTTAATGTCGAACGTTAAAAGTTTTTGTTTAATTATTATACATATATAAAATTAAGAATAATGTAAAGTAATTAAAATATTATAATTTACATCATACAATAAAGAATAATTATATCAAAACATCATATAGTAACAGTAATAAAGATCTGAAACTTCATAAGTATTACAACAAGAATTCGTGTTTCACAATCAAGTACTAATGGAACCTGAAATAAAAATATTTATAGTTAAAAATTTTATATTTATAGTGCATATACATAATTTAACATATGCATAAGGCACAAATGAAATTAAAAAACAAGAAAAAATGAAAGATCTAAAACTTCATTTAATTGAACATCTGTTCAATTCGTATTGATGCCAATTTTCATTTGATACAAAATCATTACTATTGAGAAGAGTCTCGTCATTATTATCATTCAAATTTATTGCACTAAATGATATGTCAACATTTTTTTATTCAAGATTATCTTTCAAGTCACTATCATTTATCAAAGTTAGTTTATCAGAAACACAATCCACTAAAAGATCAATATGGTCAAGGCAAATTGGATATATAGAACTATTTGTTCTATTAAAAGTCATAGTAAATAAATAAAATTAACTTATTAAGAAATTACAAAAAATTATATTCAACTTAAAAATGAATAATAACATATCTTTCTCAAAGCTTTAAGTTGTATACAAAACATTAAGTGCTCAATCTTTTGTGTTCCAATTTACTCTTTTTCTTGGAATTGATGAATTTAAATGTGCTCCAATTCCATGCATACTCTGTTGCATTCATACATTGACTCAGAATTTGAATTACAAACCTTACAATTTTGGAACACCACTTCCAAATTGATTTCATCACGCAATTATAAGGTGTATACAAAGAAAACTTAATTTTCATATTGGTTTTGATTGCTTCCTTCTCTCTCTCAATGGCATCATAAAAGTAACCTATTGTTGTCTTCTTATCACTATCAGCTAGACGAATTACTCTCACTAAAGACTCATAAACTTGAATGAAAAATTGATATTAAGACCAAAATTTATGATCTTTAAGTCTAATTATAAAAACATCCATTTTGGTATTAAACATAACATATTGACATGCAACTCACTTATCACTTATAAACATATGTCTTAGCTCCTTCATTAGAACAAAGCATTGAAGTGCTAAGAAATTAGTTGTAAATATTGTAATAGCAGGAAACGATACAAATTCCTTCCACTTTTGAAATCTTTTCTTATTAAATTCAGGATCCATACATGATTATAGATAAACTTGGCCCTTTTTCTTACTTTTTACATAATTTTATCAATGATAAGAAAGTATCTAGTGTCTTTTATATTTTTCAATATCAATTCAAAACAATGTGCAGCACAAAGAGTTCAATAAAAAGAATTATACTTGTTTTATAAACTTTTTCAGGTGCTTTATAAGCATAATCATTGTCAATAATGAATTGTACATTGTTTTCAGGCCCAACTTCATTTACAACTTTATCAAATATCTAAAATAGAGTATCGACATTTCTAACAAGACCAGATGTTCAATATACTTCATAAATATTATCCTCTTAATAGAATAAACAGAAAACGATAATATGATCATATCTTCTATTTGGGCAATTATCACCCATGATTGAACACTCATAAGTTATCCCAAATCATTATTCTTCCATTCAAATAAATTTTTATTTCATAAATAGAGTTGCTCACAAGATTACCTCCATAGTCATCAATGATACACTTACCTTACCTTATATCCTAGACTATAAGAAGCAATAACATCTACTATAAGCTGGTAATAGTAAGACTGAGCACATTAAATGATACACCTACATTATATCACTATCTAGCCATTGCCATGTCCATATTACAATTGCTTTTATAGATTGTAAGGCACTACAAATTGAAGGTTTAGCTCTAGAAGGTGTTCGTGGTGCAAAGCGGTTAGACACATGTCTTCTTCTCTTTCTCACATCATATACAACAACCCCTTCTTGTTGAGTAGGAATACTACCTTTAATGTCTCCATTATCATTTTGACCACAGTAAAAAAGAACTTCCACACCAATGTCATAGTTTAGACTTTATCCTTCGTCTCTTTAATGTCGATACTCTTTAAGCAAAATTTTCATTTTTTCACGTTATTTCCTATTTTCTTATAAGGCTCCACATCACCTTCCAAATGCTTGTTATAATACTAACGAATGGTATAATTCTTCATTCCAAGAACCAATCTAGCATAAGCTCAAACTCAATCATCGAATCTTCCTGAAACGAATGAATTTTTAGGAGTATTTGAACTTCCCTCTATTTATCTATAAAAGTAAATGAAGAAATATGTCAAAATTAAATTAATAATTTCATTATCAACTACTATAAAAAAAATGTGTATTGTTCAACTCAAAACAAACACAAACGTATATCTTAGATTTTAAAAGCATACACACAACTTGAAATTTAAAAATATACATATATCTTATAATCAATATCAATAGTCTAAAAATCATTACTACCGACTACTAGTGACATGAAAAATGTTGAATAAGTTGTGTAAAATAACATGAATAAATAGAGGAACAACTTCTTAACAATCATATGATATTGACATCTAAGTGAGCTTCATAAACTTATATAAATGATTCCTTAAAAATTTCCGGACTTAAGCACATTCTATCTAAGAAATTCTTATGTTTCTTAACCCAAACATATATACATTAATTATGATGTTTCTCAACCTAAACATAAAAAAATCCATTGATTCATGCACTTCAAAAATATAACTCGTTTTGTGTGATTATATATTTAAATCTTAAACTCACAACTATAACCTTTTTTGTTTGATTATATAATTCAATTATAAACTCAAAACTTAACCCATTTTGTGTGATTATATAATTCAAGCATATACTCACAACTATAACCCATTTTATATTATTACATAGTTCAACTATATACTCGTAACTATAACTTATTTTGTGTAATTACATAATTCAACCTTAAACTTACAATTATAATTCAAGTTGTATGATTATATAATTGAACCATAAACTCACAACTTTCTGACTTTTTTAATCAATATTACAAATTTGATTTTCTGCAATATAATTCTTTCTAGTTTTCCTCCATAAGTCATAAAGAATAAACACAAACAAGTATATAAAATAATCCTTAAGCTATCTTTAAACTTTTATTTTAAAAATGATTCATCTTAATTTAATTTAATATTAATTGATTTGGGAAACTAGTTAGATAAATCAATAATAAAGATTTAGACATAATAAAAAAATCACACTAATTTATATAATTTAGGTATGATTCTTGAGAAAATAGTCAAATTTTCAAAAATAAAAATAAAATATTTTTTTTTCTCTAAATTCTAGAGCTAAATAATCTGATATGTTAAAGTAAGATAGTTAATTAATGATAATTAATAAAGTCACCTTACACTTTGACACGATAGATTAAATTAGGCTGTAAACTTGTAGTTGATAAAAAGCCACAAATTATGAAAGCCACACATCAATCTACGTCTATACATTATACAAGCTTTAAAAGAAGCATAAACAAAATAAGCTTCGAAAAATGCCTTCTACATCTTTGGGTATCACCATCAACCTTGATAATAGACGGTTCACAGTAGATACAAGGCAGAAGAACTAAAGAAGATAAAGCAGGCGACAGGATAAGAAGCAGCGACGGTGGCATAAAGCAGCGATAACGATGGAGAAGAGACCCAACACCAGTAGAGAAGCAGCAGGAAAGATGACGGAGTAGAAAAAGCAAACGGCAACATGAGATGAGAGACAGAGAGACAAGAAGGCGAGGTGTGGAACTTTGGAGTTTGGTTTGGCTGTGTACGAGCGGAGGTGTATGTTGTACTATTTTTGCTATTTTAACGTATCTTACCTACATATTTATATAAATATTATATAAATATGTCAATAAAATGACTTAAAATAAAATTAAAATAGTAAAAATGGAACAAATGAATATTATATAAATATGTCAATAAAATGACTTAAAATAAAATTAAAATAGTAAAAATGGAACAAATGAACTGATCTGTGTTTGAGAAGTTGCAGATGCTTCCTTTTTTGATATGTTAGGATTTATTTTTCTAGTTTAATCCTCAAAATTTCATATTTACGAAATATGTCCTTGATTGTTACTTTTCGTACCGGTATGTACCATAATCAGTACAATAAAAACTATTAGGATATCATAATTTATGGTAACGTTGACTTACCAGATTTAGTTCCTAAAATTCTGTAATTAGTCTGATTCTTAGGGATTGTGTTTAGGCCTTTTATATCTTTGTTTAGAGGAATGAATTGAATACACAGAATTTTTCCCGAATACCATGTTCTAACAAAAACAACTTTTTGTACTACTTTTCAATTGGCAGGATAGGTACCGAAATGGTACGAAATTCATATAATATGATTGGTTTTGAAAAATGATAATTAATTTGTTAAAATAAGGAAAGTTGTAGTTTACAAAATTATTTATTCTTTTTTTAACCATAAGAATGATACTGTTTGTAAATTATTACTTTCTTGTTTATCGTAAGAAAAGATTTGTGCCAATATAAAATAGTGATTTTCTTTATTATCATCTTAATAACTTAAACACATTTACTATCATCTCAGTTTAGGCATAAAATTTAAAACAAGGCAATTACATTTTGACGTTTTAAACTCATTTAACACATAAAGAAGTTTTTCAATAATTCTCTTTTTTATATATGTTAGATGGAAAATTACAAATTGATATTATCAATTTATTATTTATATCTTTTTTTCTCATTATCTTTCTCTTGTTCACTTTCTTTTTTATTTTTATATTTGTCTCTTAATTCTTTATAATTTTTAAAAATTGTCTTTTTCATTCTCTCTCTCTTTCTCTCTTTCCTTCCTATTTCTAAAATTATGTAACTTTAAAAAATTATTCTTCATATTTCCTCTCTCTCTTTCTCTTAAATTTTCTCTGTGTCTTTGGTGAATGTTATCGTCTGCAACCAAATATAAAAAGAAACCAACTTCCTGTAACACAAATTAATGTAGTAGTGAAAAGTAGGGATCGTTTCCACAAAGAATTCAGACGTTAGTAGTTACGCAATAGAAGGGGGTTTTAATTGTGAATAAAACATAATTTAATTGGATATGAAATTGAAAAATAACTAACAGCAAAACAATGAGAATTTAACAATCGATAGAAACAAATCTTAGTTTTCGGTCTCCTTCGTTATTGAATTTGCGTTGATTATCGACACTAAAAATAACCAATTTATTAGTTCAACATTCGTCGTGGTAAATTTCTTTACCTATTTTCTCTTATGTTTAGTTAAC
>JANKOE010000005.1:24473545-24495260 GCA_026284465.1 Erythroxylum citrifolium
ATGAAAGCCAATTGACCTTCTTGCCCCTCCATCTTAGCCTAATAACATAACTCTTTAAGTGATGTTCCATATTTGCCCCTAAAAACAACCATCTTGCTTCCTGATTTTGGGCAGCTAAATGACATAATTTGGCAAAACTTTCTATTTGAAAAATGTTCCTCTATGCCTCATCTTTAAAATGACACCAAAACTGCTCAATTCGGTTCAGAATTGAGGAAGTTATGGTCAAAATACGTACAGATCATACAAAAATCGCAACTGAATAGTAACACCAACTTCAACTCAAAAATTGACAACCTTAGGGACTAAATTGAAACTTGATCCCTTCACACAATATGTAGCCCCATGTCCCAATTTTATTTTGCCTCAAGAATCAGCTCAATCGGGTCTCCACAGATCCCGAATTTATAAAAATACCGAACCATTTTCAGAAGATTACCTAACTTAACTCAATTTGATTTCCATCAATCATCCTTAATTTAATATCTAAAATTTCATAATTCTCCATGAACAGATAGGGGAAAGTCTTAGGAATCTAACGCTTCAAAAATCGGCTCAATCGGATGTCGGACGGAAAGGATAAGCGAAAGAATCAAGAAAAAAAATCAAAATTAACAAAATTGGGGACGCACTGTAGCAGACGGCTCCTGCTCGCGATCGCGAACAGCTCGCAATCACTAGACAAAGGAAATCGAAGCCTCGCAAGTGTGACGGCTCGCGAGTGCGAGCCTCGGTGTAAAACGGTCAGCTCGCGATCGCGAAATGGCTGATTTCAATTTTTCCTCCGTTTTTTTAAAAAACACAAAGTTTCAAAAATTCGTAACTTTTGATCCCGAACTCTAAATTTAACCAATTTGGTATCAATAAAAAGCTTAAAGGAAGCTCTACAACTTCCTTGAAGAACTCGAAAATCAATTTCATCACTAAAAGGGTCCAAAACCCAATCAAACTTTCTATCCTAATTAATAAATCCCTAAACAAGGACTTAACTTTGAAAATTTCTATTTTTCAACTCCAAAGTCCAAACATGTCATATTTTATGTCAATGTAAAGATCAAAATGAATCCTACAACTTCTATGAAGACCCTAAGGGCAATTTCTCACTTTATAAGGGTCAAAAGTCTTTCAAAAGTTTCTGTCCTTGATACCCAATCCTAAACGACATCAAGACTTCGATCGATCATAACTTCTAGCTCCGATATCAAAAAGTATCATTCTTTATGACTACAGAAAACTCTCAACATAATCTACAAGTTTTATGTAGATCATTTTCTCAAATTTCACCCAAATCAAAAAGTCAACTCTCATCCTCAAAAAGTCAAACTTTCTTATTTCTTCAATTCTCACACTCTTTCTCTTTATTTCTTGATTTTTAACTCCATTTACATCAAATTAATCACTATAATTGTCATGGCATCCTAACATACACAAATTTATTCAAAGACTTCCAAGTCAACAAAACCAAAATCTACTTCTTTTCACATCAATTTCATTTAACTATAAAACACCCACAACACATATATACTCAAAATCACCTATTTCATTCATTTAATAATTTCTAATTTCCAAGAAAAATTCAGGGTCCAACAATAGCAATGCTTCACATCAGGGATTAGGATATGTTTTCATGCAATATGGTAGAGTGATTGCATATGCATCGAGACAGTTAATGTCTCATAAGTTCAACTATCTATTTCATGATTTAGAACTTGTTGTAGTGGTGTTTGCTTTGAAGATTTGGAGACATTATCTGTATTGTGAAACATTTCAGATAATTACAGATCATAGAAGTTTGAGATATTTGTTGAGTCAGAAAGAGTTGAATATGAGACAACGACTATGGATTGAATTGCTTAAAGATTATGATTGGACGAATGAGTATCACCCAGGTAAAGCTAATGTTATAACTGATGCATTAAGTAGGAAAACCAATAGTAGTGTGGCTCAAGTTCAAACATCAAGGTTACCAAACCTAGTTCAACTAAGAGCATTGAATGTTGAGCTGAATTTGGGGCAGAATGAAGCATTGTTAGCTATGTTAAAGCTTAGATCGGTTTTGTAAGAAAGGATTAGAAAAGCTTAAAGCAAGGATCCAGCATTTGTGAAAATTGTTGAGAAGTTGAAATAAAATTCGAATTCTGAGTTTGAGTTGAGGGACAATGTATTGTGGTTGAAGCAGAGATTGTGTGTACCTGATGTTGATGATCTAAGAACAGAAATTTTGGAGGAAGCACACATAGCAGCTTATACTATTTATCCTAGTACTATTAAGATGTACAATACGCTAAAACAACATTTTTTATGGCCAAGGATGAAGAAGCAAGTGGCTGAATATGTTGCCAAATGTTTGACATGCCAACATATGAAGGCATATCATCAGGCTCCAGTTGGGAAGTTACATTCATTACCTATTCCGGAGTGAAAATGCGAGAGGATTACTATGGATTTCATTATGGGTATACCAAAGACTTTGAGGCAACATGATGCCATAGAGGTCATTATTGATAGATTGATGAAATCAGTTCATTTCTTACCTGTGCGAGAGAATAAAACACTGGATCAGTTAGCTTGTAGATATTCAAATGAGATAGTAAGGTTGTTTAGAGTTCTAGTATCTATTGTATCAAACAGGGATCTTAGATTTACTTCAAAATTTTAAGGTAGTTTACAAACAACATTGGGTATAAAGTTGAACTTTAGTACAACATTTCATCTTCAGATAGATGGACAGAGTGAGAGGATTATTCAGATTGTTAAGGATATGCTTAGAGCTTGTGTTTTGGAGTTTTAAGGAGTATGGGATCAATATGTAGCTCTTATTGAATTTGCATACAATAATCATTATCATAGTAGTATTGGTATGACTTCATATGAGGCGTCATAAGGTAGAAAGTGTCGATCTCCTTTATACTGGGATGAAGAGGTTCTAAGGATTGTTGAAGGCCTAGAGTTGATCCAAGATACCGTTGATAAGGTAAAACAGATCTGTAGTATGATTAAAGCGACTCAAGACAGGCAAAAGAGTTATGCAAATTAGCACCGGAGGGATATGAAGTACCAAGTAGGAGATAGGGTGTTTTTGAGAGTATCGCCCTGGCGAGGAGTGCTAAGGTTCAGTAAAAAGGGAAAGTTAAGCCCTAGATACGTTGGTCCTTATGAGATTATTAAGAAAGTTGGACCATTGGCTTACAAGTTAGCATTACTAGTAGAGATGGCTCAAATTCATAATATGTTCCTTATTAGTATTCTCAAGAGATATCGGTCAAATCCGACACATGTATTACCAGCACAGGAAGTTTACATTGCAACTAATTTAAGCTATGTGGAGTAACCAGTCAAAATAGTTGGATATCAAACTAAGCAATTGAGAAACCGAGTGATTTCATTAGTTAAAGTCCTTTGGAGAAATCATTTGAGAGAGGAAGCTACCTGGGAGACTGAGGAGAAAATGCGGAATCAGTACCCCCATCTATTTGATCAATCAGTACCCCCATCTATTTGTGGCATGTTGAAATAGAAATTCTATGATGAATGAATTGGGATGGAATGCATGTGGCGTTGATGATGATGTTGTGCTGGAATATGATGCATGAATTGGTTACTTTTCTGTTTTGTTTTTGATGCATTAAAATAGTAGGTTATAGAATGTTAAATTGATGATTTAGGTCGAGATTTAAAGTATAAATGAAGGTGGGCTCTGGTAAAGACTGGTCTTATTGAAGTGTTCTTGAATATGGAAAATTAGAGCTGTAGGTGTGTTTGTAAAAAGTGACTGTTAATAACATAAGTGAGCAGAATTTTGTAAGCCTTAGTATAACCAATATGAAAGTTAAATTAACTTGAAATGAAGTAACCTTAGAGGACATGAAATCTGGAAAATTCAAGTGTTAGTGATGTCTCTAAGCTTGTAAAATTCGTGAAGTATTGAAGGTAGTAAAGTTACTCACATTAGTGACGATGACAAATTCTGGAATTTTAATTTCAGCATTGTGTATATGTCGAACCAGCTGAGAAATTTCACTCTAAATTGGTATATTTGGACTTGATTAAGGCTAGGAATGAGCCTAGATTATTTCTTGATTAATTGGTTAAGAGCTTGATAAGTTTATGTAGTTAATTGATGTCATAACCTAAAGAATGGACTGTTTTGATGTGGTTGAGTTCAAATATGAAAATTTTAATTTGTTAAGGAATAAATGAGTTATTTTAATGCAAATATGATCTTAAAGGACATGAGAAATGTGTATAAGGTATGGATGAATGATCATTGAAGAACATAGGGTAATTATGAATGAGAATTGGGTAAATGTATGAGTATATGTTACTGGAAAAAGTTTGGTGAATGTATAGATTTAGCTTGCTAAAATTTCAGATTTAAAATAACAATTGTGTGTGTTTTATAAGAGGCTTTTGATCATGAAAATGTTCAAGGATAAGTGTAAAGTATGGTTGATAAATTTGGAGTAAATCAAGTTAACTTAAGTGTACAAACCTGATTGCAAAATGGTAATATACAAAATATAATGTTTGAATGATATTAGGGTGTATAAGCACAAATTGAATAGTTAAGATCTATGTATAAGAATACATACCCGGGAAAGTCAATTGAGAATGCATTGAACATAACACATATACATGTGTATGATTGAGTACTTATTTGATTAAACAAGTTATTAATGTGTACATATGTGTGTATTGCATAATTTAAAAGCACAAATTGACCGATAGCTTCCAGACATTATCAGCTCGTCAAGGCAATAGTTATTTGGAGCATACTATGAGTTAACCTAGATGTTTATTAACTGTTAAATATTGAACTTTTACTGATATGATTGTGTTAATTCCAGACATTGATGGTCTGAGGAGTTTGATATTTGGGACTATATTAGAAGTGTTTGCAAATTGAATGTAAATATGGAAATTGTGTTCTTAACTATATGTTGAATGACGTACTTAGATCCGATGAATGTGCTATATGACTGTGCACACTGAATGAGCGTCATTGATAACATAATATATGATTTGATATATTTTCATTACATTGATATGCATGATCAGATAACAGAGTTAGGACCGAAGTGACCAATGTGAAAAAGAGCTTAAAGCTCATAAATGTGCAAATAGAGCCACAAGCTCAACAATTAATAAGCCTGGTATCCATAATGGGTACAGGACAGTATTTCAAATGAATCCGATATCCACAATAGATATGAGACAGTTAAATAGGTGCTCGGTTACAACAAAATAAAAATAAAAGTGAAGTCTCATGTGCATTGCAAATATATCTTTACATGTATCACGTGAATCATTGTAAAGAATAACTAGATTGAGTTGATATAATGTTATGCTATGTTTGTGTACTTGTGAATGATTGTGAAAAAAAAAGTACTGAATTGTGTTGATATAGTGATTTGCAATACTTGTATACATGTTGATGATATAAATGACTAAGGTGAAAGATTCGATTGTTCTGAAAAGATTATATGACATGTTTGTATTATAATGTTCTTATTGAGATATGATGTATAATGTGATTTGGTATACAAAACTGTATGGGAATTAATTCAAGCTAATGTGATATACTTGTGAATTTGGTTATATACTTGTGATGTTGTGTTTTGACTCTTGTGAGCACATCGATGATAGTTCACTCACTAAGTTCGCAAAACTAATCAAAATTGCAACATTGTTTTTCAATTACTGAGGAGACTTAGCTTCTAAGGCAATCTAGTAGCAGTCTAGTATTGTCAATTTTGGAATCAGGAATGACTCAAAGGTCTGGTCAACTGATGTTTAAGGAGTTCAGGCAGATTATTTCTTTTAGTATCTCCTTTCATGCTAGATATTTTGTAAAGAATAGTAAACACTCAGATGTTTTTGTAATGTACATATATGGATTATGAGATGTAATGACAATGCAAATAATGTTTGTGAAATGAAATGAGAAATGTTGAACTTATGATAACTTATGTTCTATATAATGTCATAGTAGTGAATTTGACTGCTCTAACATGTCATTCTCATAGGGTATGTTCTTGAATGTCCTCTAGATTTTTGGTTATATGCTCTATGGTAGTGGTGTGTTAAAGATCTTCTTGTGTTGATAAAATTGCAAAAACTTAAAGGAAAAGTATCAAACACTCTTAAATCAAAGTTATCTAAACTAAACAAGATGCTAAACAAAATAATCCCTAATAATGGCACCAAAAACTTGTTGATTGCAAAACCAATTATTAGTTTTACGCTAAAAAACGAAGGTATATGGGTCGTTACTTATAGTAAAAAATAAATATCGTCCCACAGAGATTGTGCTTAGACACCACTTAATTCAAGTTGTGATTTGTTTAAGACTCAAATTTAAATAAAAACTGAAAAGTAAACTAAATCAAAACAAACTAGCAACAATCGAATAATGCAATAGTGCAAATCTGAAGAGAGAATTAATCAAGTTATGAGAGAGGAGATTTTACCTATCATTAATGTTAATCTGGCTTTTTATGTGTTTATACGATGTCGGTTCTAGATGATCGTAGGTTGATTACTCTTTATCGAGTTATAATCATTCCCTAAATTGTAAACTCTAGTCGAATTATGGACTCGCAATCTTTCAATTCACAAATTACCCACAATTTTAATTAATTCTTAATCTCTATAATAAACAATTGGGTCTCGCACGGATCTCTCCCCATGAAATTACCGACTAGATTGATTAAGTGGTCAATTAGATTGCCTAACTCTTGTTAATCCAATCTAATCATTTTTATCTGGTTCACCCTCTCAGTTTATTACTAAAATATGCAAATACAACAATCAATCACAACACCGAACTCAATAAACACAAATAAACTAGATTAACATTGAAGATAAGCAAAATCCGAAGGTAAAGTTAGACCATCATGAGCAACTCAAAATCCATATCCATACAACTCATCTCAATCTTACACATTAAATGAATAAAAAGGTAAATGGGGAGGAAATGAAACTCAGGTTGGATGATTCGCGAGAGCAACAACGTTGGGAGATCACCTATTCCGGGAAGCTTCAGCGTCAAAACCCTCTTCTTCTTCCTCTTCTTCTTTTCTCTCTCTCTTCTTTCTCTCTCTCTTTTAGATTTCTAAATGTAGGCAGAATGTAGATTCCCTTTTAGGGTTCCATCATTATCCTTTTATAGTCTTTTCCAATTATGGCAATCCTAGTGTCTTTTCGGGGTCCGAAATGTTTGAACCATCCCTCAAAAACTCGAATCTGAAAGTAACTCCGCGTCTTTTTGTACGCAGGCTCCTTGGTGCATGATCGTGGTCAGTTTACTTGCTCTCTATCACGATCGTGGCAAATTCCCCACGATCATGGCCTTATGCTTGAGCTTATGTTACAATCATGGCATATTTGCCACGGTCATGGCCCAATGTTGGTGCTTTTGTCATGATCGTGGCAGGTCCCCCATGATCATGGCCATGTGTTTGGACCCAGTTCTTCTCCGAAACTCTTCTGAATGCCCTAAAACACTAGCAAACTCATCACAACACTTTATATATATATATAATTGAAGCTCAAAAACATGTTATCACCCAAAGAATACTTAAAACACAAATGTTTATGAACTAACACAAATCTTAAGCTAAACGCACACTAAGCTATCAACTTAACCACTAAACACATATCAAATTACCTATAAAAATACAATGCATTCTACACCTATCATGACTCAATTACGTTAAACATAAGATTACAAAGGGTTATATACAAATAACCTATACACTTAACCTAATATAGGAAAAATACAGTATTACCTTTAATTAGTAATTATACATAATAACCAACACCTCTCTATAAGTACAAGCACATTATTCTTCCTCTTTATAACATAAGGAAACTATTTTCCCTCTCTATAACACAATCAAACTATTCTTCTTTTTCAACCTCAAAAGCAAATTGTTTGCTAAAAGCGGCAATAGATTGACCTCCCTCACAAAAAGAACCAACAATAAAATGACCATTAACTACCATAACCTCTTGTACGTATCCTTCATTATGTCTCGATAAAAGATAATCAACATTGTCAATAATTACTTCAACAAGCTCATAATTGTTCTTTTCAATTAATTTGATCATATCAATGATTTTCATCTCATTTCTCAAGTCTCTAATGACATCCTCAAAAGATTCATACGGAAAATTGTAATTAATTTGCAAAAGCTCTTTATAACGTAAGTATTTGTTGTGAAAATGAACTGTAGCAGTCAAAAGATCTAATTGCATCCCAAAGCTGTACATTTCTCCTCTTTTATAATATATAGTAGAGACAAATTTGAAGGTCCCATTATGCTAAAACTAGATCTTAACTCGGGTATATATCAATACTTTAAAAAAATTAAATTAAGATAACATTTTCAATAAAATAGGCATGTTACGAAAGCTTAAAACAAAAAATCAGCTATGTTAGATATATATAAGTAAAGGACTTTACTCTTGCATGTTAATATGAAAAACTTAAAAGGAAAAGTGAAACATATTTATTTATGCATTTTCAATATAAATAAAAAATAAAGCATAAAATGTTTTTTATCATTTAATCTTTAATTAAGGAAATTAATCCTTTCTTCCCCTATTTAAAAAATGTCATCTCTTTTTGATGGTCTCATATCCTCGTAACAGTTGTTTAAAAGAACATACATCCTTCAGAACAATTATTAATGAAATACTTAGAAAATAAGGAAAGAACCTATCTTTTTTTTTTAAAAATGAACCTCATAACTGATTTCATTGCCTTAATTCAAAGGAATATATTACAATCACAACATAAACACTACACACACATACAAAGCCTTATCTTAGCATACACAAATTCATTCATAATATTAATATACTGCCAAATTTATTTAGAATATGATTACCACTACAAAAGAATATATATATTGCATATAAATATTTTATTATTTTCTCGATCGTCAAATGTGATATCAAAAGGCATAGAAATTTGAATCACACTGCATTGTGAAAATGTCTTATCTCGGTTAATGATTGTTATAGTCTCGAATTTCTTGTAGCTTTAGATATTGAGACAATCACATAAATCACTTGTGCTTTCTACCTTTTCCAAATTCTAGTAGATAGTGATTATTGTTAACTTATGCCATAAAAGTTTTAAACTTAATGAACTTAAGGTTATAAACATCAAATTAAGTTCAACAAAACCCTAAACTTTTATCACCATGTTCTACCGCCTCAAGACAAGATTTAAAATATATTTTATATACTATCAATAAAGATTGTTGTTGAATATGGAAAAAAATACCCACAAAATTATAGATTTGGGCAATAAAAAGAGAGTTATACTAGTTAGTCCATAATGTAATGAAAAAAAATATTTACCAAAAAAAAAATGTAATGAAAAATAACTAAAGGCCAACATAAAATGAACCACAAATTATTAAATATTGTCCTCAATATTATATGACAAAGAAGTGGAAACAAATAAATCACTCCATATACCAATCATTCCATTTAAAATGGACCGCATAAAAATTGATAGAAAGCTAGCAAAATTGTATAGTAGATATTATTAATGCCAAAATTGTAAATATTATTTTCATAGTAAAAATGAAAGAAATATATCAATAATTTGTGATCGAACCTTAACAATAAAAATCCATAAATGTTTATAAGAAAACCCTAACATCTGCATTCCCCATTTTCTTTCAAAAATTAGCATAAAATCACTAAAATTTCTTGCAAATAAAAAACATTCTACCTCATTTCATATTGCAGTCTGCTATAAGTTACATAAAACCTATAAAAACATACCTTTATTAGTGTTTGTATTATAAGTTTGTAATAGTCCATTCTCGCAACTTTCCTCTGCCAACCTAACTCACCCATCTATAACTCAAATATCAAGCAATCCAACAACCTTAAACTCAAAAGTTCAACCGACTAAGCAATAAATTAAAGATTTCATCAAGGCATGCAACTTTATTTTTAGTTAAAACTAGGTTAATACATATTTTTAGAAGGTTACAACCTTCTTTGACAAATTGAGTTTTTAATTAGTTCAGGTCGAGTTTGTTAGATTCATTTCGGGTTTAAAAGATGAGTAAAGTAATCATGTCAAAGAAGACTAAAAATCATATTTTCAAATAGAAGTTTAAGAGAAGAGATCTTTCTAGAAAACTAAAAATCATCAGAATTTTTAGAGTGATTTAAATCATGAAGGATCGTTATTTCTTTTATCCTATTTTCAAAGTAAGAATTTTATTTTTGCTATATTAAAGACCAATCCTACATATCTAACCACTTAGATTATGTCACATGGATTATCTTTTTCTTAAAAGGGGCAAATCATTTACAAGTCACTATTTTTATGGAAGTAATCATATGTATTAGAAAACTCACTTTTAATATTGTTTATTAAATTGGCATATGTGAAGTTTAAATGGATAAATATAAAGAAAATAATAGAGCATATTTAAAAAAGTAAGCCATCAAAATTATATGAGATCATACAAATGAATTAGAAAGTGATGCATTTGAACAAAGGTTCTCAGTATGTACTTTATGAAACATTATAATTTGATACCATATATAAATCATGATGTTAATGAGAATGATGATTTGACTTATAATGAATTGCTTAAGCATCTTTGATCTTGATTTAGGAAAGGAAGTGGTTATCTTCCAACTGTAAGTAAATATGAAAATTGTTAAATGCATGTTTTAAAAATGAAAAATTGAAAGATGAGTTAAAATATATGAATGACTCCATCCATGAAAATATAAATGATGCCAAGAAAATATAGGATTTCCAAATGAGAACACATCACTTAAGAAAGATATATAAGAGTTATTTTATGGGTAAGTTACATTTAAAATCTCAAATTTTGCCTAATTCTACAATACAAGTAAAAAATACTAATCTTGGCAACCAAATGCACAAACTTTAATTTGTTGTAGAATTAGTATGTTGTTAACTCTATGGTTAATAGTGTTGACATAGCTTAGCATGTTAGCTTGGCCTTGAACAAATCAATGCTGACATGAAAATTATTAATATATTAAAATATTAGAAAAATAAAATCTATAGAAAAGTCTATATGTTATGTCCTATTTCTTTTACTTCCATTTTTTAGACATTTAGCCAAAATTTTTATTACATGAGGTTTTTAATTTGTTGCCAAACTTATGTAATATGTATCATTCATAAGATAAAAACGTACACAATATAATAATCGAGAAATGTAAATACACACTATCTACTTCTTACAAGTAGAAAGATCATTTGTTTGGAATAATAGGATACTAAATTCCATACCTTATAGATGGAAAATCACAAACAATAAGTTGTAAATGAGCCTAATCCCAATTAGATAAATGTCCAAAACATCTTAAGTTTCATGTTTAGTCATATGGTAAAAGCAATTCACCACATTCTTGCCCCTCAAAGTTGTTGTAATTTGTGTGAACCCCATTGATAGACCTGATCTTGTACTTCCACCATAGTAAACTTGTCCATCCCTTCCCTTTACAAGGTACAGTGAATGAAGCAAGAAAGTAAGAAACTATAAGAAGGTTAATTGGTAAAAGGTTATTAGCCTAATTATAGAGTTGCACAACCCATTGTTGGTAAGTATCAGTGAGATGACCTTTAAGGCTAAGAGCATGCCTCTTGTAAGAAGATTATATGGAAGGCTAACAGCATCCAATTAATAGACATCTCTTGTACAATAATTTAAAATTTAAAGATTAAAGCCATAGAGTAATATAGGCTAAATGTTTAGAAAATGAAAACATAAAAATGTTATAGGACACATTAGAGTTTTTTTAGAAAATATTTTTAATATATTTAATAATTTTCATGTTAGAGTATTGATTTGTCAAAGGTTGAGTTTACATGTTAGGTTATATCAACACTGTTAACCATAAACTTAACAATGGGCTAGTTTTGCAATAAATTAAAAGTTTGGGCATTTAATTGTCAGGATTGGTAGTTTTGACTAGTAATGTAAAATAAGATAAAGTACAAGATTTTAAATATGATTTACCCTTTTTTAATTGGAAACAGATAAATAAAAATTACAAATACTATTAGGAGCACAAAATTGTTAAATGATATCATCATTATCTAAAATTGTTTTATGCACAAGCTATTGAATGAAGCATCTTCTAACTAAAAAATTGCCTTGTGCATCTTTATTTAGGCCTCAAAAAGAGGGTATGGTCCACATTGCTTTGTTGATACCCAAAAGAGATCATGGCTTTGCTGAACCTGTCAAACTAAGCTCTGGGAGATTGTTTCAACCCATACAAGGTTTTTTTCAATCTGTACACCTTTCCTCAATTTCTCTCATTATCAAAACTATGAGGAATCTCCATATAAACTTCTTCCAAACCTCTATGTAGGAATGCATTCACATCAAATTGTTGCAAATCCCAATCCAAGTTAGCTATACATGATAGTAAGATTCTGATTGTGTTCATTCTAGCAACAGGTGCAAATGTCTCTTGATAATTAACTCCATAGGTCTGAGTGAATCCCTTTGCCATTAATTTGGCTTTGAATCTTTCAATTGAACCATCAGCTTTGTGTTTTGCAGTGAACACCCACTTGTAGCCTATTAGCTTTTTGCCTAGAGAAGTAACTAGTTCCCAGGTTTCATTCTTAGTGAGAGCTTTCATTTCTTCTACCATGGCTTCCTTCCAATTTGGATCTGTGATAGCTTCCCTCCAATCCTATGGAATAGACATAGAGGAAAGAGATAAGAAAAAGGCTCTATAGGAAGGAGACGAGGAATCATAAGAAACAAAGTTAGTAATGAAATGTTTTGTACACAACCTGACCCCTTTTCTCCGAGTAATTGGTAAATTTAAATCAAAATCGAAAGATAACTCACCCGAGGATTCTTGCAGGGTAGGAAGCACGATGGTTTCTTCAGACCTATTCTTCCTTGAGTATCTCAACAAATCATGTTTATTTAAACATCCAACAACATTCTCCCCTTGAAAATCAGTCTCCCCTTGAACATCAGTCTCCTCATTCTCCCTCTGTAAAAGATCATGAAATACTACAGGCACAACTTTGTCTTCACTGCTCTCCCCCTGAATGAAAACACATCTCAGTGCCCTGAGGTCTAATTTCTCATCATTCCTAGTATAGACAAAGCAGACACACCCAAAAACCTTTGGTGGAATCATATAGCCATGTTTCCCAGTTAAGACTTCTAAAGGAGTTCAGAATTGGAGAGTTTTGAGAGGCATTCGATTAATAAGATAGGCTACCACTAGTATAGCATCCCCCCAGTATGACTTTGGAACATTCATAGTAAACATAAGGGATCTAACAACTTTCAACAAATGTCTATTTTTCCTTTCAGCTACCCCATTTTGAGTACTAGTGTAAGACATAATCCTATGAGACTCAAAATAAGTACCAACTTACTATCCATGTATTTCGTTCCATTATCAGTTTACAACACCATTATTTTAGCATCAAACTGATTGTGCACCATGTTATGGAAAGATTGAAAATAGTAGAAAACATCACTTTTTGCTTAATCAAATACACCCCAATCATTCTAGTGCAACAATCAATGAAAGTAACAAACCTCCGATTTCCAGACAAAGAAGCAATCTATGTAGGCCCCCAAATATTAGAATGAATAAGCATAAAAGGAACAATGACTTTATTATCACTTGAATGTTAAGAATTTTTAGTATGCATAGCATACTCGCAAGCATCGCAAGATAAAGAATCAAATCAAGCTCTAAAATATAAACTGTGATATAGTTTTTCTATTAAAAAAAATGATAGATGCCTTAACCGCCTATGCCACTGTATTATTTCCTGGTTTACATCCTGATATTCCTCAAAAACGACCAAGCCTTGACTATCTTCCATCATGTATAAGTCATTATGCTCTCTACCACTGCCAATCCTCTTCCCTGTTTGAAGGTCCTGAAAGATACAATAATCAAGAAAAAATTCGACCTTACAGTTTAAAGCTTTGGTGATATTGACAAGGAATTGAGGAACATGAAGAACAGAAGACAAATAATATTAAAAGTACAAACAATGGAACCTTTCCTAAAAATAGGAGTTAACGACCCATTAGCCACCCTGTCACTATCCCCCCTTTAGACAAGAAGAGTAGTTAATGCCTTTCATATGTCTATTCACACCAAAATCAATAATCCATGAGTCAAGTTGACCAAAAGTCTTACTTGAGTTGACAAAATTGGAGGTAGCACTGGAGGAAGAGTTGAGTTGTGACATGAGGCGCCTGAAATGTTGAATTTCATCAGAAGAAAGACTATCAACTGAAGCAGATTCCTTGGATGGTTCTACAGTTTCTAGCAAATTTGCTTGAGCCCTTGTGGAGTTAGCTCGTTTTCGCCTTCGGCCCCTAATAGGTCTCTTATGCAACTTCCAACAAGTCTCTTTTTGTATGTCTAGCCTTTTCACAATAATCACAGTGCAAATGATCTTTATCAAAAGTAACATCCTTCGGCTGCTCATGAGTAATATAGGCTATTAAGCCCGATTTCTCAACTGGTGCAGTATAAAGCATGGCATTTCTTTTGGTCTCTTCTAGTTGGATTAAAAAGTGTGCTTCCTTAAGCAAGAGAAAAGGAGATCTGCCAATAACTTAAACTCTCAACTGATCAAATTCTGGATTCAAGCCAGACAAAAAACATAGACTCGCTCCTTTTTAAGCATGTTTTCAATCAGTATCGCATCATCAATACATTTGGCCTGAAAATCTTGATAATAATCCAGTTCTTGCCATAAACTACCCAGTTCAGCAAAGTAATTTGAAGCAACAAGCTCACCTTACTTTGTGCCATGAATTTTGTTCCGCAATTCAAAGTTCCAAGCGTCATTTCCCATACGAGAATAAGTGTCTTTTGTGGCTTTCCATATCTTCTCCGCAGTGTGAAGTAGTAAATATTGTCTGGAAATCTTCAGATGCATGAAATTAAGAAGCCAAGACATAACCAATGAATAATCAGAGTCCCATTGACTAAAGGTAGGATCAGTGACAGGTGGTGGTTTCTTATTCCCATCAATATAACCTTGTAGCCTTCTCGCCTTAATAGACAGCAAACATGATCTTGACCAGGCTGAATAAGTGCTACTGCCATCTAATTTAATAGGACTAATCAACAAATAGGGACTATCATTAAGTGGATAGTATTTCTCTACCTCCTTAGAAGCTTCCTTAGAGTCTGACATAATTCCACGACAAAAGTGAAGAAGGAACCACCAAAAAACGACTCCGAAAAAAATGACAAAATCTATTCACGAGGTCCAGAAAAAATAGCAACGTCAGAAATGACCAGAAAGTAGTTGGTCGGAATCAGAAAGGGCCGGCGAATAGGGCTGCCAAAAAACGAAGTCGGACGGTGGTTGAAGTTGATGTCACACGTTACACGCGCTGACGAGTGGAGGAATCTACAAAAGTAACTCTCCTCTCAATCCCTATGTGTGATATGTAATGTCTTGTACAGTTTTGAACAATTTGCGACACAGTGTACTCCCAAGCATAGAAACTTTTGCATCCTCCCAATTCCTAAAGAGATACTGTATCTCCACGTGAAAATTGAAGTTCATAAACTTGGGGCAGTCCATCACAATGAAATCTCTCGGTTGACAACAGTGAACACAACTTTTGCTTACTTTTCTACAATCTATGTGTAATTACATTATACTGAAGATATAAAGTCAGCAATCTGTCAAGTTAGTCATGAACATAAAGGCTCTTAATTAGGACATTTTTGTTTTGTTAGTTGTCCATTATGCTAAATAGGAGCTCTATACTGCTGTAATAACCACTAATCTAAATGCCTCCTACATAAAAATTATGTCTACTAACCAACAATATAATATGACCTTTATTGAGGATATTGCATATTCCTGATGATTTTGAAGAATAATTTTCAGATCACCTAAGCTTATACAGGAGCTCTTCATGACTGGAATCTCTTGATTAATCATAAATATCACTAAGATAAATGCTTTTGGTTCTTCCTTTTCTACTATGCCCCTAAGCATAAAGCTTTGAGATGCCTCTTTTCAGCATTAAACAGTTCATGAGAACCTACGAGCATAATATATTCCTTAAGAATATGCATCTTTAAAGAAGAAAAATTTCTTGAAAGGATAATTAACAGTGTTAATCAGTAACATACCAGTGTAAAATCCATGTTCAGCATTTTAGTAGGCTAAGCTACTAAAAGATGGTGGTTCACTCTGGTCTATGTACTCACTCATTGCAAGCTGATTTCATCAGCCAAGAGGGTTTAATTACTGTGATTCTCATCTGGACAAACCTTCTATCATGGTCACATAGGGAAATTCATCGATTGATCTGAGCTTTTGAAGGATTACTTTCTCTTGCTTGATATCTGTATTGCTGACAGTCAAGATAAAAACAATATACAGAACAGATCCATAGATGAAAAAACTATGGATCCTAATAACTGAGCTGCAAATGAATCATCTTCAAATTTTCTATCCCTACACACAGATCACTATGAAATACAAAGAAGAAGAAAAGGAACATTGTGGCTCAAATATGGACAACTTAGGTCTGGTGAATATAGGCATAATTACAGGATCCATATACAGTTGCTCACACACACATCCACAAATTGTATCCAAAATTTCAATAAGGATTGCAGCTGGCCATCAAGGAGGCAAACTGATCATTGCAGCTGGCCATCAAGGAGACAAACTGATCATGATGGTGAAAAAAAAAATATAGAGATTGCATTATGCTAGAGATTCATTCCTAGACTCGGTAATCATATTAATAAAAAATGCTCCACACTAGTATAGATAAGTGCCCTCTTACACATGCTTTCCTGTTAATGACATTTAGACAGCCACTACACACTGAAAACTAACTAGTTTTTGCAATTACCAGCTGTCTGATTGTTATTCAGAATGATTTCCAACCTTTGTAATAAAATTTGGGAAATATTCTAAAATCAACTAAAAATACATGCTGTAGAGTTTAAGAATACCCTTCACCAAATATGGTAATCACTGTTCTACCATTTTCCTTCACTGACGCAAATTAGTCTCCAATAATAATATGTTTAAACGAATTGTCCATAGTAGAATTTCTGTCTGCACCTTTTAACTCCAAAAGTAACAAATTCAATGGACAATCAGTGATAGTTCTTTATGAATATAATATTTGAAATACTGCCTATTAGAAGCAATTTGTTACTCTGAAAGCAAAGTCAAGATGGAACGACCATGATTGCTTAAATCTATCTGTTGTCCTGTCTCTTAAAGTAACATAGAGTTGTGATCCTGGATGCACGAATCATACATTTTGCATGTTATTATAATGCATAGGCAATTAAGTGTCAAGGATACACTCCTGATCAGGGTTCTCCATAAAATTTGAGTGCAGGGAGTTCCCAACACTGTCCACAATGGCTGAGATGGTCATAGATGATTCAATGCATAAAACTGCCATAATAGCATCCTGTCTGGTTACTTCATTTCTGAACATAAGTCTTGCATGAGCTGCAATATTGAGGGAGTTAAATTTCTATAGAATGAGTAATGATTGAAAAATGCTAGAATATACCTTGAGCTAGGCGTATTAAACTTTCAAGCATGCGCACAGTTGTTCTTGCTGCACAAAGAAATGTAGTGAAAATATACTAGACCAATAAATGCATGAGCTCGGAAGATAACAGCTTATAAACCTGCATTATGTGTAGCAGATTTTCTTTGCAGTTGATAATAACTTGAGATAACCTTTTCTGCATCCTTTGTAAGGATTGGTCTGAAGTACCCTTTTACAAAATAAATATACCTGCAAGATGTTATCACAGAATTAATCTTGCTGCAGAGTGCAAGGTTAAGGATAGATTACAAATTTAGAAATGGTTTCAAATTTGGACTTTAAGGATGCCCTGCAGAAGAAAATGCACATCTAGTCTGCAAATTCTATAGTACATACTGGAAATTTGAAAATCCAGGTACACAACTCTTCTGTAGATTGGTTAAATCTATGACAGAAAATAGGATGCAATGATTTTACTGGAGAACTCAACCAATATTCTTGGCCACATAACAACTAGAGCCATGTAATTCACTAAGACAAAGGTAACTCCCAGAACTTTTGGTAACTAGATATACTGTGCTGCATTTTGTTCCCCAACAAAAGACCATATAATTGGAACCATAACAAAGATAGCATACAGCTGTACTAGCCATTTTTGGAATACAAAAGCACATCATCCAGGTGATCTAAAACTGGAAAGCATGAACCGTGTTAATAGTCTAGAGGTACTGTGGAGTCTCTAGAGGTAAAATTTCAGGTGAAAAGTGGGAAAGATGCTTTGTTCAAAGTTTGAATCAGAAAATATTCGTTAGTCTCAATGATGCATTTGTTTTGGGATCTTGAAGGATTATGATTTTCTCCCTCTTGTTTCCCTCTTGACAGTAAAAAGTACAAAGAGAGCTCAAGCAATCAAATTAAGATGATATGTGAAAACAGTCTTCCACTCAATTCTTCCTTCTTTCATCTGCCTCGAATACCCACACTAAAACTAGAAAATTAAATCATCGTGATCTTAACTATAATAGTCACAAAAGATATAAAAACAATAATGACCAGAAAAATCAATAAGCGTCACATATTTGCGCTTAAACATTTCAATTGCTTCCTAATTTAGTCTTGGGTCTGAGAAAAAACACACCTACGAAGCATTGACAAGGTCCACATGTCAGCCAAATCTTCACTGTGATTGTCCTTTCCTGATTCTGCCTGCAAATTGTTTTCACGAACACCAGTAATGTAATCTATGAATTGAAAGATTGCTTTCCCTGTGACACTAGATAGTGTTTTTAAAGCACAGTACCTCAGCAAGAATGTGAGATGACACAACAGCATCCCATTCTGGATTCTTTGTATCTAAAAGCACAAGGACTATATCAAATCTGCTCAACAATGGACCAGAGAGGGCAGTGTTGACAGAGAGAGCTAGATTGGGTTAAGAGGCATAGCACTGTTTACATAAGAATGGGACAACCATAGTTTCAGTCCTTCAACTTAATGTTGTTTCTTATTTCAGTCCTCGAACTATTAAACCTTCTAAGATAATCCGTGAACTTTGTTAGTCACTTTATGTTAGGGACTTTCATTAATGTGCTCAATGGAAACCCCATGTGGCATCAATGAAATCCAAACTGGACACAACACTTGGAATGATGTGTCTGTCCAACTTTGACGCAATGTAGGATATTTGTTGAGACATGTGAATAAAAATCCTAACATAGAGTGACTAGTAAAGTTCAAAGACCATTAGAAAATTTGCTGATCAAAGGACTGAAATAGGAAACAATACATTAAGTTGAAGCACCAAAAATATGTTTATCCCATATGAAAATAGTATGGTTATGCTCATGTCCAGAAAACAAACTTTTTGTTTTTTTTTTAAATCATAAAATGTATAGTTAGACAAATAAAAATTTAAAAAGATGCACTACATTTGTAATTCAAATGATGTCAATATCAAATGGAACAAGGAGAAACATGCCATTGTCAAATAAAAAGGCAAACCAATTTACTAATATGAACTGATGAACTTTCTAAGAAACAGGATACTTTGATCAGGATCATACTGGCCCTTGGGATTTGTAGCACCAAAGACAATTGTCTTAGTACTGAGAGTTGTAACAAGACCAGCCTAGGGGAGAAATGGGCATTATTTCAGTAAATAAGATAGAACCAAGCACTGAATTGGAGAGGAAGTAAATTATACAAGAAAAATAATTAAAATAAGAAACTAAAACATCTAACGTAGCAATGATGCACAAATTATTGTAAAAGTTAAGAATGAGTGTTGCTTATATATAACTATAAAATCTCAATAGGGCGTGATAGGATCCTAATATACTAGACAAACTTTGAAAAAACAAGCTTCAAACAATGTAAATGAAAAATTAAACGACTGCACATATGGCACAATATGATGTATATGGGGTAGGTTCAAAATAGAGAACAGGGAAGGTAATGGAGTAGGATTAACAGCAATAGAATCAATAATAAAGGAAATAGATCTATAAAGTAACATAGGAAGAAGAAGAGTGTTTCTAAAAAGTAGAGAAAAGATTAGAATTACTGTCATATGATCTTAGATACTAAAATCAATGATCCATTATGAAGAAGAGGGGAGAAGATATGTAAGTTTGTTACTTGAGTTAGCAATAGCAATGATAGGGTGAGATGCACTTTTTTAACGCTTCTTGGTACTAAGTGAATTTAGCAAATTTATCCACAAACAATGATTTTCTCAACGGATGACCTAGCTGTAGTATTAGTAGCTGCAATATGAGCTGAATGAGATTTTTGAGTTTTGTTTTACAGCTTTCAATAAGTGCGTTTTGTATGGCCCAATTCACGACAATACTGACAGATAACTCCTCTCCAATCTTGATTCCTATTGTCCTAGTTGCCTGTCCCTCCTCCTCTACTATTGTTCCTATGAATTGACTTCCCAATGTCAAATCCATTATTTTGACTAAGAAGAGCTCCAAGAATTTAAATATTATCATTTGTACAAGGTATCCGAGTAAAGAACTTGTACAAGGAAGAGACCTTAGCACTAGAGAAAATCTGAGACAGCAATTTTAAACTGAGAGTTAAGACCAGCCAAAAAGCTCATTACTGCCATCTGCTCCTATTGAGTTTGCTAAACTTTGACAACAAGACCAAAGGGTAACAAGAAGTTCAATCATTCATCGGTCTTTTTGAAATTCATACAATATGCTTGAAGAGCATTATGTTTCAGCACGATTATATGAGAAACATTCCCTTTTCTAATATACAAAAATTTTAAATATTCCATCAATTCATTGGCATACTTCATAGCGATTAATCAAGCTAACTACTTTAGTGTTAATAGAATTCTTGATTTGCAAGAATAATTTGGCATCATCTCACATCCATTCCTTGTAAGTGTTGTCTAATGGTGGGCTGTCAATGGTGATAGTCGTTAGAATCATTTTTCAAATAAATCAGAACAAGTTTACACCAATCTAAATAATTTATATCAATCAACTTATGTTTTGTGATTTTAGACGTCACATGAATTACATCAGTCACAACCTGTTGGGAAATATTCAGCAGCTGAATATTTCCTAAGATATTATTGACTCTTAAAAGTCAACAATATCAGATCAGATAGCATGTATCAGATCTGATATTGCGTACAAATTTTAGGAGATTATGTATAGATATTAGAAGATTATGTACAGATATTAGTTTCCTAAATTAGCTAGCTTTATTTCTATATATACATGTAATTGTGTACTGATGAATAAGAGAAAAAGGAATACAACTGTTCAGTATTTCCACATGGTATCAGAGCTGTAGCTGAACAGTTCTAAACCCTAGCCTGTCACTAGTATTAGCACCTGAACCCTAGCTGCCAACTATTGTTTCTAATCATACAAATCTATGTCAACTATGTCTGACATTGTTGAATCTTCTAACCCAACTCGTCAAACACCTCCTACTCATAATACTACCTCATATTCTCATTCCATTCAAATCACTACTATGCGGTTGAATGGAGAGAATTTCCTTCGCTGATCCCAATCAGTCAGAATGTACATCCGTGGTAGAGGAAAGATCGGATATTTGACAGGTGACAAAAGGGAACCTACGGCTGATGATCCTACACATGGAATATG
>JANKOE010000005.1:24511250-24527778 GCA_026284465.1 Erythroxylum citrifolium
ATACTCCTCTAATAGACTCCTAATAAAACACTCATACTCCTCTAATAGACTCCTAATAAAACACTCATCCATATCAATTACCTCCATCCTTAACAGCTGTGACAGTTAGTCCGGCACTTGTGCTTCCCAATCCAGTAGTGATAACAGACCGGTTGCTCAATTTTGCAGCAAATTTTAAGAACTGAGACTTCCCTGTGCCTGAAAATTGTGTTATGTTTATGCACAACAATATATTCCATATCATACCGTATTTGTAGTTAAATTCATGAAGTTTATAGATTTCTATGCAAGATTAAGCAATTTTTCTTCATCAATAATACCGAATTCTAGAATTTGAGATGATAATCAATTATATCCCATGTGAACTTTAGATCATGGATTATACCCTTATTTGAATGTGTGTGATATCCAAGCAACATAGTTGTGAAGACTCATCTAGTTTAGTCAATGGAGTGAGAAACAATAATCCATTAAAAGTAGAAGATCAAAGAAGGCATGCCTTCCATTATGTATATGATCGGTTATCATACTCATGCTATAGATGGCCATCTTTACTTTCTTTACTTTTTCATACCTTGATACTCCAATATATCTTCTACATATTGCTAGACTCTTTCCTTTTTCACTTTTCCTTTCCCGACTCTTTTACCGAGCAACTTCTCTTTTGCATGTTTAGTAGGAGGAATGGAAGTTAAGAAGCTTCTCCACATATTTTCTAAATGGTTACTTATCTTAATCCTTTTCAGTATCAAAACATGGTGTAGTTCAATAAATGTTCATGCATCACATATGCAATTCAATAGATTTTCCTATTTATACTTAGTACAAGGGATGGAGAACCTACGAAAATTCTAAGAATAAAACATCAAGTGTAGCACTACTAGTGCATATCCTTTACTTAAAGCGTGTACTGATGTTCTACTTTAAGTGTTCTCATATCCATTTAGATGATCCATAAAGATCACAAAGCTGGCTCATTCTAAAAGTATATTTGCCCCCATATGTTAATTATGATACTTCTTTTCTTTATTTCTCACAAATATAATCAAGTATATAATTCTATTAAATAGTTCCAACTTTCTACTTCAAGCTTTATGTTGATTGCCATTCAAACATAGCATAAATATGTTTGGCTTTAATTTAAGGATCATAAGGTAGGACAGAAAATCACCTGGATCACCAACAAGTAGTAAATGGGACTCTCCTCGAATCTTTGTACCAGAAGCATCAACATGTTGCACACCTCCAATAAGTGTTAATGCAACTAAGACCAAAGAGGCATGTTATTGTAACCAAGGAAGATCTTATGGCCAATGCAACTAATTAGATGGAAGCACACAAAGCAAATGATACTTGACATTCAAACTTCTTTAGCAAACGTCCTATGACTACAAAGTTCACTAATTTTTCAAAAGTAGTAAACAATTTGTAACAACAGCATACCAGCAAGCTTCACTGTAAAAAGTCCAAAAACCTGTGGGCAAATACCTCGTAGAATGGCGTTCCTACCTGTTTCCAGACAAAAAGTATTCCATATTTGTAAGAGGAACTGTATTGAATCTGAAGCAATTACATATAGATGAAACAAATATTAAACATGTATTCCTCCAAAATCTTTTTACCTTTTAGAGGAGTATCCTTAAAGTCTAACCAAAACTGCTTGAATTTTTTTATAATATCATCAGGGATGTTGATCTCAGACTTGAGCTCATTGGTTCTCCTAATGACAAAGGGAACACATTTTAAGAGAGGTGTAGAGAAGAAGATATGACAAAAGGACAAAGATTTGATAAAACAATCAAACTATGATGGTGGTTGGCTAGACATGAATAATGACCAAAGAGTTAGCAATGAAATAACTCCTAAAGGAACAAGTTTAAGAAAGAAATAGAGAACAAGGTTAATAGATCTAGATTACCCTATGACTTTCAAATTTTTGAAAGACAAAACATCTCTTTAAATTTGGCCTTAAACTTCAGTTTCCCAATCTTCAATGGGCCCTTCTGTTTTGACTCTATTATTTGTAAAAACTATATTGTTTTAAATATCTCTTCATGCTAATGGAAGCCAGAATAAGAGCACAACGACCTGAAGCCAAATTGAAACTCAAAAGGGACCCTAGTAAAAGTCAAAACCCTCGAGAAGCAAATGCAACAACAAAGGGTTAATAATTTTTCAACTAATATTCAAGGAAGAAGTCAAACTATTACATCTGTGTTAATGATTTGATAGAGATTTATTTGCCAAATTCAGCAAAAGATAGAAATTTTTAGATCTAATCTATAACAGACTATTTCACATACCTAAGATGATTAGCTATTAATGTAGGATCAAGATTGCAGCGAACATCTTTTAAATCAGGAGACCACTTTGCAGTCAAGATCCCTGTAACAATGACATCATCTGTGCCAATAGCACATTCCATTTTCGTTAATGGCTAACACTTCAAAACAAGAAACCAACAGCCAAAATAATAAACCCAAATAACCAAGAAAAGATAAGGTTCATAAAAATAGCACCTCCAGCTTTAATAATGTCAACTAGATCATCCTTTAAAATGACTGAAATTGAACGAGGAATAACCCCAACACCCAAAACTTGAGTGCTTTCTTGAATTTTAATTTCCTGATAGTCATGGCGCATCACACTGTCTTCTAAACATTCAAAACTAGTGCCTCCGCAAGTTTTAGAACCCTGCAATTTTACATGTGAAAGTATAATTAGCATCAACATATACCCAAAAGGAACAACATCCATGGAAAAGAAAACAACCCCCTTCTGTATTAGAAATATCAATCTTAAACTCAAATGGACCAAGAACAAAAACTAATTCAATTTAACACCAAAGATATAGATCCAAAAATTTGAACTGTAAATTGAAATATATTGCAGTAAGTCATTGAAAATTGATATGAACAAGAAAATTCTTTGTATTTCTAATATCTATATAGGTACTACTTTGCATTCCCCATAGTTATCACATACTTCTCTGTTGTTGCCAATTCACAATTCAGGGAATTCACCAACTCCCATGAGATGAAGATGTGTGAGGCTCCACTATCTATGAGTATGATCACTTCTCTCCCTTCCAAATCTCCCTTCACTTTCATTGTTTTCGGAAAAGTGAATCCCAAAACCGAACCAGCAGCTAGTTCCACTGTTTGTAGCGTCTCCTCCACTTCTTCTTCTTCCAACTCCTCCTCCGGTTCTGCTTCTTCATCCATGGCTGCCAGAACTTGGAGCTCAACCTTTTTGCATCGATGGCCTGGGCCAAATTTCTCATCGCATCTAAAGCAAAGCCCCTTAGCCCTTTTCTCTTGTAATTCACTCACTGTCAACCTCCTAAAGCCTCCCATATTCGGACTTCTATTCCCGTCCACATTCTTATGCCTTGCATCAGTAATGGGCCGATGATTGACTAGCTTTTCCCTCTCTTTGTCCACCCTGGTGCTGTCGGTTCTGGCCCCCATATTTCCCCACCCAGTGCCTGCCCCCCATCGGTGCCACCTTAACTCACTCATCCTCCTAAATTTTTCCTCCACCTGTTGGGACAACTCCATCATTTCAGCTAGATTTCTCGGTTTAAGAATCTACACTTCCAGTCGAATCTCTTCCATTAATCCGTTCATAAAAGTACTCTCCAGCACGGCATCCGGTAATTCAGGGAGAGGAGCTGCGAGCTCTAAGAACTTACTAGTGTATTCCCCCACTGTTCCGGTCTGCTTCACTGCCAACAACCGCCGACATTGGGTACCTTCGTGGGCGGGTCGGAACCTCTGCATCACCAGCTTCTTACACTCCTGCCAGTCTATGATGGGTCGTCGGCTCTCTACCCATCGGAACCAGGTTAACGCATCGCCCTCCAAACTCATACCCACGAGCTCCATCTTCTCCACTTCTGCGAACCGTCCGACTGAGAAGAATCGTTCAGCCCTATAGATCCACCCATCGGGATCAGTTCCTACGAAGGTAGGCATTTCGATCCTTCGTGTCCGACAGTCTCGCCGAAACTCTCCCTGGCGCGCGAACCCTGGAGGTGGTTCGACGCAGTAGCTAGCTTCGTTGCGCATCTCGTTGCTCCCGTGGTGTTCCTCTGTCCCCACCGGCGCTTTTCCCAAATCTCTCCTTCGACTGGGCTCAGGTGGGAGATCTACGGGTGGTGGGTGCTCCACGGGTCGGGTCTCTACAGTGCCCCCCTCATTCTTTTTCCACGTTTGCAACACCGACATCATCATGCTTTTTATTTCTGACCTCAAAGGTTCTCCCATTTCTCGATTGACCTCCTTCATCTTCTTCTGGAGCTCCATGTCATGATTGTCCATACGCCTCTGCCAGTCCTGAGTGGGGCGACTAAGCTGCTACTAGAATTCTTGGTGAGCTTGGCTGATTGATTTTTGCATCTCTTCGTCTCTCCTCTCGCAATAGCTCTAAGTCCTTCTCTAGCCCTTCCATCCGATTATCGGCCTTCTTAGCAGCCATTGCTCAGGATCAACTGCTCTGATACCAGTGATAGATTTCCAGAACCAAGTAAGAAAAATCTGTAATCTGTATGCTTGTATTGACTGTCTTTAGCTGAATGACAATACAAAACTGGATTCGAGGACCAGCACCTCCAGCCTATGGCTCTTTCTTAACAGAATATGCAATAGTCTCTCTCCTCGTGTCTATTCCTTATTTATACTAAGAATCCGTTAGAAATCACAGATTCGGTTTGTTAACAACCAATCATGAGGTTGTCAGCTGCCCCCCCCCCCAATTTTCCACACTAACAGACTATATATATCTATATATGCATTTACTATATGTGTATACTCATTTCTGCTCTTCTGCTCTCTTTTTATTCCTCCTAACATAGACTTGCGTTGCCTTGGCTCTATCAAAACGATAGTGAGACTGCTTTGTTGGATATTGTGATGGCATTTGAGTTAATGATAGCGAATTCTTTTTTCAAGAAAAATGAAGAGCCGCTAAATTTTAGAGACTGGAACTTCTGAATTTTACTTTTCTTGCATGTTAATTGAAGATCGGCAAAGAATAGCCATTTTTTCCGATTTACCAGATGATACAAAGAGAGATGAATATATAAAGTTTATGTATGAATATGACAAAAATAAAAAACATTAAGCATAGTTTCTATCTATGCATTACTATGTTTAAGTTATTGTTTTTATTATTTGTGCACTTATGTTAACATGGTATGTTTCAAGACATTATGAACTTGATTAGCTTATTTTATTATATTATGTTATCTTGTTAGTAATTTATTACATGTTATATTATTTATTTCTTTATATTTAGACATTTAAGTGTCTTCTTTATTTAGAATATAATTTTACTAGTTGATTTGTAGGTATGGATGATAATGTTATGCAAATTATGCAACTTCTGTAAATTAAGCAAATTTTGGACAATGAGAATGAGTTTTGGGATTCGGTGGCTTGTGTAGCAAATTATATGGGTGTGTATTTTTTAACCACATATACAAAGAATCATGCATGACTTCCTATCAAACAGGAGAACTATGGATGAATGAATTATTGAATGGTTATGAAAAATGATGTTTTAATACATTTAGAATGAATCAAAATACATTTCGTCGATTATTTATAGTTTTCGAAAACAATTATGGTTTGACACCTTCGAATAAGATATCTATTTTGGAGAAAGTCAGTTTATTCGTGTATGTCCTAAGTAAAGGTTCCCCTAATAGAGATACCCAAGAGCGCTTTCAACATTCAGGTGAAACTATGAGTAGAGTTTTTAAAGAAATTTTGACTACCATGGATGGATTTTTAAAGGATATACTCGTACTAAAAGATCTCGAATTCAAGGAAATTCCATAACAAATTACCAATGATGCTAGATATATGGCACATTTTAAGGTAATTGAATATGTTCTTCCTCCCCTTCATTACATTTTTCATTGACAAATGTTGTTTTATTATCTTATGATCATTGTTTTATATTAGAACTACACCGGAGCTATTGATGGTATACATATAGCGGTAGTTGTTGCAGAGGAGGATCAAATGAGATATAAAGGACGGAAAGGAATAACAACTACAAATATATTGGCAGCATGTAACTTTGACTTACTATTTACGTATGTTTTAGCAACTTGGAAGGAATCAACACATGATTCTCGTATTTTCTTTAATACAATCGGTAATTCGAGACTTAAATTTTCAAAACTACCGATAGATAATTTTAAGATTTAAAGGATTTGTTATTTATGATTTAGACTTTTTATAATATCATCTATACTAATTATATTTTCTCTATAGGCTCTCAGGTAAAATATTACTTAGTTAGCAAAGACTATCCGAAAAGAGAAGGATAATTGACACCTTACTTAAAGACAAGGCATCATCAATCGAAATTTCGTGGTGCAAATCTAAGAGGATCTCGAGATGTTTTTAATCGAGCTCATTTATCATTGAGAATTTGTATTAAGAAGACTTTCGGTATTCTTAAGGCTCCATGGAAGATATTAGAGAAAATGCCTAAGTATTCATTGATGGATCAAAATAGAATAATTTGTGCACTTTTGCGGTGTATAACGATATTAAAAGAAGTATAATTGACGACCCGACTTTTAACATCATCGATCAAGATCCTAAATTTATACCTCTAAATGTATTTCAAGATGTTAAAATTACCTCTATGCAAGAAAGCGTTGAAGAATAGAGAATTCAGGAGATGACAACTATTCGTAATAATATTACTTCTAGTTTAATGACAATTAGACGTGGTTTTAAATTGTTCTAAACCTTTGCTTTAAATAATGATATTCATTTCTTTTGCTTTATTTGAATTGTATTGTTAAACTTCATTTGGATTGTTATATTTAATGCTTAGATGTATCATCATCATAACCATCATAATGATAATGATGATGATGATGATGATTATTATTATTATTATTGTTATTATTATTATTATTATTATTAGGGTTAATTACCAAAAAAAGCTTCAACTTTCATCATTTTTTTAATTATAGCCTAAACTTTAAAAAATAGCAATAAAATGGTCAAACTTTCAATTGTTTTTCAATTCTAGCCCAAACTTCAAAAAGTGGCAATAAAATGCTCAAAGTTTCAATTTTCTTCAACTCTAACCTGATGTTATCTATTATTCTCCCGATGTCCTCAACCTTTTATTTTCTATTTGTTCTTTTGATGTCTCAAACTACTCTTGTAGTACAGCATACTACAATAATAAGCTCTTCATTTTTAGTTCGTTCTCCTAATGCTCTTAGTATGAGAGTATCGAGGCTGTATAATATGAAAATTGGAGGGTGAAAGCGTCGAGAAAACAAACTGAAAACGAAAAAAAAAAGTGAAATCCAAGCGTAAGGATATTAGGATTGTGTAATCTGATTTAGGTCATTTCAATTATGTAAGTGAACAAAGTCGTTTCATTAATCTTTATTTGTTATGTTAATTTTGGCTGACATGTATTAATAGTTAAGATTTTTGAAACACGTAACAAGACACATCAACAAACTTAACAGAAACACTAACGTCAGGCTAGAAATAAAAAAATTTGAAAATTTGAACATTTTATTACTATTTTTTAAAGTTTGGGTTAGAATTAAAAAAAATAAAAATTTGGGCATTTTATTGCTACTTTTTAAAATTCGGGCTATAATTAAAATTTTGACAAAAGTTTAGGCTTTTTTGGTAATTAACCCTTATTATTATTATATGGTTTATATTTTTTATTAAAGTTATAAACTTAATTTTTGTAAAATTAAATATCTAAATTTTAAATTCTTATAAGAATATTCAACGAAATACTAAGATATATAATATTCATGTCCTTAATAATTTTTTAAAAAATTATATCCTCATAAGTTATTTTATACATCAACAACTAATACTAAACAGCTAATTTTATCAAATATCTTTAATAAACAGCTGATGTAATCTGCTGATCAAATCAGTTGATATAATCAGTCATTAGCTAACCGCTGATAAAATCAGCTAACAGCTCATGCAATCCACTGTTTGCCAAACAAAGCCTAAGTGAGATGAAGTTTTGACCCATCAAATAAGTGCATAATCATAAGCTAAAGGTAGCAAAGATTAAGATGCTTCGTTGAATATATAACCTTATTAAAAAAGATAAAGTCAAGAATGTATTTATAAGAGACAAATTAAAGGTGGTCAATATTAATAAAAATTTAAGAGAGACGAGGCTTAAGTAGTCTGAACATGTTAAAAGCAGACACCCTGATGTTCTAGTGAGAAGATGTGAGAAAATAGTATTTAAATACTATAAAGAAAAAAAAGCCTAAGAAGAACTTGGAGAAAATGATCAAGAATGATATAACTCTGCTAGAACTTATGGACAATATGGCCCATAATAAAGAACTTTGCAATACTACGATACAGATAAAAGATCTCTCACACAGAGATCTTTCTCATTCTCTTAAGTCTTTTAAAGATTTTCCTTCGAGTCTTTCATTTTATTTAACTTTAATATTTGTATTACGTAGTACTTCACTCCTAGTTATTTAACCTAAGCAATTTTTTACTTAGTCTAATTACTTTCTTGTAATAGCTAGTTTAATTTATTCTTGTTTTTTTATGGTTTGTGTATTTATTTACTTATTTTATTTTTATTGTTAATCTTTAACATGTTCTATAGATACTATATTATGTAGTCCATTACATATTTTTATATTTTTATTTATATCTATTTATTTATATTTTGTATTATCAATATTTTGCATTATAGGTTGGTATATCAAAAACAATCTCTTTATTAGGTAGGCGTAAGGTTATGTACTACTAGACCTCCCCAGACTCCGCGTTTCAGTGGGACTCACGGGATATAGTTGTTGTTGTTTACATGTTTGCCAATTTATTATTATATGATACACGTAAAGGGCAATAAAGGAAGCATAAAAATAGTACCTTTACACAACTATCCATAATCATATACCAACAATATACTTTTTTTCAAGTATTTATAGTAGCAATATTGTAAAAGTGATGTGCTTATATTTTTCGTTTTCCTATTGTCGACCTATGATATAAAGTCAAGGCCATACAATTTGTAAGACATTCTTGCATCTTTTGCAATGGAATAAGACTTGTTGCCTGTTAGCTACAAGCTACTTGGCCATATGTAAATCTTGCAAAGCTTGATTGTTAATACAAATGAATTTTAAGAATGAGCATATGCAAATAACATATAGTAGTCATTACTAACTTAAATGACTTGGAACAACTGTCTCCTTCCTCATCTTTAAAGATTGTTGCCCTTTTAAGCCATTGCGATATGAACTAGACCTCATTTGCTCAGGAAATACTAATCATGTCTTGTAGCAGCATTCTTACCTACAAATTTCACTAACTCATGCACTTGGCATGCTTACAAACCAAATCTAAACATAAAGACCATTAACAATAATTAAAGTTTAACACAAGTAATTGCAATTAAGCGTAAAGATGATTTTTTGGGCATGATTTTTGATTCCTTACCCCAAATTGTTGTAGTCCTTCTTGTGATGAACATAATCAAAATCGTATAAAAGAATTCCTAAATATAAAAGAAATCAAACAAATGCATAATCCATATAAAAAGAAAGAAACTTCAAATTCTATGGATCATTAAAACAACGTATGTCTCGCTTAACATTAATGACATAACTGTTACCACCTTTTTCTCCGAGAAACAAACAGAATCAAAACTAGAACACCCTCATTTCAAGAATTTCCTCCAGTTTCTCAATAGGCAAACACCATAACAACCAAATAGCCAAGAACAAAAACACTTATACATAATTAAAGAGAAGAGAGAACAACATATTGTTACAAACAACACTGCCAAAGATCATTGATTATGAGAAAGATTTGGCACACAAGTGAGAAAATCTTGAGAAAACTCTAAATAAAACAAAATAAAACACAAAGTGTCATGGAGAAGACAAAAGGAAAAGAAGGAAAGAGAATTTATTTTGGAAGTCAGACCATTAGTGCCAAATGGGCACCATATGGCACTGGTAAGTCCTGATAAAGGTATAAAAAAAAAATTAAGCACATCACCGTTAATGTGGTACTTAATTGGGATGTTTAAAGATTCTATCAGTTGGGAAATTAGTCAGATGACTTTGAAACGTTAAGGTATTTGAATACTACTAAACATTAGGATCTAAATTAAATTTTATTATAACCATTAGAGTTTAAAACATACCTTCAACCTTAATATTATTCCAAAATTACTTTGATGTGTAATAATACATATAATTGGAATTGATATCCTCCTCCATAGAATTTACTAACCATGTCATAACTATGAAGTTTCTTGCGTCCCAAATTGAATAGGCAAGATCATCCAAGTCTAGTTCTTTATCACCAGTTAAATACCCATCTTTCCTCTACGTTGGACGTACATGAATACAGATTGAGGCTAGTGCAAAAAAATTGTCTCCATTTAATCTAGTAGTAGTAATTAGAACTAAATGTGAATTTGAAGACAAGCCATGAGGATTCTTTTTCTTATTGACAGAATCCTTAATATTAGGAGAGGTTGATGGATAAACAAGGGGAGTGTATCATCTGATATAATTTCAAACATGGAGTAAGGAAGAGGGGGGAAAAAAGGAAACTCCTAGGATTCCTTGTTAGAAAAAATAGGTTGGTTGTGATATCATGAAAATTGATATGAATAAGTTCTTTGTATTGCTGATATTTGTATAGGTATTCTATTTTGCATACATATAGCTACATAAGGCATCTAAATTAAGAAATTATCACTAGAAAATTATAACTATAAATCTTCCTATATTTAACTCCTGTATTTATAGCCTTGAATAAATCTAGAACATTCTAAAGAAATATTTCATCAAGAATGATCTAATCCAACTCTTATTTATGAATGTGGTGGTGATTTGAGAAAAAAATACATAAAATATGATAACATCCTATAATTAAGAAGTGCACTTTAAGCTTTCCTACAAACCGTAGGAATGTATCAATCTTGACAGAAAAATAAGACTACAATGGAAAGATTACAAACCTGAGAAGGGCAAAATGATGGCAATGTTATGGAGTTTCTGCTTTCTAGCTCAGGATGAATTGGGAACCTAGACAATTACATTTTGAGGTCAATTGCCAGAATAGAATATGCATTTACAAGTATATCAAAATTGGTAACATTGACAACCATGCAAAAGAAGATTTTAACTTTTCGATCCGACAAAGATATCACCAAGATAACAATCCTTCAATTTGAGTTCACCAAGCTAGCAAACTTTTTACAAATCATGATTGACAAAGAAGGTGAACAAGAACATAGACATTGAACATCTAAGTTCCACTCAACATTAGGGTGTTGGTCTACTTTGGTCTAAACCTATATTTCAAGTTGTTAATCCAAGGCATGCTTTTCGTTGATGCCAAAAAAGGCTCAACAAAAAGCACTAATGAAAAAAGATTCTGTTGAGTAATTCTTCAGTTATGAAGCTATTTGGAGCTATCTCCAATTGTTATTAAGTAATCCCATTTTTCACATTAGTTGGGAAAACGTCAAGCTTGTCGCAACTCACATGCTTAACATAAGTAGTTAGATATTATTAATAACACAAGATTTCCATTCACAAACCTGATTTGTTGATGGCAATGAAGTGGCAATAACATTATTTTGCATAAGTTTATGAGAAGTCTAGCCAAATTAGTCTTGTAATATCTACAAATAGAACTTTTGAAATAACTGGGATTATGAAAGGTGAGATCTATATAGCCTCAATATCCTAACTTTATATTCTTTAACGTGTAATCATCAAATTCCATGATTAATCAAAGCTTGACTCATCAAAAGGTATCAAGCCCAAATATTTTTAGAGTTAGTTAGAGAAATAATTTATATAGCTTTAGGCAACCAATCTCCTTGTAGAATGCCCAAAGACATTATAATTTGATGAATAGCCGACTCTTGCTACAATCCAAAGAGAAAAGAATAGCCTGATCATAAGCAAATCAAACAAAGAAAGTTAATTCACTCGAAATTCAGAAAATAAACCTACTCGTGCTTGCATTTACGACACCGATACATCCTGTCCCCTTCAAACATCTTTACTGCTCCAGACCTGATAACAGTCCCCTTGAGAGTAAGGAGAATCCCCCAATGCTTCACTCGAATGTGTCCAATACTTGGAAAAGACTCTGTGTTGGAAGAAAACATGAAAATGTAAAATTAAAAGGAAAAAAAGGAAGGATTACCAACAAATAATAGAAGCTGCAAAACCTGGGCACTCAAGAGGAGATCCACTGACATTAATCCGAATATGAATGAACTTTTTCTCGTATCCCTTCTCATTAAAATTCAAATTCTTCAGCACGATTTTCTACAAGCACACACACAGCAGTCACGTCAGTTGATGACCTTGATAAAACTTACCATCGAGCATCCATGAGCAAAAACAAATATTATCCTAAATCAATTACAAAATGGAAATATTCCACAAATGCCTCAAGTAATGGATACACATCATTAGCACTAATGTTTAGACGACACATTCAAATCCAAGCCTCGACCCACATCATATTCTTCCAGATTATACGCATTTTTAAAAGAAAAAACAAGTTTGTTACATGAGCCCAGAGGGCAGCTAGGTCGAAATGGCGCAGATACTCGGTGGGCTGAGAGGAGATGAGACGGGCGAGACGGGGAAGCTCGTCTATTAGCTCTGCAAAACTGAAAAAGGCGAAGAAAAGCATTAACGAGAGGAAAAAGAAGATAAAAGAGGAATAGATAAAGAGAAGGAAGTACTCGACGTAAAGGGGGAAATGAAGCTTAGAGTCAGTTGAGAGGACGATGGAATGGAGCTGTGGAGAGTGGTGGCATATGAGGTACTCTGCCATGGCTTTCACTTCCTCGTCTTTTCCTCTGCAGTTCATTTTCAGGAATCGTATGATTGCTAAAGAGAAGCCGGTGATTTCTGTGCACTGGCTGCACGTTTCTTTAGGCGGGAAAGAATGGGTTTCATTTTAATAGTTTGGTGTTCACTTAGGTCGTGTTGATATCGACCTCTTTCATTTGCTTTTTATATTTTATTCATTATTATCCACGAAACCTGTCAGACTACACAAATTGAGAGTTTTTTCTAGTTGTAACACTCAAAATATTTCACCCATAAATCTTAAGAAAATTGCATCATGGATTTTTGGCAGTAATACCTTTCAAGTGATTTTGTGAACTAAATCTCTGTAAAAGATTACGATCATACCAAGACCAAGGCGACTGAAGTTGAGATTCTTGTTAACAGGACTGTTTGATTCCACTTTTATTTTTCTGTTGTTATTTTTAGTTTCTGTTTCCAGATTTTAATTTCTGTTTTTTTTAATGAAAATTTATTTGGTTGAGATTTGCAATATAAAAACTGAAAACAAAGACCTGTTTATGTAGCTAAACAGTTTGAATTACAAAAGTTGCTAAATAAAAAGGAGTATTTTATGTTGAACTTGTTAGAATTTAATTATTTTTAGAAATTTATTAATTACGAGTTTTAAAAATGATTAAGAGGTGTTTGGTTCCGTTTTATTTTTTGGTTTTTTGTTGTTGTTTTCATAAAAAATAAAACAGCCCCTAAAAACTAGTTTGGTTAAAATTGTTTTTGCAACACTTTTTTGAAAACATAAAAAAGACGTTTTCGTGTATTTTTAAAACAGGTTTTTATATTTTACGAAAACTAGTTTCTACGCGACTGTATAATCTTCAGTGTCTTCAACATCTTCTGCTGTTTCTCTGGTTATACCTACTGCCTATTTATTTTCGTTGCTTAAGTTATTTCTATAACTTACGTTAAAAAGTCTCTGCATATAGAAATCAACGAAAAATCTATCATTTTCATCATCTTCTCAGTCTCTGCGTCTTCTGCTATCTTTTGCAATTGCTTTCGTCTGCAATTTCCAAGTTTGTTTATTGACAATGATCTCAAGATTCTAAGTTGCTTCATAGGCAAGAAACACAAGCAAAAACGCAGAGCTTAGGATATAAACATCACATGTATGGTTCTTCTTCTTAAGAAAATTAGAAGAGACCAACGGTGCTTCTTCTTCGTCACTATCATTCCGAGAGGCCATTTTTGGGTTCTCAATTCAATCCAATTTCAATCGGAGAACTTTGCTATATAGCCTAAAAGTGAGTGATAATACTCAATGTAGAGAGGTCAAACCACAAGCAAAACCAAAATCGCCAGCTGGAATCTTCAAAACTAAAGGACACAGGGAAAAGGTTTGATGGGTTTTAACTTTATTCAATTAATTAAGCTCCAATGAAGCTTAACGTATCCATTTGGTATACCAAAAAAGAGTCATATACAAGAAACGTGAAAAGAACAATGATTTCGTTTTTTTTAATAATATTTTATTTACATATATTTAATTTTATTTATAATAATAATTAATTAGTTTAAAAATATAATGTATTATACTTTTAAAAATATAATGTATTATAATATAATTATTACACATAAGAGTATAATTAAAAAATAAAAACAAGATAATAAAATCAAACGTATTTTTGTTTTCAGTTTTTATTACAAATCTCAATCAAACTGGTTTTTGTTTTCAGTTTTTATATTACAAATCTCAACCAAACAGGTTTTTGTTTTCAGTTTTTATATTACAAATCTCAACCAAACAGGTTTTCATTTTTTTAAGAAAAAAAACAGAAACCAAAAACAACAACAGAAAAACAAAAGTGGAACCAAACGGCCCCTCAAAGATTTAAAAAAAATCAACTTTTACCTTCAACCTCCACCATTTTCGGCATTCATGGTTCCATTAGGGAGCTTTCATCTTCTTCCCCCTTTTTCCTTGGACAAGCTTCAAAAACCCCTTAAAATCTTGGAGAAAAGTCGAAACCCTCACCTTCCTTCTTCTTCTCCACCATAATCGAACGTTTCTCTCTTCTCCCTTTTCTCTCTTCTTTCATTTTTCTCTTGTTTTCCTCTTATTGTCGTGCTCTCTCCAATAAAAACGATAGCCCACTTTGTTTTCTTATGTCATGTCATTTAATGAGGGACAAATGACCCATATGCCCCTCCATCAAAGCCTAAAACCTTAACCCTTTAAGTAAACTTCCAAATTTGCCCCTGAACTTTATTTCAATTCATACTTACTTTAGGACATTTTTTTCACCATCAAATTGAAGGAATTTGTCAAAACTTCCTTCTAGAGAAATGTTCCTCATTGTCTTAATTTCATAACGCCACCAAAATCATTAAATTTCGTGCACTAAACCAAGAGTTATGCTCCAAACATCTCAGACTGTCATTATGCTAACACATTTTCCATCACTTTATTTCCATCCAAAATTTTACAATCTTAAAAGCTAAATTAAAATTCCCTTCCTTCAGACAAATTGTAGCCTTATCTTTTTAGTTTAATCCAAATCAAGAATCACCTCATTTGGATAACTAGAACAAAAATTATGGCCAAAATACGTTCTGATTTTTCTAATCCAAGATTGCACACTAAACTCGACTTCAATTCAGAAATTGAAAGTCCTAGGGGCTAAATTGAAATTCGATTCCTTCATATGACTTGTAGCCCCATGTCTCAATCTTATTTTGCCTCAATAATCAATTCAATTGGATCTCCATAGACCAAGAATTCACCAAAATACTGAACCATGTTCAAAAAAATTTCAACTCACTTTGATTAAATCAATCACCCTCAATTTATACTAAAAAATTCATAAATTTCACATGAGGATGTAGATAATTGTCTTAGGAATCTAACGCTTCAAAAATCAAGTCAATCGGATGACGGAGAAATTAGAAGTAAAAGATTGGGAGAGGGTCATATTAGGGGAGGAGAATAGCAAAAACAAAAGGATTTTTCATATATATATCTAACCGAAATTTCCAAAAATCATAACTCTTGATCCCGAACTCCAAATTTGACAAATTTTGTATGGATGGAAATATAAAAGGAAGCTCTACAACTTCCATGAAGGACTCAAAAACCAATTTTGCCTCTAAGGGAGTCAAATTTCCAATCAAAGGTTCTGTCTTATACTTGTCATCTCAAAACAATAATAGAAACTTCCAAAAATCATAACTTCACATTCCATAGTCCAAAAATTGCATACTTTACGGCAATGGAAAGATCAAAACATAATCTAAAACTTTTATGAAGACCCTAAAAGCAATTTCTAAATTTATGAGGGTGAAAAAGTCACTCAAAGTTTCTGTCCTCAAAAATCAAGTCTAAACAACTTCAAAACTTCAATCGATTATAACTTCTAGCTCCGATATCGAAAAATTGAACACTTTATGGCGATAAAAAACTGGGAATATAAGCTACAACTTTTATTAAGACCACTTTCTCCAATTCAGACCACATCAGTACGGCGATTGGCCTCAAAGCACAGTACACACAATCCTACACTTAGAGTATTTTCAAAACCAAAACAAACTACACTTAACTTTGAATGATCATAACTTTCACTCCCGATATCGAAAAATATCAAACTTTATGGCGACAGAAAGCTCTCAACAGAAACTACAAGT
>JANKOE010000005.1:24638035-24653560 GCA_026284465.1 Erythroxylum citrifolium
GTGGGAGCTTAGGTAGAGGACGTAGGTCTTAGCACCGAACCTCTATAAAAATAGTGTTTGCTCTTCTTCCCTACTCTTTGCATTTGATTTTATTTAAAATTGTTATTGTGTGAATCAACTTCTGATTTTATTGTAGAATTCTACGAAAAGCTTAAGAGATCTATTCAACCCCCCTTCTAGATCATTTACAATCAACCCAAGGTATACCTAATGGACATTAGTGCGGAAACCTTACAGAGTGAAGAGGAGCTTCAGAATCTTGGGATGACTACTCAAGGAATTGCTTGTGTGGAATAAGTTCAGGAGGTGGGTACTACGTCCATGATTATTTTTGAAACTAATTCTTCACCTTTATATAGCAGATTGGAGGAATTAAATGAGGAAGAAAAAGGCGGAGACATTTGAGATATTTCCAGAGTGCAGGGACTCAGTGGAGATGAAGAGTTGGAAGATAGGGAAGATGCTGAATGGGAATAATTATCAAATAAGGCCTTATCTTGAACTACCTCACATGGAAGTGGCTCAAACTGTGATACCCGAAGATCATAATTTTGTCATCTGAGGAGAAGTGTGGAGTCGAGACAACGGCACTAAACAAAGACGCTTCTTGGGAGACAACCCCAGAGAAGTATATTTCTTTTCTTGTACTTTTTCGCACTAGTTAGGTTATGTATATGTATTTATATGTTGTTTTGTTTTTACTTGTTTTTAAGTTTTCAATCAAAATGAGAGAGAGAATAAAACAAACAAATAAATATTTTTCTCGTTTTCTATTACTTCTAGGATTATATAGTCATAATTAGAGAATGAATTGACTAGAGAATTTCATGACAACTTTAGCACGTACTTTTACTTTTGTGATTGGTCAATTTGCATTATCTTTAAAAGAGTAGTGACTAATGGTAGATAAAGCCAGTGAGATTTTGAGCCTTATTAGACTGACACATCTATATCAATCTCAATGTCTTTTGATATTGTGTGACCTTTATGACATGTACTTCCTAACTTTGCTTTGATTTTCTATTTAAGACAACATTTTTATCACATGCATTAACATGGAAATGATTAGGCATTCTTTGCTTTTTTGAACTATATTAGCCAAATTCCCTAACCGCTATATGATTTTCTTTTTGATAAGCCCCTTTGAGCTTTATTAGCCTTTCTTTGTGTACTAACTATATTACATGCTTTAAACCTAACCAAATGTCCTTTCCAAGCCTTAAAGCTAGTGGAACATTTGTTGATTATTGAGCTTGTGGATATACAAAAGCATAAGTGTGGGGGTGTACATATATGTGGGTTGGTTATAATATTGGGATGTTATTTTATATCATATCATTGAAATTCCCATATTGGTGTAGTTTCTTTCAATGTTAATATATAAATAAGGAAAAGAAATAAAGAAAAGAGAAAATGAAAAGAAAGAAAAAGAAAGAAAGAAAAAATGTTTAAATAAATGTGTCAAGGAGGAAGTGCATATGTGTTGAGAAGTCATTTATGATTAATCTTTCCTCCTAAAGTTGTATTGAATGGGTTAGTTGAGTATGTTAGATATGAGGTGGATATTACTTTCATTGGCTACTCCCTATAGTTACAAAGTCATGCTTATGGTCAACTTTTGTGAGTGATTTGTGCTTCATGTGGTTTATGTGTGAGAGCTCGAGTTTGAGCTATGAAACATCGCTTTTGCATTCATGATAGTTAACGTACACAATTGTGGCTGAATGTTGGTTTTTGCACTTGATGTCACATTGAGTAGTCCTTTTGTTCCACTTCCTTTAATGACTTTCATGCTACTTGACCCAAATACATCTCAACTTACCTTTGCCCACATTATAACCTTGAAAAGCCCTTTGATCCAAGATTTTGCATATGAACCTTAGTGGTGGTGAAATGAAATGATATGCAAAATTGTGGAATATCTTGATTGTGAATGGTGTTGAGTGTACCAAGAATATATCTTCTTTAAACACATTTTCCAAGTTTACTATTAGATTGCTCAATTTTTAAAGGTATTGAATGGTGATTGATCATGAGTAAAAGCGTTGAATGTTAAATTCTTGCTACGAATTTTGAAAGTCATTCATCTTTATTTGTGATTATGTATTCTTGGAAAATGTGGGAAATGAGTAAATGTTTTTGGGTCGACCAAAGCTAAGTGTGGGGAAAATTGACATGTGCTTAATTGATTATATAAGTATTCCATAACACTTAGCGATTAATAATATGAAATTGCTTAAGATACTCACTTTGACTCATATGTAGTTTTAGGCACAATTCAGAAGTAAAAGAGTTAAAGTTAGTCAAAAGTACTATAATTGGGTTATTTTCTGAAGCTTCATATCCACTTGTCTTAATGGAGCAAGTAAAGACAAGAAAATAACAAGATCATGAAGCATCATGGCTCATGACCATCCAGAAAATTTCACAGCCATACAACGTGGGACGACTAGAAAGAAGAATTTGGGGGCTGGATAAAACGTGACAAAGCTTGGATAATAAAACAAAGGTGTCGTCTGCTAAAAACAAAAAAGAATGTCTTGGTGGACAACTACACTTGGAGTAAATAAAGCATGAAAGAATGAAGAACCAAAGTTGCTCACGGCAGTGCTGGAAAAACTGCATGGGTGTGAGACACTCTCACACCCACGTATGATGTCTCACATGAGTGAAACACCACACACACACCAACTGCCATTCCATTTTTAAATATAAAGAATACATGTTATGTGTGATGTGAACAGGGCTGGAAAAGGATTTATGGCCTACTTGCATGAGCAAGGCTTCTCACGGTTATGAGAAGCTTCTCGTGAGTGTGAAGCCCATGTCACACCTGTGAGGCTTTCTCACACCCTTGAGAGATAACTCACGGGCATGAGAAGTTGCCACATCACCTAGGTTTTTAATATAAACCGAGAGGTGTGACGGCCTAGGGTTTTTATGAAAGTTTTTGGGTATTTTTTAGGGGTTGAAGATAAGAGCTTCGAAAGAGAATGAAGAGGGAAATGAAAGCTCTTAACTGTGAGAGACCCATAGAGGCTAACTTTCCGATGCTGGTTTAGATGTGACATCGACACTGGCAACCCGGTTTAAGCATTCCTTCCTTGTATTTTTTGTTTCTTTCTCTCTTTAGGAATTGATTATGTATTCTATGTCTATTATTTGGGTATTGTGAAAAGATGATTTCAATACATTCATTGGATCGTTTTATTACAAATCCGTTGTTAGAATTTCAATATAATTCGTAATTGTTATGTTGAAATTCATTTATAATGACTAATGGTTTGTAATCATTAACGATAACGTAACATAGGTTAAATGACTTCATCGTATGTGGTTGTTTCCTTTATTAATTAGTTTTCCTAATTCGTAATGCAGTTGCTCAATTGAATCTAAAGATCATATCCTAGGTTATTCAGTGGTTAGGTTTAATTAACAATCATATCTTGATTAAACGCAACCTAAGGGGAAACTAGGGTTAGTGAGCTTATCGTTAAACCACGATTAATAGTTGCCATGAGAAGTAAAAGAATAACAAATCAACGAAATATGTTTAATTAGGGTTAGGCCGAGATAGAACCAAAGAACTAGATTCCTATCGAATTCACCACTTTCATCATTTTTAATGTTTCTTAAATTTATTTTCATTAGTTTAGTTTTATTTTCTTATTTCAAATCCAAACCAAACCCATTCCCCCCCCCCCAAAACCTAAACACCAATTGATTTCATTTCAAAAGCTAATCAAACACTCTTTGTGGGATCAACTAGACTCATCATTGCTATAGTAGTAGGTCTCTAGTTTATTTTGTATACCATTACGACGCGCTACCATAACTACATCGTGAACTTACGACTAAAACTTATAAATCTTTATAAGTAAATTGATAAATGATTTTTAGTGCTACATAAACTAAACCTACAACTATAGTAACGGTGAGTCTAGGTCAATCTCACAGAGTGTTCGGTTAACTTTTGTTATGAAAATAATTGGTGTTTAAGTTATAAAGGGGTGTTTGGTTTGGGTTAAAATAAAATAAAATGAAACTAAACTAATGAAAACAAATTAAATAAAACATTTAAAAATGATGAAAGTGATGAAATAGTTAGGGACCCGATCATCGATTGAATCTCAACTTACACCCAATTAAAGATACTTCATTAAATTGTTGTTCTCTTGCTCTTCCTAGGAACTATTAATCATAGGTCATGTTTAATTAAGAGAACCTCGTTAATTAAACCTAGCTATCAAACAACCTAGGATACGATCTCTAGATTTAATTAGACAGCTGCATTACGAATTAGGAAAATAAATTAATTAAGGCAACAACCACACAAGCTTAGGTCATTTAACCTAGGCTATGTTATCCTTAATGATTCGGCACCAATCAAAAGCACAACAATTACAAATTGTATCGTTAATGATCTGAAACCATTAGTTGCTACAAATGAATCTTAACAGAACAATTACGGATTATATTGAAGATTTTAGCAATACCTAAATGCAATAATTACAGATTGTGCCCAAGATTCTAACAGTGGGGTTCATATATAAACAATCTAGCGATAACGAGAATTAAGTTCATTTATACATGAAAACCCAAATCCATAAGCGTAGTATAACATATTCAATCCCTAAAGAGAGAAATAACAATAAAAACAATGGAAGAAATGCTCAACTGGGTTCTTCGACATCAATATCACCTCCGAACCGGGTCGGGAAAGCCTAGCCCTCCATAGGTCTCCAAAGGATGAGATTTTTGGCCCTTTGTTTCCTCCCGAAACCCCTAAATCATTTTCTCCAACCTTTCATAACATTTATGCCATCAAAACAATGTATTTATACTCAAAACTAGTTTTTTGAATGAGTTGGCAAGTTTTAACAGGCGTGCATATGTTGTTCACGGGCATGTATATGAGTCATAGGTGTGCATGGTGGTGTCATCAATCATGGGCGTGCATGAAGTGTCACGCCCATGAAAAATAAGTCATGGGCGTGACTAACGTGCTCATGCCCAAGACTTTTATGTTATGGTCATAAATAATTTTCTACACTCTTCATTGATGTTTTCAACATAAGCTCTTTTTTATGCATTTTCTCATCTCCTCTTACTCTAATCCTTATCATTCTTGCTCCATGGAGACAAGTGAGTGTGAATATCAAGAAGAAAGCTCAAAGAATGTGCTTTTATCTCACTTTAACTGTTACACTTCCGAATTGTACCTAAAACCAAATATGAACTAAAATGAATGTCTTAAGAATTTCATATCATTAAACATTAAGTGTTATAGAATAAATGTATAATCAATTAAGCACATATCACTACAATTGAAGAATTTTCATTTACATCATTTCAGGAATAAATAGACATAAGCAATCCATGTTAACTCAACAAGACTAGTCCATGTCTACACTAACAAGATTAACTTAGCAATGTCCAATCTTATCCCAGTTAATACCAATCTTAAAGATTTAGTTTCTTTGAGATCTTATGGTCCTAAAAATTTTGTCAAAAGAAGCTCCGAAAAATTCCCATCAACCTGACAATGTAGCTACTGTAGACTTTCCTGTACCTACTGAAGCTTGTTTCTGTTTATTTCTTACTACTTTCACCTGCATTGTTACCTAGATTTTCACTCTTCTCCCTCTTATTCTTCTTTCCACCCAATTTAAATCCTTTCTCTCCTTCTACTGTTTTTATCCTCTAGTTATTAACCAACCATGGACATTTTCCAACCTGCCTTATCACATGTTAAACCTTAGACATCAGACTCGTCCCATACAGTTCTTCTCCACCTTTGAAGAAAACTTGGGTGCAAGTTATAAGAGATCACAAACCAGACTCCAAGCACATTTACATCCCTTTAAGTGAGATCACTGAAAGCATAATTATATCTCCACCATTGGAGACCTTGAAAGTTGGACCTCTAAGATAGAGTGCCACCATAGTGGGATTCTTCCTAAATAAAAAGGTGGCTTTTCCTATCATAAAGGAGTGGGCCTTCAACAATTAGAGGAAGAATGGACTGCAGTAAGTTCTTATCAATGTAGATGATGTTTTTCTCTTTAGATTCTTGTAGGAGGAAAAAGCAAAGCAGATCATGGAAGTTGGGTTATGGCATGTTTTCAATAATCCACTCCTACTACAAATGTGGAAACTAAGATTGAATATTGGTGGCATTAAGCATGAAGACATACTTTTGTGGATAAGTATACTTGAAGTGCCCCCCTAGAATGCTAGACTACTTTAGGGATAAGTCATTTGACAAGCTTTGTAGGCAAGCCAATATGCGTAGACTAGGAAATTGTTGAAATATAAAGGATAAATTGTTAGATTATACATATTGGTAACTGACTTGACCAACCTTGTTGATATCATTCCTATAATTAGACTTGATGAGAATATGCAACCTATTGAAGATCCTGTAAAAGTTAGTTATACTTGGAAACGTAATACAAGTAAGAAAAGGGTATGGAAACCTACTGACAGAGTCTTCTGGACTAATGATTATAAAGAGCTAACTGAACATAATTTTGAAGAAACTAATCTAAAAAATGATTCTTTAAAGTTTGGTGAAGACATAACATAGGATAATAAACAATTGAGCACCCCTCAAGAAGCAAAATATATAAATTAACCTAGTATTCCTTTAGTTAAACAAAAAACCTTAGAGGTTGAAGTTACTGACACATCTACTTGTATAGGGGAACCCCTGGAAGCCACAGATTAAATGGTTTCCACTAATAAAATGGTTGCCACTAATACTGAAATCGAACTAGTGACTACGAAAAGACCAGCAGGAAGAAAAAATCCCCCATAAGGGACTCTTGCAAATGATTATCCTAATATGGAATGTTTTGCCATATATCAAATTATGCATATGAAGTTGGAGGATAAGATAACAAGTGCAATCATGCACATCTCCTTTATTTATGTCAATAACATTGCATACCAAAAGAATAACACTATGAAAAACATTTAAAGATGTTATAAAAAAACACCAGTACTCCATAGATTATTGTTAGGGATTTTAATGCAATTATCAACGTGAATGAAGCTTAAGGAGAAAGAGTTGTAGGCACTCTATGTCTTAATTTCAGAAATTGCCCAAAAGATATTCAAGCCTTGGATATTCTTTGTTGAATTGGTGGTAAAATCTTACATGTCCTAAAAATACTCAAATACCTTTGACATTGATCAATGGTGGAAGTTTCTCAATAACCTCTATTTTGGCTTTATCCACTTCTATATCCTGATACAATATCTTATGTCCTAAAACTACACTCTCCTGAACTATAAAGTGGCATTTCTTATTATTTGGAACCAAATGTGACTCTTCCCATCTTTGAAGAACTCTATCCAAATTTGTCAAATAGTGATAAAAAGAGTTCCCAAAGACTAAAAAATCATCCATAAAGATCTCCATTATGTCCTCATTCATATCTGTAAAAATAGACATTATACCTTTGAAAAGCTTTTTTTTTTGAAACACCTTTGAAAAGTTGATGGTGCATTACATAACCCAAAAGGCATCCATATATAGGCAACATTCCGTAAGGAAACGTGAAAATGGTCCTCTCTTGATCTTTTGAATAGATAACAATCTAATTGTATCATGAGTATCTGTTAAGGTAACAATATAATGTATGGCTAGCTACCCTTTTGATTATTTGATCCACGATTGGAAGAGGAAAGTGGTCCTTTTTAGTCACTATGTGAGCTTCCTATAATCAATACACACTTTCCAACCTATGACTATATGAGTATAGATCATCCCACCACTTTCACTCTCCATCATTGTTATACCTCTTTTATTAGGTACACATTGTACTGGACTAATCCATTCACTATCTAAAATTAAGTAAATGATATCCACGTTTAACAACTTCACTACCACTTTTTTGACCACTTCTTTCACGTAAGGGATTAACCTTCTTTGTCTTTCCCTCACTGTCTTACTTCTTTCCTCGAGATTAATCCTATGCATCATTATATGAGGACTTATTCCTCTAATATTTTATATTTGCCAACCTATGACCTTCATTAAAAGGGCCCATCCTGGAGTTCCCCTTCTAGAACCTGAGTGGAACCCTGCCAGTGACTTCCACAATAGCCCTCCAATCGATATCTAACTCAACCGAAAGGTTCCCATAAAGCCAAGTCATTTAACTGTTAAAAACCTTTTATACTTTAAAAGTTAAAAGTATGAAAAATAATGGGAAATCTTTTTCCAAATCATTTTACTAAAAAAATTCAGCAACATAACTACTGTTTTTCTAAGATTCCCAAATTTCAAAAACCTGCATAACACGATTTAAAACACTTTTAATATTTCATACACCATCTCAATTTTTGGAATGGGATCTCAAGTCCACATCACAAGCAATCACAATCATACAATTCTCAACATTTTAAAAACATCATTGACGATTAAAAGCCCCATAGTTCATTAAGTAAAAGGTATTTACAATCCTACAAACATTTACAAGATCATACTTTTGATTTCCAAAATAATTTAAAACATATCACATGCATAGCAAAAATAACACAAGCACGGCAACACTCGATGATATACGTTAACTAATCCTACGGTAGAGTCGCAATTACTACAGCACTTGTACACATACCTGGGGTGGTTTATTTAAAAACATAAAAAAGGGTGAACTATATGAGTTCAAAGAGTGTTAATCAGATTACTAAAAAATTAAACTTTTCATAACAACATAACTGAAATAGTCCCATACAATAATAAAGCATTTGCCATAACAATTCATTCATGCATCATCAAATCTGGTAATAACATAACATTTCGTATCACCTGCTAGGCACAGCCAAAAAAAAGTTGGATAAAATTCAGTCCAAGCTATACGTTAATCCCATTCTACAATTCTTCAAGCCATGGAGAAAACAGTAACGAGGAATCTTGCTAATGCTATAAGCTATGACTTTTCATTAATGAAATAGAGATCTTATATAACATGGCTCAAGGAAGGGGACAGAAACAACTTTTACTTCCACAAAACATTACCTACTAGGAAATGCAGAAATAAAATATTATATCTAGAGGGTGATCAAAAACTGAATGACCAGCAGCTGTTACTTGATGAAGCTTTAAATTTTTCTCCAAATTGATGAATGATCCCAATAATTCTTGTTCCACAATCCCTTTTCTAAAGGAAGTGATAAATGAAAGTCTAAGCATATAAGAAATGGAATCTCTTTGCATGCCTGTAACTATATTAGAAATTGAGAAAGCCCTGAAGTCTTTAAATCCTCAGAAGGCCTAGGGCCAGATGGTTTTAATAGTAATTTTTTCATTAAATCTTGGATTGATACAAAGTAGATGGTAATTGATGTGATAATGGAATTCTTCAAGAAAGGAGTGTTTCTAGTTAAGCTTAATAAAACATACATCACTCTAGTTTCCAAAGGTGTTAAACAGGAGACCTTTTCTAGATTACAGGCCTATTGCTTGCAACAATACAATATACAAGGTCATCTCTAAAATTCTTGCTGATAAGATAAAAGATGTGCTTCCTAAATTCTTTGATGAAACATAAGGGGCTTTCATTCTAGCAGAGTAATAAGAGATAACATACTACTAATCTAAGAGTTGTTCAGGAACTACTCCAAGAAGAAAAACAAGAAGAAATATATGCTTAAAATTGATTTAAGGAAAGCTTTTGATAATCTCAGTTGGGACTTCATCACCAACACTTTAATTGCCATGAATTTCCCTCAAACCTTCACCAAATGGATAATACAATGGATGTCCAGCCTTACTTTTAGTTTTTTAATTAATGGTCTACCTACCAAGATCATCAAAAGTATAAAAGGAATTCAACAAGGTGATCCTATCTCACCCTAATTATTTGCAATTGCTATGGAAGTGTTCAACAAAGTATTTAAAAGACAAATCATTTAAATATCACTCAAAGTGCAAGAAGTTCAAGCTTTCAAAACTTTGCTTTATGGGTGACTTAATCCTCCTTATAAATGCTAATCCTATATCCATCAATGCCTTAATCTCAACCTCAAGATCTTCAAAAGACTTACAATTGTGGATATTAATTACTCTTAAAAGGGGATTTTTTTTTCTTTCCAAGAGTGCCAACCATCTAGAGTATAACATAAAATCTATCACTGGCTTCAAATTGATGATGTTATATATGGTTTATCTTGGATTTCCCATTTCTAACAACAAAATGGCCTATAGAGAATATAGTTTTCTCATTTATCAAATTAACAAAAGAATCTCCATATAGATGACCAAATTTTTTTCATTGATTGGTATAGTACAATTGATTTCTCTATCCTTACTTCAGTAAACTTATATTGGGCTACACATATGGTATTTCTAGCTTATGTGAACAAACATATTGATAGGATTGTCAAGAACTTTCTATGGCTGCCACTAACAACACTTGAGGCAAAGCTAAAATCAAATGGATTAAGATTTGCAAGCCAAAATATGAAAGGAACCTCAACATCATTTCTTTAAAAATTCTAAACACAAACATGTTGATTAAAAAGGCTCTAGAGACTGTGCAGTAGTAAGCAATCTCTATGGTCCAAATAGGTACATGGGTACTATCTTGGAGCCAATAACGTTTGGAATTACAATCCACCCTTTGGAACTTCCTGGATTATGAAGAAATTTCTTTTAACTAGGAGAAAAGTCATACTAGAGTTCATTAATCTGATTGGCAATGGGGAAAAAATACTAGTTTTTGGTATGATAACTGGTTATCAATTGGACCATTGCAAAATCAACCTTCCACACACGCTCTGGAATCAGTCATACAAAATAAGGATTTAGTAGATGACGCTTTTATCAACTAGCATGTTTTTGGTATCTATCTCATACCATAACACATCAAATAGGAAGTAAAGCTTACACATCTTGATGATGAGGATGACATTGTTATCTGGAAATATTCTAGCACAGGAAAGTTTACAAACACAACTTGCGGACAATTCTTAACAAGCACAATAGATCTTATCCTATAAACCAATGTAGTTTCATACTATACACCATAATCACCATAATCCTTGAACATCAACAATCTTATGGATGGTTATGAAGAATAAGCTTCAAATAGTTGACAAAATCTCTAAATATTTGCAGATTCCCAATTGGTGCTCATTATATAGAAAAGTTAAAGAGAACATGCAACACCTTTTCTTTTTCTGTGAATTCACTAATGAAAGCTGCAACTCACTCTTTAACCTATGTCACGTCCATAATGTTTACCTAGAATATAATTGTAGATTAGTGGACTACAGTTTGGCTTACAAACAAAGCCTAGAGATTGTGCTTTTATGTGATCTTGGCTTTAATTTTGGTTGTTGTTTGGGATGAAAGAAATAAAAGAATATTCCAGGACACAGGGAAAAGCAAGGAGAAAATCCATAAAGAACTCATGCAATAAATCAAGTTACACAATGAGGACAAGTTTGGTGATACTAACTACTTCAATAACTCATGGAAACTATAAACTCACCACCTACTGAAGGGTGATAAACATTGCAGTCTGTAATTCAGTCTTGTAATTGACTGGTCATCTCCATTTCAGGAGTAATTTTATGATGATATAATAATTCTATTGTATTTTGATTATTTTGTATGCCTCAAAGGCTTAATGAAATTTTGTCTTCTTCGAAAAAAGATTTAGTTTCTTTGCTAACTAAGACACTACTATTACATATACGAATTGATCTAACAATAAGAATTGCATATAAGAATAATTTATTCTTTTGCTAAGGTAATATGTATAATTAATACATTTAAGAGATTGGCTAGTAGGGATTACAAGTTATGAGACAATTATTTGTAAACTTTCCTTTAAGTTTACATTAAGATTATGATATTATAGCAAGTTTATATTTAACCACCATTCTAATATAAAGATCGTGAAGCTTATAATAAAATTTCTTGCTTGATGTAATATCTTCTTGTGACTTTTTTTCTATTTTCACTTATAGGTAATTACTTTTAGTGATATAAGCTTTAAATAATATGAAAAATTCTAATGATTATTTGAAAATAAATGAAAAGGATGGAGTATGGAATGATGCATAAGGTGTATTTAATCTCATTAATGATTGAAGAAGTGAAGAAGGGAAATCAAACAAATACAACCCTTTTTCAATTTGGTTGGAATAATATTAAGGAAAGTCTTTAAACAAAATTCAGTAAAGAGTATACTGATATTCAATTAAAAAACAAGTATAATGCATTAATGCTACAGATGAACATTGGAAAATTTTATTTAAGGTAAACTATATCTTTGCTTATTGATATATCATACTATATTTTTTTTCTTATGTACATTTTTGTTCATTGTAGGCGCACAAGATGGTTTACAGATTCCAAAAAGAAAAAGAGATGCAAGGAGTTTTCAAACTTATGTCATATTTTTGGAGATACTACTGCAATTATGTTGACTGGATATCCATCAGTTAAATCTCCATCAAACAATATAGAAGAAGAATGTAGAATTGATGTTGATGAAGTTTGTTCATTCAATGAAAAAGGAGATTAAGTTGCAAATTCTCCTTCTAAGAAAAGGAAATTGCTTAAAAAGAAGAAGGCAGGGAAGACATAATTTAACATTCTTGATTACAATTAGTGGATAGTCAAAAAGAAATAATGATTTACTTGTAGAAAAAATGGTTGCAACATTATTCGCCTAATATAATGGGTTTAAAGCTTCATCAGCTAATCAAGAGATCATATAATGACCGAAAGTTTGGATTTCTTATAGTATTTTGCTAAAGCTTTACATAATTCTTTACTTAGATGTTTTGAAGATGGATTAGATTTTTTTGATGATGCCAGATCCAAGGAAAATGGATTAAATGGTGTCTCTTTATTTATTTTTTCATGTCATTGCATATTGAAGTATTATTGGTTTAGGCACTTTTATGTTTAGACCTATTTTATAGTTTTAACTGTATGAATGTTTGGTATAAAACTTTTGAATGAATCTTTGATATGAACTTAAATTTATGTTAAATGTCATGGTGTTTCATAATTTTTTTATCATTTGTATTTAAATATTTTATTAATTATTTAATTTCAATATTATAGATACACATCCTCCTTATCAAATTTTGAATTAGATTCAAATGATGAATCTATAAAGGTAGTTATTTTTTTCTCTAGTTGGCAATGAGAACAAATATCCATCATTACACAAGCAAACCTATAAAACTTCTGCTCTATAAGGTCATGATTAGATATTAGACCTTTTGAATAAGAATCCTATAAGAATTTATGAGAACTTAAGAATGAGCAAGATAATCTTCATAGGCTTATGTAATGAGATGAAGAGTTTAAGAGGCTTAAGTCGACAAGTCATTTGATTATAAAGAAACTAGTAGCAATTTTCTCAATGACTATAAGCATAAAGAGACAACTAGAGTACAATTTCAAAATATTTTTGTAAAGTCTTATAAGCAGTTAGTTGTCTAGTACAAAAGAGTTATTACTCCATCATTATCGATACACCACTTGAGAATCAACATAATTCAAAAATCTTTTCATATTTTCAGATATATTCATATATTTAATTATTATTTTTAATGCCATTATATTTAGTTGATTATTTTAATAATATAATTTTTTTAAAGATTGATAGGAGAAATAAATAGTACACATATTAATGCATATGTTTCAATTGATGAATAAATACTGTATAGGGATAAAAGGACTAATCTCACCCAAACTATTATATGTTATTTGACATGTGATTTACATATGCAACGAATGAATGGGAAAGTATTGCAAATTCTAAAAATAGTGATAAATCTAATGAATTAATTTCCTATACCTCTACAAGGTATTACATTATTGTCAATATCATGTTCTTTGTATATTTAGGTAAGATCTATTTATTTGATTTAGGCTACACTTATATGCTTAAATTTCTTTTACCACGTCGATGTAAAAGATATCATTTTTAAAAAAATTATAAAGGAAGAAGAAGTCTTCAATACTTAACTATATGCATTCTACATGAAGAAATATTAGTGGAAGATATTTTAGCATTCTAAAAATAGGATTCCTTATACTTTCGAACATGTTAACTTATAATACGAAGAAAAAAAAACTTTGTTATTGCTTGTTATGTTATACATAATTTTATCAAAATGCATGGATAAAATGATGAATTATTAGATGGTAATGTTAAAAATAAACAGTAAATTGTACAATAACAACAATCACCTAGTAAAAGTCCTGCTAAAATGCAGGCCTTGAGAGGTTTTGTAATAGGTAGCCTTACCTCAACTTAGTAGAGAGGTTATTTCTGTTGGACCCAAAAATAATAAATTGTGGAAAGTATAAATAAAGATACAAGTTTTCAAGTAGAGTATAATATTATTCTAGTACAACTTTAAAGTATGTCTTAAAAGCAAGATAAAATTGGTAAACAAATATGGGATAATTATATTAATGAAAACTCTTATTGATATATGTTTCTTTGTTCAAAGGATGCTATTATTATGTTTTAAAGCATTATCACATGATTAACATCTTTTATTATTTAATTATAATAAGTTAATATAATTTTTACATTTTGTAAACTCTTATTACATAGAATTGTTGTGTAAACTTTTTAAATATACTAAATATTTATACATTCTAATAATAATGAGAATTAATTAATTTAAACATATATTTGATATATTAAAAATAAATTAAATTAAAATGTAATATTAATATTTAATATTATAATAAAATAAAATAAAATAGAATAATAAAATCAAACAAATTTTGATTTTCAGTTTTTATTAGAGAATCAGAGATCTCAGCGGAACAAATTCTTAATTTTTAACAAAATATTCACTATAAATATTTAGTGTTGGTAAAATTTTAATTATATCCAAATTATAAGCGGAAGGTGCATTAGAATCCCAATTACTAAATTATCACTTATCAGACACGCACACACGCACCAAAAGAGAATGGAAGATGGCGATGTGGAGATGACCGGTTCAGAGAGCAATGAAGCAGCAGCGGTTCGTTCTCTGTGTCTATCTTCTGGTTCTTTTCTCTTCTTCTTTTCGTTATTGGGTCTGTTATTTAGAGAAATGTGTTGTTAGTTGTCATTTAAAAAAAAGTTAATGTGTTGTTAGTTGTCATTTTGCATTGTGATTTTACTTTTCAAATTGTTTCAATTTATCCGACATTCTTATTGGGTTTAGAGGGAAAAAGGAAACCCTGATTTTGGTTTCGGTCAATCTGTGGTGGATCAATATGCAGGAGCTTGATGACATGAAGAAGCGGTTAAAGGAGATGGAAGATGAGGCGGCTGCTCTTCGTGAGATGCAAGCCAAGGTTGAGAAGGAGATGGGTTCGGCACAAGGTTTAATCCCCTCACACGCTTTCTGCTGTCCTGTTTTGATTGTTAGGTCTAAATGGGAAGAAAAGATTACTATTTGTCTGTTACGACCCCGGCTTACTGGTTTTGCCCTACTGGTTTTGGGCCACTCTAGGGCTCCGGTACCTCCCTTAGGCCC
>JANKOE010000005.1:24653660-24669231 GCA_026284465.1 Erythroxylum citrifolium
ACCCCTGTTCGATTCCCAGCCTTGGGGGGTGCTGGGGCTACCAACCCCTGTTGCGACCTTGGGCGAGCCTGTGAGCCTGAGCCTGTGAGGGGGGTAGGCCGGGCCTAAGGGAGGTACCGGAGCCCTAGAGTGGGCCAAAACCAGTAGGGCAAAACCAGTAAGCCGGGGTCGTAACATTGTCTCAATGCATTCTGTAGTTAAGTCTGTTATTTTAATTTATGGTTTCCTTGTTGATTGGACCTTGGGGAGCTACATCCGGTTGCCAGTGACCATAATCATTTACGTAAAAACTCTTCCGATGCAACTATATCATTTGACTTTTGCTGTTATAGTGGAGTTTTCCCAAAGAATTTGTCTTTTAAAAAGGATCAAAATAGCTAATCCCGTGGTTATGCTGTCTCAAGAGGAAGCAGTAATTAAGAGTGTAATTCATTTATCTGACGCTACTTTTTGTACTAATCAGTTTGAAATTCAATGACATTATTAGTTGAAGTCATACAATGAACTGCTTGATCCTTAATTAAATCCTTTTCTTTGTTTTTTTGCTTACTGTTTCTTGTCCTGGTCAATATGAGTAAGAGTAAACAAATAGTTCAAACCTACCCCTGCAATGTTCTTCTGCTCTTATAATTTATTTATGTTCTTTAATTTCTGACTAGATCCTGGTGCCGCTTCTGTATCTCAAGCAAGTAGAGAGGAAGTAGATTTTCGATCAGTGTTTGTTGGCAATGTGAGGGCCTTCTCTTTTCACATTATCTTTTTCAGGTTGCATATATTGAACAATATTCAGTTTTTAGATAAATGGTACACTGATTCTTGATATATTACTCCTTTATTTGTATTGCATGGTTAAGCTGTTATAAAACCAATATTTTATCCGATGCAGTATGTAGCCACTCACTAGTTATTCTGTGTCCTCTAGAAGACTGGTATTGTGCTTCCTGTACTTGTAAATGCACGTGGTGAAACATTTTTGCATGTTTTTAACCCATCTACTATGGTAAATTTAACTACTGGATTGATTACAGGTCTTGTCAACTAACCCAATGCTTTTGCTGGTAAGATTACGTATTGATGTCTATATAGGGGCTGTAAGAGTCTAAGTTGACAATCAGTGCCCCTGCAAGAAGTAGCATTACGTTCAAATGGTAATTTTAGAGATTTTGTTCTAAGGCCAAAAACAGATTCGTTGTGGCTCCAACAAATGAAGAAAAACATCAAACTCTAAAGTAACTTAAGGACCAAAAAAAATGTGACAACATTAGGTTTTAGAGTGACACAATTAGATGTTCTCAATTAATTATTGAAGTCAATTTTGTGTCTATTACTTCCACTTATAGTGAAATAGATAGACTGCACAAAACAAACGATGTAAGGGACAACACAATTGAAAATTTTGAGCAATGACTATTGGAGCCAAGCTAATTAGTGCTAAAACATAATCAATCAATACAAAGTATTAATGCTATGCCTTTTATGAGGGAATAATTTGCTTAAGATATCCTTTGAACTTCTTCTTAGCCTTGTTTATATGATGCAAAATCAAACTTCTCCAAGGATTTTGGTTCTATTCAATGGTGGGTTATTCACATGAATGCTTGGACTAATTCTGTAACTGATTTTAGGGTGCGTAACCAGAGTCATATTTTTCAGCCACAAGTTGAACCAGAGAAATATCCTTAATTAGAAGCTGTTGGTGCCGCCTGATAGATTACTAGATAAGGTGTGTTCTTTGTAATGAAGAGCTTAAAGTGTTGCACCAATCTACTATGCTTAATGGTCTTGACACTCTTTAATTGGGTAGTATTCTCTTATGGAGACTATTCAATGTTTGCGCTTAGCTTGACAAAAATCAATCCTTTTTGTCAAGCATCACTGCCTTTTATTTGTGTAATGCATCCATTTATGTTAGTACAGGGCCCAACTATATCCTAGTAGTTTCAAGTTGCTTTCTATGTCATCAGTTTGTTTCCTCATTTAATTGGTTTTTCGCTTTCCTTGTTCCTTCTTGATATTCGTTACCTTTTTTAATAAACTTTGACATAGTCCTTTGGTTGATGCTTGTAGATGCATAACCTTGGTTGATTGAACTACAGAAAAGACCACAAATTTTAGCCTTCTGTTGATTTTTTGAGCAAATACTAAAAACCAATTCTCTTAGAGATTTTATTGAGCCACTATTTTCATCTCAAGAGGAGGATGGACTTGATCTCAACTATTTTGATTGAGCTCTATGGTGAATGTTATTAACCACATTAGAATGCGTTTCACTCAAGAATTTCATATGTACTTCAAATAGTTAAAATTTGTAGATTCTTGAAATAAACACCCTAAAAGATGAAAGAAGGGGGGAAAAAACCAAACCTATAGAGGTCGTAGTTACAGAACTGTAGGAGTGGGAAGCAAGCATTTAAAAAGGCTTGATACTGTGGAATGGGTTGTCGAGTTTAGACTGCAAAATGGATGTTAAGGTTTGAGTCTAAAATCCATCATGTTTGAGCAATACAAGCCACAAGTGTGAAGATTGAAAACATATGAAGCAAAAGCTACTTATCCTGCTGATTGATACGCGAGGACTATGGAACATCTTGTAACTAACATTCAGTACAGTTATGGTTGGATATAAAACTTGCTTTCAAACATGTTTATCATGTTTGGTGGTTGAAGGGGAGCAAAAATATGTTTTACATGGATGTGCATTGAGATCACCAAGAGAATAAGAAAGTGCTACCTTTTCATTCTGCTTACAACTTTTGGCATCATATTACTAAATTATACTTTGTTTATATTTAGCTAAGCTGTCAGCTTTTTGTACCATATTCTGGGCCTAACTCTTACTTCCTTGTTGCCTGTTATGGTCCCGATTGAATGATCTTGTTATGGGTCTTTGTAGAAAGAAGTTGAATGATGGTTCTGAATGTTTCTTCACCTTTCTTCCCTTCTTGTTCAAATTACTCGTGCAAATTGAGAGCTCATTTGAGAGAACTCTCTGATCTCTTAGATTGTAAGTTTTGGTGGAAAAGACAACTTACCTTTGCCAATTTTCTATTTATTCAATATATAGGGTACTAGTCTGATAGTTACGAATTACAACTGCTTCAAGCAAATAACTGCTCGTGACTAATTATAAGAGAGAAAATATTATAAATAAATATAGAAAAGTAGGTTGCTTCAATTGGACTGCTTCTCCTATTGAATTGTTGCTGAATCTGTTTGCTTAAACCTCCCATGAGTGTGGCGCTTGTAAACCTTTGGAGATGTAACATTACTCCCCTCTCCGACAATAAGCTTGTCCTCAAGCACAAAGGAAGGATGTGATTACTTCAGAGTGGCAACATCCTCCCAAGAAGCATCAGCTGGAGATAAACCCTGCCAATGAACTAGCACTTGGGAAATACCATGAATTGTACGATGGTCTAGACTAGCTTGTGGCTGAAGTCGTGTCTCATCTTTTGGAAAAATTGGTAGTATAGGATGAATAGGAACATTCGCTTGACCATGGAAAGGCTTCAAATAAGAAATGTGAAAAACTGGATGCAAACGAGAGTTTGATGGTAGTGGGAGAATGGGTTTTTCTTAAGCTCCGTCCCCACAAACAGCTAACGGTGGCTTGACGTATTAATCAAAAGCTAGCGGCAAGATACTTTGGGCCTTTTCAAATTTTGGAAAAATATGGAGCAGTCTCATATAAGCTCAAACTACCCCTACATTCTAGAGTCCATTCGGTGTTCCATGTGTCTCAACTAAAGAGGGTTGAGGGGAACTACTCTATAGAGATAGATTTGCCTGACGGAATGGAAGTGGAGTTGGATGATGTTGTGGAACCCGAAAATGTCTTAGCTAGCCGAATAATTACTAAGGCAGGGCACTCAACATGCCAATGGTTAGTTAAATGGAAGGGCAAGCCGATGGAGAATGCTACATGGCGGATGAATTTGTTATTCACAGTCAATTTCCTCAATGCAGCCTTGAGGATAATGCTGCTCTTCTAGAGGGGAGCAATGTTAGGACCAATGTGGTCGAGGGTGATTTAGGAAGGGGGGAGAATAATAGAGACATAAATAAGCCTAAGATATGGAGAGTATACACGAGGAGAAAGAAAGATGGGGCAGAGAGGAGTAAGTTAGTTAGTTAGTGGCTGAGTTGGCACAAGGGTTGGGTTGTAACAAAATGGCCTGGGTAGGTAGTTTTGAGGCAAAGAGGGAGAGGAGAGAGGGGGATGAGAAAAGTAAGAAGAGAGATATTGTAGGCAGAAAGAATTTCTTCTTTCTGAGGAGCATTTCAGCTCTGGAAGGGGTGTCCTGTGGAATCACCCTTGTAATAACAGTAGAGTTCCTTTGATCTATTCAATAATATACATTTTCTTTAGTTTATAAAGCTAGAGTTCTATCAAGTGTACTTCCAAGGACCCACGACTTCACCTCTTTGAATTTTAGCAACAAGATGTTGTAAATCTAGAGTGGTGTTAACCTATTGGTAGATATGATCAAAGATACTTACCAAAGGCATAGAAATGGCAAGGAGAGTCTAATCATCCACCTCAGATTGGTGGGATGAGGCATCAACCATAACGTTTTCCCGACCAGCCTTATATTCCACTGTAAAATCATAACCCAAAAGCTTACTTAGCCAACGTTGTTGAGCAAATATTAGTGATCCGTTGTTCCAAAAGATATTTAAGACTAAAATGGTTAGTGAGTATGAGAAACTTACTCCCCATAGGTATGGTTGCCAATGAGATACCGCCTTAGCCAATGCAATCAATTCCTTCTCATAAGCGGGAGGACGACAATGTTGATCAGCAAAGGGTCGACTGAAATAAGCAATTGGTCGTCCATTTTGCTGTAATACAGCACCTATACCCGCATCCGAGGCATCGCACTTGATTTTAAACAGCATTGAAAAATCTAGTAAGGGGAGAACCGGAGTTGTGGTCATGGCAGATTTTAATTGCTCAAAGGTTGCGGTAGAAGCTAAAGTCCACTTGAAAGAATTCTTCTTGAGCATGGAGGTTAAAGGAGCAACAATTTTTCCATAATCCTTCACTAATTTGCGGTATTAACCGATCAAGCCTAGGAAACCGCGTAAGCCTTTGGCGGTAGATGGTTGCTGCCATTGGAGCTTAGCTTGAATTTTATTTGTTTCTGCTAAAACCCCCTTTACAAAAAACTTATGGACCAAATGTGAGACAATGGGTTGGGCAATAAAACATTTAGATTGCTTCAAGAAAAACTAATGTTGGCAAAGTATGGAAAAGACCTCATGTAAGTGCGACAGATGTTCCACCTATGTCCTGTTATAAACAAGGATATCATCGAAGAATACTAGTACAAATTTGTGGAGATAAGGCTGGAAGATGCCATTCATAAGAGCCTGAAATGTGGAGGGTGCATTTGTTAGACCGAACAGCATCACCAAGAACTCAAAATGGCCATGATGTGTATGGAATGTTGTCTTCGACACATCATCTACGTGCATACGAATTTGATGATAGCCTGAACGCAAATCCAACTTTGTGAATAAATGATAGCCATGTAATTCTTCCAATAACTCATCTATAGCAGGTATAGGAAATTTGTCTTTGATGCTCTTAGCATTAATTCCATTAAAATCCACTCAAAATCTCCAAGTGGAATCCTCTTTCTGCATTAATAAGACTGGAGTAGAATAGGGTGACTGACTTGGGCGGATAAGTCCCTTTGCCAACATCTCATCGCATTGTCGTTCAATCGCAGTCTTTTGTGAGGACAACCATAAGAACGAACAACAATTGGGTATGTGCCACTTATCAAAGTAACTCTATGGTCATAAGAGCGACGAGGAGGTAGGCCAGTTGGCTCTTGAAAACGATTCTCAAACTCCAAAAGAAGATGCTGAAGTGCTAGGTTAATGTTCTCCTCTGAAGACAGCACATGGTGAAAGGAGGAAGAGCCTAAACACTTCATACCCTCTAATTGTAGGTCTAAACAATTGCAAATAAAGCGCATGCACTTCTTAAAATCCCGAACAATGGGTCCCAAAGTACCCAACCAGTTGATACCCAACACTGGATCACAAAAGTCAAGAGGAAAGCAGATAAAAATCCAAAAGAAACTTATGTTTACCAAGGAGGAAACAGACATTCCTGCAAAGGCCTAGGCTCTGCAATTTTTCCCCATTTGCTACAGTTACCTGAAGATGATCCTTCTTGTCAATGATTAAGTCTAGATTCATTGTCAAAGAGGAATCAATAAAGTTATGTGTACTGCTTGAATCGACCAAGGCTCGCAGCGGTCTTTTGATTGGGGGGATAGTTCTCTCCGTCTGCATAGTTTGAGGGTTAGGATTTCTTGTAATAGCATGAAGTGATATTTATGGCTCTCGGTCACTATCAGGAGGGGATTCCTCTTCTGCTGATGAATCCTCGACTTCGGAGACAAAGACTAATTGTTTACAATGATGGCCTGCGGAGTAAGTCTCATCACAATTATAGCAAAGATTCTTTGCACGGCGTTCGGCCATTTCAGCCTTGGTTAATCGTCTGATGGACAAACTGGTACAAGATGATAACACCATCATCGATTTGGGGGTTTGATCATGTGCACCCCGTGATTGTACGAATGGTTTTCTGATCATCTTCCTGCTCGTCGCGTTCATATAACCGCACTAAACTAATGGCTTCAATAAGGTCATTTGGTCGCTATAATTCCACTTCCACTATAATGGAATCTTGCAACCCATTGATAAAGTTGTCACTTCTTGCTCTGGTCAAAGAAAAGAATCGCGTGTTGATAACTTCTCAAATTGACGTTGGTAATCTTCTACAAAACCTGTCTAATGAAGTCTAACCAGTTCACCCAATTTGTTGCGACTGCTGGAAGGGCCAAATCACCGAAGACAATAATTCTTAAATTCCTCCCAGTCCAAAGCGGGTCGATCCTTGTCCAATTTTAAGAACCAACACTAAGCATCGTCTTCCAAATGATGTGCCACCATGCTCATTTTGTCCTCATCAGAGACTTGTTGATGTTTGAAATAACAATGGCAACAACTGATCCATGACAATGGGTCTGTTGAACCATCATAACGTAGGAAATCTAACTTGTAGTGGCTATTTGCACCGGGGCCGCCACCACGTTCCATACATCCATACATCCCCCTGTTCATGTTTTCCACGATGATGGTATGTGACCTCACGCATCATCTCCTAAAGATTTTGGATGTCATGTCGTTGTGCTTCAAACGATTTGCGAATGCTTTCTTGCTCTTTGCGATTCCATTCTTGCTCTTGCCTTTGTCGTTGTTGGTCTTCATTATATTGAATTAGAAAGGCTTGAAATTGATTTTGAAACGAACATTCTAGGTCACCCATAGCAAGAGGCTAAGATACCAAGTTGTTATGTCCCGGTTGAATGATCTTGTTATGGATCTTTGTAGAAAGAAGTCGGATGATGGTTCTAAATGTTTCTTCACGTTTCTTCCTTTCTTGTTCAGATTACTCATGAAAATTGAGAGCTCATTTGAAAACTCTCCGATCTCTTAGACTGTAAGTTTTGGTGGAAAAGACAAATTGCCTTTGCTAGTTTTCTATTTATTCAATATATAGGGTACTAGTTTGATAGTTACGAATTACAACTGCTTCAAGCAAATAACTGCTCATCACTAATTATAAAAGAGAAAATATTCTAAATAAATATAGAAAAGTAGGCTGCATCAGTTGGACTGCTTCTCCTACTGAATTGTTTCCGAATCTATTTGCTTAAACCTCCCATGAGAGTGGGGCTTGTAAACCTTGAAGATGTAACATTGGCCTATATTGAACCGGACAAAAGAAAAAAAGTATTGTGTAGCTCTTCTATTTGGAAACTTACTCAACACATGTTTTCAAAATTTATTCAGTTGCCAACTATTTGTGCTCATAGTCAGCAGTAAAAATTTATCATGTTGCCTAATATTTGTGCCCATAATCAACAGTGTGAAGATGTGAGAAGATCATATTTAGTAACTATAAAAAAAAGATGAAGACTTAAGCAATAATAGGAGAGGTGACAAAAAAGAATATGGTTTTGCTAGAACTTACCGAAGACTTGATCCTCAATAGGAAACTTTGGCAAAATAGAATATAGTTAAAAGATATTAAATAAAGAAGTACTTTTCTTTTTTTATTAGGTCTTTTGAATTTGTCCTTCGATTCTTGTGCCTTATATTTAGCATGAACACCTTTATCTATAATACTTTCTCCTTAGTATCTTTTTTGGTATTTTTTATCTTTAATTTATTATTTATTATTCACTAGTATTTGTATTTTATTTATATTATTATTTCATCATTTTTATTTATTTTTGTATTATTATATTTATTTGAATTTGAATTTTCTTGTTTTTATTTTATTATATCGATTCCTTTTAATAAAATTATTTGTTTACACTTTTTGCCTTTGCTTTTCTTTAAACAATTTTAAATTTTTTTTTCTTTTTGTGAGTTTATTAGAAATAATCTCTCTATTAGTTATGAGTAAGGTTGTGTATTATTGGACCTTTCTAAATCTTGCGTCTCAATAGAATTTTAACTGAGATGTTATTATTGTTGTAGTCAACAGTTAAGCTCTTGCTTCGTCCTTGACCTATTTTGAATTGGGAAAAGAAAAATAGTATTAAGCAACAGCTCCAATTGGCAACCTATTAAAGTTGTGTTCACTAAATGCTTTAGTAACCTCAGGGTGCTTCGTCTTTCAAGGACTCTATAACCTTTGTAGTTCTTATGATTTATGAGATTGGCTTAATAAAAAGTTGGTAAGTGAAGTCGTAAAGGAGTTGGGTTGTGACAGCGTATGATACTCTTTATGAACACGACATTTTACAAATTTCTTAGAAATTAATATGAGATGAAGGGTTTTGTTGGCTTTTGAATATCAGGAACCTATTCTACTTTTGGATTGCCTTTAGATGTTTATTTGATTTGAAGTATTGCTTTTTGCAGAGTGTTATTGGCCTCGTCCTAAACCCCTTGTGCTAAATTTGGTTGCAGGTGGACTATTCATGCACGCCTGAGGAAGTGCAGCAGCATTTCCAGTCATGTGGAACAGTAAATAGAGTCACAATTCGCACAGACAAGTATGGTCAACCAAAGGGTTATGCATATGTAGAATTCCTTGAGGCAGAGGCTGTTCAAGAGGCTCTTAATCTGAATGAATCAGAATTACATGGTCGCCAATTGAAGGTAATTTAATTTTTGACTTTACAGTTAAAATCTGACTGCTATTTCTTTTTGCTCTGGCTTCAAAATCTTAGTACCTGTTTGGGGTTTGTCCTTTTTTCTGTTATCCAAGGTAACTGCTAAGCGGACCAATGTACCCGGAATGAAACAGTTTCGCCCTCGCAAATCCAATCCTTACATGGGTTTTCCACCCAGGGGCACATACATGCCACCTTACTTTTATGCTCCTTACGGATATGGGTATATTTCCACAATATTTATTAACAAACTTGTATACTTCTAGGTGTTCTTCCCTTTTCTTTGCACTTAAAATGAGTAACAGTGGGCCAGTACCATTTTTTTTTTCCTTGTTGCAGTAAGGTTCCCCGATACAGAATGCCTATGCGATACAGCCCCTACAATTGAAGGCTGTTTTGATTGGGAGAAGATTAATGAGAGATAGATACAGTCAAAGAAATACTATTGTCTGATTTTTGTTAGTCTGCAAGAGTTGAGCCATTGACTCTATTATGTAACAATGTTGCCCCCATTTGCAGAGCCTCATATATAGATGTTGTTGCTCAAGCTTACCTTACACCTAAACGTTATTTGCACAAACATAACCTGTATCAAAAACCACCTGCATATATTACAGGTTTCAACATGTTCTTATATATTGGTGGAATTCGCTGACTTGAACATTGTAACTTTCATGAAGTTCAATTTTTTGCAACATTGCCTTGAAGGATTTTCTGTTGGTTTCATGCGACAAACTTTCAGCCACCTGTAGCAATCAGAAGATTTCCAAAGAAAGTATAATGTTGGGATATTCACAAAAGCTGAAGCATCAAACTCCAGTTATAGTATATATTTCACCGATACGTGATGGTGCACCTGAAAAGGTCATTGTTCTCCCGTGGAATCTGCCAATTTTACCTATTATGGGGAGATCAAATCATTGCAGTTGCAGAAATAACTGTGGGTTGTGACAGTGAAAAGGGTTATGAGTTACGGCGTGGGATCAAAACTATAGTCCATGATCAAGTACAAGTTGTGATGAAGTGTGTTACTTTATATAACTCCACAGGTTCTTGATTGGGAAGGGGAAGTTTGAAGAATTGTCTTCGCAATTATGGTCCATAGGTGGTGATTCCATTTCTGTATCTAAGCTTCCTCAGACAGTTAAGCTGAATGGTTTAAATCATCAGGAATATATTTTCTACCAAAATTTTTTAGTACCGTTCTATCTTCTCACTATAAGAAAAGGTTTTAAGTTTTTTAATATATAATTTTTTTTGTTATATCCTTTATTTTTAAAAAAATCTTTATCGATGGAAAAAAAATTATGGATTATTATAGTCGATGAAAGAGTTTTTAATAAAAAACTTAATAAGAATTTTTTGGTCCATAAAAATAATAGATATTAAAAACTTATTTACATGAACAATAACATAATATAAAATTTATTTCCTTTATACTAGTATTTATTATAGTATCTAAGTATAGTCTTTTAAAGAAAACCTAAAAAAGAGAATTAACTAATAAAACTAATTATAACCTATGATATTGAAATCAATCGAGAAGACTTGCAAAAGTTTTAATCTATCACCTTTATACGAATTTTACAGTTCGTATGAACAAATAAATTATAAGATGATAATGTTAAATAGATGTCAAACTATCCAAAAAATATCAATTTTTAATTTTAATTCCAAATATACAAGTAGCAAGTGGTTGATTGCTGGTTCACAGTGACTTGAAAAATAACATCCCTTCAATTATCAGTTTCAAAACATCTATCTTCTCTGGAAGTATTACGTTCTTTTGATTAAGTTTAGCTTTACACGAGGCTGATTCCCTTCGCTGTTTTGCTTTAATGACGCTATCATAACATATCCTCGGTCCAAAGCATCGTCTTTTTTAACATATCCTCCTTAGATTACACATTTTAGCCAAATTTTCGCTAAGTTGCGATGTTGTTGTTGTTTTGGATAAGGAAGGATATGATTCTGCAATGTCCAATAATTATTCCTATAAAAAGATAATTTGCATTAATAACAAATACATCAAGCGTAAATTTATAAAATAATGAAATTAAATAAACATTTTATATTTTATATTTTGTGATTTTAATTCCATTAACTTCACATCCCTTTTACGAATCTTGGACCATATTTTTCTTTTCTTTTTTATCATCCTTAGATTACAAACACGGAATTTTATCATATATAAGAAAGCATAGTAAAAAAATTCTAAATTATTTTGATTACCGTTTTTGGAAAGAAATTCTCTAATGAGTTTAGAACAATGACTATTACTCACATTACTCTTATTTTTAAAATTGCACTTTACTTTTTATCAAACAAAGAGAACAAAGATTTTCTAAGAAAGATATGATTTAATAATTTTCTTAAAATGCAGTCTTTCTTAATTTACTTGTATTTTACTTCTACGATCCTTTTTTTTATAGCTTCAGCCTATATGTTTAAAAGATTTCACACATTTCTTATATAAATTTGATCTCTAGCGAGTCTATCATTTTTTTTTTGAGAAGCTAGATTTAATACATGCATAAGAATATACTTCTAATCAGGGCCGGCCTTAGGCAAGGGCAGGGTGGACACCTGTACGGGGCCCATCCTTAAAAATGATAAAATATGACCTATTTTTATCCTTATAAAAATAAAATGAAACAAAATAGAACTTACTTTTGATCTCATAAAGAAAAACAAAAAAGACTCATATTTTGCTTATTTTTATTATATATGAGAGCCCAAAATTAGACAAAAATAGGAACTTTTTTTTACTTTGTCCGGGCCTATAAAATATTAGAAACGGCCCTGCTTCTAATCAGTCTTTCTTAATTTATTGCCTGTTGGACCATCATGCATGCGACGGTGATGAGTAGCTTTTGGATCTGCAAGTCTATCTTCTGACCAGATAAAAGTTTAATCGGTATAGGAAAATTATCTTTGCCCCTCAAGTTCCTTGGTTGCACCGTTGAAGAGTAAATCCGAGCATCCTTTACATTTCTGTATCTGCAAGTGTCGTATTTCCTGCTTGCATGTGTGACTTGCTTGCATGATTCAAATTATCTGAGATAAGTTCCTATTTCCTTGTTGAATTGGTTGTCCAATTATCTGCATGACTTTCTTCACTCAATTACATTGTAATGTCTGCTTCTCTACTTAACTTGGATAATTTTCTGGCTTATGATGGTTGTGGAATTCTCCATTTGAGAACTATTTCTCGGTTGTACTTTAGGTTTCTTTGATGAGTTAATACCTGCACCCCTATGAAATTCACTGTTGTGATATTTAAGCTTTGTATGTCACTTAGATTCCTTTTCACTGCAACAAAAAGAGCTTTAGGCAATGTACAAAAAGTAACTATAAATATAATAATTGTTGCCTCTTTATATTAAGACAACAGAATTCATACTACTATAAATATAAGGCAACAAAATTTCTTGATTAGGCAACTAAAATAAATATTGCTTCAGGTTTTGAATAAGGGAACAAAATAGTTTCAAACTATAGCAACAATATTGAATAGATATTGCAACAATTGAAGTCTTTATAAGGCATTAAAGTGATTTTTTTAGACAACAATTTATAAAAACAAAAGCAGTTCTTTTGATACTAATAATATGTTAAAGTAAAATCAAACTCTTGTCATTAATTTATAGGCAACATCTATATACATTAAAAGCAATATACATACATTAATGTATGTCTTAATTATGTATGCACTATTAAATGTACATGACAAAAAAATATATTTATATATGCTATATAGTCTATAAGGACTTGTAAAATTCAATCTTTAACATATTCAAAATACAAAAACAAAAAATTAGTAACTAAAATATTCACCTATGTTATCTTCCTCCATTTCATATGGAATATAAGTGAATTAATGTAAATACTAAATAAAATCAATATGTATGGGCCCTCTAAAATCTTTCATCAAGTGCCTCTTTATTAACTTCTAATCATCACCTCCTACAAAAGGAAAAAGCATAAGAAAAAAAACAAGAAGTAAATTAGAATTGTAAAACTACCATGCTCGTAAACATGTTGATATATTTAAAGAATGAAATACTAACTACTTTATTGGTGACCTTAATTTAATCAAAACAGATAATATACTCTAAAAACTAACAACACAATTATTCGATTCTTTCATGAACAAATTCACAAAGCATGAATATAAGCAATTAATCTTAACAAAAAATGTAAAAAGATAATGTACAAAAACAATGAATTAAGGAAATTTGTTATATGACATTCTTCATGTTGATATGTATGGTTTGGAAGAGTAGAAGACTCCTTTCTTGATTGACTAGGTATAATTAATTTATAAAGCATGTCTATAATAGTAGTGTTAGCTTGCTGAAGATGAGATTGAATGAGGGAGAACATTTGTTTCATCATTTCTTCTCTATCAGCTTTATCTCGTTCTAGCTGCCTTTTCATTTCTAAGTGTTCAACTTTCTCTTGTTCTAGTTCCTTTCTCATTCTCCCCGTTTCAATTTCTACTTTTTGGTTCATCTCTTCATCCAATGCATTCTTGATGAACTACAAATACTCATTAGGAATTTTGTATAAGACTTCACTTGCCATATTATTTTCTTTCAAGCTAGATGCTTTCACATCCCTTTCAAAAAGTTGATTACGTCTAGGCACTATGACTCCCGTATCAACCACAACTTCATCAAGAATTCTACTATCATTTTCCCTTTGTACTTCTTCAATATGAGCCTATAAAAGAAAATTTGCAATCACACTAATAAATACATGCACCATATATTATTACAAAAACCTACTATAATTCCAATTTTACTAGAAATAACTCATTTTGACAAGAACAACAAATCAACAATATAAAAAACAATGAAATGGAATCGGAAACATATATAATAAGCAATAAATATTAGCATATGAATAAAAGTAGCTATCTATAGAAACAATTGTTATCCTCTCTTTCATTTTGTTATCCAAGGAAGCAATTGTTAATTATAATTTAGAAATAATTTAGAAAATTTAAACAGTTTCTCAATAAATTATAACTCATTGAAGAACTTACCAACTTAGCATAAATACATGCAAAGATTTTAGGACCAACTATGTGCATTTTAGTTTGTTGTTTTCCATTTTGAATATTTATTTTAGCAATTTGTTACACATTAAAGCATTATATTTATTAAAAATTATGTAACTAATTTGTAAAAAAGTACTAATAATTATCATACCTTCACATATGAGCGATTGCAATAAGAAATACCTTATTTCTAAGTTCTTGAAAATGTTCTTAAAGTAATCCACACACAAAATTCATTAGAAAATATATCTAAAACAAATTTTGTTTCTATTATTAAAAATTGCCTAAAAAACATAACTAAAAATTTTTCCATGCATACATAGCCGTATGGGATAACATGAGTAAGAAAGAATAATAAATATGATATTTGATAAATAGCTTAACCAAATGTCTAAACATAGAAGTTGTATAGATTTTTTAACTACCGTCACAGCTATTAACATATTTATCCTCAACCAACTGCATCTCAATTAGAAAGCATGAATATGGGGAACATTATGGCGTCACCTTTTCCAATATGTAAAAGCATAAATTACAACTCCTACATTTATTAATAAATCAGACAACGTAATCAAAAACAAAAGATTGAAAGCTGCGTCATAACACAAACATGCCATTTTCCACACTCATTCCTAGTTCTAACATTTGTTTGTACCTTTTCTACCATCCAGAATAAAAATATGTGCTTGAAGCTAATTATTTAAAACAAAAACAACCACCATAGTTCACCTACGTAGTTCAAAACGATGGTTGTACTCACTGATAACTAGCACTCTGCGCAGAAACCATTTCTTTGAGATCAAGTAGCTCAATGCATCATTTTTTTTTTTGTTTCTTAACAAAACTTAGTCTATTCTGATTTAAGCCACCTTTTCTTCCTTACCATTGTTTCAGGAAGTGTACTTCTTAAGTCTCTTGTAATCACACTATATTTCAGTCATAATTACTTATACAATGATAAAGGGATGGTACCAGACAAATGATTCTCATAAAGGTGAAGAAAAACCAAGCTTGATAGCTTTCCAAGTACCATAAGCAAGAGAGCTTGACAACTTCATTTTGGAAAACTAGAAACAAAAATACCACAAGCAAGGGAGCTCTATAACCTTTAAATTAATAATTAAAGCAATCAAGTGCATTAACTATCAAGCTTAGAATAGGAAAGTATTAATTAGTTTTCACTCACAAAATCACTCAACACAGGAATAAAATCACCTGTTCCATAATTGCTGTGCCAGTGCTGTTCCATTGCATATGGTCCACATATTTTTGTGGGTCCCATATAAATGTATGG
>JANKOE010000005.1:24669331-24680333 GCA_026284465.1 Erythroxylum citrifolium
TTGTTCTGTTCCGTCCCGTCCTGCCTAGTCATGTCCCGTCCCTATCTGCTGAAGACGCTAACCAAACGCTGCGTTAATGATAGAACTTGGCTTAGTTTACGAGAAAAAGGCAAGGCAAGGGAGTTCATAATTGTAACTTGGACACGCATAAGAATGATCTTATCCATTTCCTGACAGTGGGTCCAAAGTCTAAGGAGTTGGTCTAATAGGCGATCGGAACCCAAGCTGCCCTCCCGTCGCTTTACTCATTTCTACGTTTGATTAAAGTTTATAATATAATGAAATAAAATATAATATTATTATATTATTTAAAAAAATTTATAATAGAATGAGATAAAAAATTATATTATATTTTAAATAATAAAAATAAAAATTTGAAAAGTTTAAAATAAAATATAAAATAATATACTATATTAATCCTCTGTTTTTAAATAATAATTTTTAACATTATATTTATTTATATTCTATTTTATTAAAAATTTTACATCCGGCTTAATAGTCCTTTGCTCATCCAGCCACCAGACTCCACCCCTTTTATCCTTTCACGCAGCTCTTTACAGGAGTGAAATCCTCTGTACCCACTACCCAAGACCAACCCTGTGCCACTCAAGCACAGCCAATAATTTTTCTGGGTCCCACTATAATCTATGGTCATGCTTGAGTGGCACAGAGTTGGTCTTGGGCAATTGGTACAGAGGATTTGGTCCCCTCTTTACACGTCTTCACTCTCCACACTTCCCAGAAACAAACAAAACCCAAACCCACTTTTGCAAGAATAATCATTATTCTAAACACTATATAATTTTTTATTACATTTATTTGTATTCTATTCCGTTAAAAACTTTCCCAACTATTAGTCCTTTACTCGTCCCGGCCACCAGACTCCTGCCTGAGATTTTCTGTCCCAATAAATGTGTACTTACTATGTTACATTAAATTTAAACTCTCTATTTACGTAAATCCTACATAAATAAAGAGTTTAGATAGGTACACGTTTTTGGAACAAAGGATTATCCCCAGACTGCACCCCTTTTATCCTTCCGCGCCTTTACATGTCATCACTCTCTATCCCACATAAATAGAAAATTTGAATTTAATGGGACAGAATAACTAATAAACGTTTTTTTTGGGACAAAGGATCTATCCCCAGACTCCTCCCCTTTTATCCTTCCGCGCCTTTACACGTCATCACTCTCTACACTTCCCATAAACAAACAAACAAACCCAAACCCACTTTTGCAAGAGTAATCATTATTCTTAACACTATATAATTCTTTATTACATTTTTTCCATGAGAATTTACATGTCATCTTCATAACGACAAAGTCCCCCGTGAAGTGTACAAAACCAAGGCTAAAACATACAACCTTTATGTTTAGTGTGAAACATAAACATAAGCTAAACGCTATCACTTGATACATCAAACCCCCGTACCATATTCACTATGCGTTGCATCATGATTTTAAGCCTCGAGATGCATCTTTCCATAATATCTTTTTCCTACTTGTGACCATCACACGAGAGTTTTGCATGCACTTGTTTGGGGGTCCCATATAGCCGGCAACATAAACTTCCGTCCATTGAGGCCGTGTGCGTTGTAGCTGGCACCGGTGATCTTATCCACAAGGACTCGACCCGGATACCCCGGGTAAGACCCTGACCCGAAAATCCCGGTGCAAGCAGATACTGCCTCGAGTGGGGCTGTGGGTGGGCCCTGGAAGTAGCCACCGTTAAACGGGTTGGTAACGGTGTTAGCCAAGAGGGTCGCCAAGTTGATGATCATGCCGTCCACTCCTACATCGCCGTTCGGCGCCACCAACGGAGGAGTCTGTGGACCGTACAGAGGCTGGTGAAAAGGCCAGGCACATTGACCTGGGCACTGAGTCTCCGAGTTACCGACCCAGACGTAGGTACCCCGGGCAGACCCGCGAAAGGACCCATGAGTCCCACACCTGCTCATGCAAAACCCATCAACGGCAACGTCTTTGGAAGTCAAAACCACGTTGATGGAGTCAATGGCGAAGTTAACTTTAGAGGCCAGAGCCAGTAAATGCGTGGTTTTGAGAAGCTTCCCAAGAGTGTACTCCTCGTGCAGGATTTGGTGGCCGACCTTGAGCGTGCGTGAGCCTCCGTGGTACTTGGAGGTGGTCCTCCACCACAAAGAGGCGGATGGCAGCGGAGCTCTGTTAGGGGTCAGAGAGTTGACAAAATCAACGATTATGGAACGTTGGATGGGAGTGAACGTGCCGTACCAGATAAGATTAACGGTGATGTTGCCATTCAAGAGATCTCCGTTGTGGTACTTGAGAACCAGAGGCTGTTCTTTTACTAAAACCGAAATAGAATGGTTGATGACGAAACAGAAGAAGAAGAGGAGGAGAGTGGTAGAGTGGTAAATAGAGGCCATAATTCAGGTCAAAGCTTGTAGCGGGCAGTGTAAGCAGGTTTGATATATTAGAGAGAAGGGGGGCGTGCTTATATATTGGTGTGTGTGGGTCCTGGGAGAAAGGGCAAGGCAGACAGCTGGTTGAGGGACTGTGTCAACGTCGATAAGGTGCAACGTGGAAGGCTATAATTGGTTAACAAGTGTGATGTGGAGTATTGCCAGCTGTAGGTTTGGTATGGTCTATAGGGTAGAGGTTCAGACTCCAGAGGAGGCTATTATATGAAGCCGCTGCCGAGGGTGATGGTGATGCTGATGTTAGAGAGTTCTAGTCTTCTTCTTCATGCCTGATGATAGGTATAATTAAGAAAATAATCTCTGATCGCTACCAGGGTTTTCTTTATATATATATATATAATTAATAAAATTTAACCCAATATACTAAATTTCCAACTTGCAAAGCAAAGCAAAGCTGTCTTCCATTTTATTTTACTTAAAATAATGAAAAGTTGAAAGTGACCCAATATTCTGTTTTACGAAATCCAGAATATATAATCAACCTTAATAGTCAATAATTGGTCTACTTGCGGAATCAAACTATAATACTAAATTACTGTTGATGATGGGATAACTCGATTCATCCCATTAAAAATCCGACTACATTACTATCATGGTTAAGGATATTGTTTCATTGCTAATGCAGTTATTTTCCTAATAAAGATTTGATTTGAACGTGAAATAGCATCTGATCTGACCCCCTTATCCTCTGAGACTAAGACTAAGCCTCTAAGACTAAGACTAAGGGGGCACTTTCACAGAAAAAAATGAGAATAGGAATAGGAATAAATATAATAAAGAATGAGAATAGAGTATAGCCAACAATGAATCTCATTCCTCTAGTAATCTACAAGTATGAAGTATTGCTGAAAATGAGTGAATGAAAGTGTTACCCTTGTTGAAATCAAACAGAAATTTTCATTCCATTCCCATAAATTTTTTCCCGTTACCCCAAACAAGCACCCTCTGAGACTAAGAGGACAGGGTTAGAATATGTTTTTTATTTAAATTTTATCATTAATTCAGTGAACTTGATTCATCGGGTCTCTTGTGCTTGGTACAGGAGCTACGACGTGACGCGGGACGATCAGAGGAAGTGAATGATTGGAGAGGGAGAGTAGTGGGGGACCCACTGATGAGTTTGATGCTGTGGCCTGCGTATGTTTACCGAAACCACTGCTGCATATTCTTTTTCTACTGTTGTATTTTATCCCTTTGCATAATTTATCGTACAGGTTTGTTTGTTTCTTTTGAATGATAGATAATAGACGAGACTCAACTCAACCCAGGGGTTGAAAGCTTAGGAATATTGACTCTCTACCTTGAGTCTGGGATATGAAATCAAACTGAGCCTGCGCTCTATTTTATAGGTTACTCTCAATACATAAAAACTAATGTAATAAAATTAAAATTAGAACATTAATACAGAGGAAGACTTATAACCTTTTTCTAACCATGTAAAATAAGTTGAAGACTTCTCTGGGATGTGTTCTCACTTTCAACAGATTAAAATATATGATTCAGGATTGGGGTTAATTAGCTTATTTTACAAAAGCTTGTTAAATGTGATAAAAGAAGGTCAAAAGGGACGCAAATGATTTGGCAAAACGACGAAAGGAATGGTGGTACTGGTGGTGGGGGCGCTTCAAAAGTACGGTCATAGTGTATAAATTTTGAATTTGAAGACATTTGCCGGACACAGCCATATTTGCTTTTTCCCCGGATCAGAAACGCCTTTCTAAAATTGGGCCGGTTCCGGCTCTTTTTCGGTTTTTCTTGCACGTGACGTGATTTTTCCATTATCATCAATAATTGTCATTTACTTGTCTATAGGATCGCTGAACTATTATATAAGACTTACTTTTCGTCCTATTATGTTAATGTTTTGTCCATTTATAATTTTAAATAATATTATATTAAAAATTAAAATTTTAACACATCATAATTTTAAATAAAAATAATGAAATATGTTAAAGGAAATTGTGTGATAATTAGATAAATTTTTACTTATGAAAATTGAAATGAAAAAAATATACCACGTGGATGCCAATGTATTTAATCCCTTTATTTACATAATGAAAAATCAACACTGTTTACAACTGGATCCACGGATTAAATTTAAAAAAGTATTTGCATAATCAAGCCCCAAGTTAATTCTGTATACAAATGTTATTCGAAACAGTTCCTATTAACAATGTAAGTTTTACTTGTACCGACCGACAGAAACATATAATAATCGTGATATGACGTGACGGAGTCATATCATGTACGTTGAAAGGTGACAGGTGAAAAAATTTTAAGGACAAAATTTGATACTTAAATTTTTAGTTGGGAAAAATAATAAGTAATTGGATTATTTAAGCCACGATAATTTCTTATGATTTGCTCCCTTTACATGATTTAGGAGCATTATATTGAAATTTTATTTAGTGGATAAAATAAAATTTTAGCACATCAATTGGGTTAAAAACTAAAAAGAGAGTAAGAATGAAGAAGACTAACGTATCGAATGGGAAAAGGAACAGAAAAAGAAACGTGTGAATCACGTGCAGGTCAAGAAGTGGGAAACCAGAAAGGGCAGGGGTCAAAATTGGGTGATCCAATGATTACGTAGGACCGATCAGCGGTCAGCCGGCAGTGGGGTAACTTTTAACATTGTTTTGTGCTTTAAAAACGTGCTAAACTTGTTCCATGACGGGCCGCCATGGCCCATTATGGACGTGTGCAAACTGCAAAGCATAGCGCAAATTTATCAGACTCCTAATAAAAGGACACCCGTTGTGTTTTAGTTTCCTCCGTTTTCTTTTTTTAAGCTTACCTCGTCTCTTCTAGATATCGTATATTTTCGTAACCAAAATAATCCTTCTTTGATTTTATTAAAATATCTTTTTCACGATAGTTTGGAGATTATCTCATTTATGAACCAAATAGACCCTTGTACACAATATTTAATTAGATACAAAATAAATAATATAAACAGAATTGTTTAACATCCTAAAGTTCACTTCTATTACTTAATTGTTCTAAATGATAAGTTGAAGAACATTTTTATTGGTTATGTTTTATCACATCAATCCACCAAAGTTGACAAGAAAATACAAAGAAAGTTGGATTGCATTTTAGGAGATTTTGAAGAGTAAATCTTATTCTATACTTTTCTTTCTTTTGTTAAATTGGGAGTCCTCTAAAAGGGTTTAGAATACATAAAAACAAAAAGAAAGGTCGAAATGTTAAGTCTAGATAATATAAGAATTAAAAATGTTATAATAAAATTTTTGTATGAATATTAAATCTGTAATTATAGATATAATAAGGCTACCAATAATATGATTGTGATAAATGTAAAAGTTGAAAATATAGATAAAAAATGCAACATGATGAAAAACTGTGAGCCCAAGTTAAAGGAAATTACTTTTTGAAGATGAAAATTGAGTTTTTAATGTAGAACATTAAAAAAAGTGTACCCCTTTGATTTTTTCCGTACATCTTGAATAAATGCCAATAATTTGTCTTATGGAAGGTTTTTCATGTATTTTAAATTTAAATATACTAGTTTTTAACTTTTTTATCACTAACAAAATTTAATCTTGATAAAAATTTTCAGAAAGAATCCACTAACATTGTAGTTTATATTAACCAAATAACATAAAGACAATTTTGGAAGAATTATAATGAGAAAAAAAATTGATTCAACTAGTTATCAAACTATATAAATCTTTTCAGTCAAAATTGAAATCATAAGCAGGCTTTTTAAGAATCAGTAACATGATGTATTTTATGTAAATAATTTGTGATTGAAACAACTATTAGTTTATGTCCTACAGCTAATCAACTGGTTGTAGTTTAGTGCCAAAATAATTTAAAGGCATTATTTATCTTGTATATTTTTAGATGTCTATGATAAAACCCATGAGATAATTATACATTGAAAATGAAATTATAATTATGAAATTTATATTGTATTTATGTATTATTCATAAGTTGTTTCTAATCATTGTTCCATTAGGACTGAACATTAATAGAATATAAAAAGATTAACATACGTTATGTTTTTTCTTTATAAAGCAAGTAGTTGATCTTATAGGCTGAAGTATGAACATACTTAAATAAACATGTGAGTACTTAGTAGAGAATAAGTTCACTGAACTGACTCGATATGAGAAATCTATTTAGAACATTATTTAATTATAAGTCTATGGAATTCTCATTGTGATGATTGTATAAATGATCCTTTGATTTGAGGTCTCTAAACTTATCTTGTATAGAGATTGCTATGCTTTGATACTTCTTATGACCTATTTAATCATGAGTTGGTCAATCGGTATTTATTAGATATAGCTTCAACTATATAGAAGTAGTTGTGTGATCAAGAGAGAATTCATCATTCTAAAGTAATTAAGAAGAATATTCCATTGCTCTAGATCAGTATTGATTCAGAAATCCTTGGCCAAGGTAAAATAATGTTTTGTAAATAGTTTACAAATTTCATTACTTAAATCAATAGCTAATGAGGGATAACTAATATGATTGGATTTAAAGTAGAGTAGACATTAATTTCATGCTCTATATCTAATCGAAACAATGTATGTTGAAAGGATTTAATTATACAAAAAAATCATGCTTACAAAGATTAGTTAAAACCACCTTGACATTCCTAAATATTTGTGTGATCATGACACGTTGCTAGATGTAAATCTTAACCTACGATTATAAATTGTTTAATTACAGAATTAAAAATAAATTAAAAGGAGTCTTATTTTATCTAATTCTAATTCAATTAGATAAATTGCCAATATATTTGGAAATCTAATGGATCTCACATAAGGAACGAGTTAACAAGAACGAAGATATTTTAATCAAGTTGGACTTGATTGCAAAGTTTGAAAAACCTTATGATTAAATATGAGATATTTAATAAATAAAGATCAATATGAGATATTGGATCTTATTTAGGCATAATTGGTATTTAATTAGATTATTGTAATTCTAATTAAAGTTTAATTGAAATTAGAATTTAATTTCAATTAAATACTAAAATGTTCAAAACTTATTATAAACAGGCTTAAGCTTTATGGAGCTAGCACTTCTTGCTTAACCCTCTGTGTAAGAGTTACGGAGTTCTCTTAATTTGTTGTGTGGATACTATTAAAGGTCGGACACTTGTACGACTATAGTGGTTGAGATTGATTGGTTTTAGAAACAGTTGGAGGGATATGACAAGAATATAATCAAGTTTTGAAAAAAAAGGTATGAATTATGGTTAATGCTTTATTATGATTGATGTGTTAAATATTTCATAAAATTAAAATGATCTTGAATTTTGGGAAATCAAAATACAAAAAAGTTTCGTAATTATTCAGCTGTGGTTAGGATCAGATCTCGTCTTGATTTTCCAACAGTGGCATTAAAGACGAATTTTAATTCTATAATTTAATTAATTATTTGATTATTATTGATCTTGAGGAATTGAATTTACAATTGTTGTGAACTCTAAATAATCTAAAAAGTTTAGATTAAACACCTTAAAATCATAAATTATTGAATATAAAAGGTTTAGATTAGAAATCCAAAAGAGTCAAATTAGATTCTACTTTTAAATCTGAAAAGTTCAGATTCATAAAATTTAGAACGAAAAACATTAGAAGTCTGATGAGGAATAAGGGTTATCGTTACGGGTTGTTCCTTTTGAATAAGCTACTAGCATTGAAAGTGCTGGCTGGTTGAATGTATTGTCTGTGATGTTTTTGTGTTTTTTTTCTATGATTGCTAGAATTTGCGCTTTGGTGCCTTGTAATTGGATTTGTTGGGATTGTATATTGAATGAAAAAGCAAATAAGGCTTGAAGCGATGTTGGAATTGAGAGGAAGCTAAGAGGATCTTCTGAGGCATAAAGTTGTCACGGGCGTTGGATGTTGGCGAATGTTCCATGGTGACACGAGGAAGTTGCGGTGGTACCAAAGAAGAACATTCGTTGACACTGGCGGCTAGGTTTGGAGCTACTTGCTGGAGTTGGTTGTGGCACAAGTGTTTCATTATCGACGACTGGTTGGAGCAGCTGTGACGTGTGGAGACTCGACAACTGGCAATAAGTGACGACAGCGAGGAGAAAAAACCAAAAGAGTGACGACAGAAAAAATCCATAAACTGGGTTTTTGGAAAACGTTGGGACGTGTGCGGGAAAAGAGACAAACTGTAGACGTGTGTAGCGAGTGCAAAACACTCACCAACCAACGTTTTGTGTGACTGTGGTGGGAATCTAGCGCATGCGTGTCCTATTTGTTTTTTTAAATCTTATTTTTATTAAAGTAGGTTTAAATCCCTAATAAATGTAGAAAAGTGTTTTCTAATTTTTTGCAAATTATTTTCAAAGGGTTAATTTGTAACATCCACTCCCATATGACACATGCACGTGCACCTTTCGGTCACACATGCACATGCCTGATAGAATTGGCGTGTTAACTATCACACTTTCACTTTATCACATGGCATTGTAATTAAAATCACAAATCACACATTTGCTAAAATCCAAACTTCCTCATTTTATATCATTACTATAATGTACATTGTAGCTTAAAGTTCAACATCCAAGTTTATATAATACCATCCTATGAGCATAACAGCTCAGTCTACACAGTACGCTACAAACATGAGGAATAGCAAAAGATAATAACAGACTATGTCTTCAATTCCCAGCTGACTGACCTTTGAGCCATATCTGATCGCCAAAGTTACACAAACTATGCTTTTATGGAGTCTTAGAAGTTAGGTCATCTCACTCTCAAACCTGAAATTGTCAACGGTGCAATTTTGATGAGTTTTGCGAGCTCAGCAAAGTAACCATCTTCGATGGTTCACTCATGTTATAAAACATAATCAATAATAAACATTTTGTCACACAATTCATATCAACTTGATTAGCATCAAGTTCTATCACAAACAAATTGTATTTCAGTCAAATAATTTAATCAAACTATCACTTCATTACACTTGAACAAAACACAATCATTGGTTTAATACCATGTATTCAAACATATATCATTCTTATAGCTTTATAAATCATTTAGTGAATTCAAATCATATGTGAATGCTATATGTATGAGACTCACATTCGTTTTTACATTGTTGTGACTGTGTGCTTTTTTAGTATCCCGTATCATCGGGCTCTTTGATCATAGTGAGCCTTAGGCTCTAATCACATATATGTTTGACCTTTAAGCCCTTTTCAGTATCCGTCTCAGTCAGTAGCAACACCAGTCACAACTGCGTTTATATTACATGTATTGAAATGAAATGCATGCCATAATTCATTCAATACAGTCAATCACTTTCATTCACATTATCTTAGTCAATATAGTCAGTCATAACCTTCACTCTCTTTTAGTTGAGAATCATTTAGGCAGTCTCATTCACATACAAGTAGCACTTCCAATGATATTCACATGCATCAAATGCCTCGGACAAGTATTGTTCGGAATTCAGTACACAATCAGTACATATTCATCATATATCAAATTCAATTTAGTAATATCAGATTAAATTAAAGTGAGACCATATTAGGTTACTCACAATTGCTCCCTTAAGCCTATTTCCTTGACGTTTCGGCAATATCCAGAAGTGATCACGCTACTTGCTCTCCGATATACATTAAAACAAGTTCACATTACTGTACTGCTTATATAATTGAGTAAACACATGTATAAATGTATCATGTATCATGCATGTGCAATGACAAATTCTCGAGTATATTTCTATAACAAATTGATGTACTCTAATTGTGTCAAAATTCACACACCCATTCACTATTCTAGCTTTTGCTGAAAGCACCCCATTCGGGTCAATTTTGTATAGTCAATAAGATCAAAAAATGATGTATTTCAGTAACACTTTCTCCTAAACAATTGTTCCTCTGTGTCTTAAGTTTCTAATTTGGTTCATTATTCTATGAGTTATGCTCAAAATACCACAGACTGAGTATATGTGAAATTTTGGCTAGAGCATGTCATACATTCAATTTGTATAACCCATATCTCTCAATTCCAATATCCAAAAATTACAAACTTTATACCAATCTAAAACTAAGAGAATAAACTATAACTTTTGTGAAGACACCTTTGTCTGATTCGGCCTATATCAATACAGTTTATTCAATAATAGCAGGACATGATTTCTGTCTCCGCTAGTGCTACAGCCTAAGCCAAGACTCAATTTCATGCCAAATTTTGAAATTCTTAAAAATAGAACTAAAATTTGACTTCTTCAAGAAAGTTGTAGACATATGTCTCTAGTTTAATCTGATTAAGAATAAATCCATTTAGAAATCTATAGATTGAAATATAATCAAAATACCGAAGCATGTTCAATGAAAATATTCCAGTTCATAATATTCCAGCAAATTTCGTACTTTCATCCAATCAATCTTTTTCAAATCAATTCAGATGGCTCTAAATTTTTATAGAGAGGAAAAGCAATGTCTTAGGAGTGTATTGTGTAAGTGATCTAGAAGGGGGGGTTGAATAGATCCTTAATCTTTTTGTAATTTTCTACAATAAAATCAGAAGTTAA
>JANKOE010000005.1:24936748-24955834 GCA_026284465.1 Erythroxylum citrifolium
TGGGTTGAGTCATAAAAAATGGATATGGATATGGGTTGAGTAAAACCCGAACCGAACCCTACCCATTGCCATCCCTATCTACGATTGCTCTCTTTCCTTTAAACCCAATACATATATATAAAAGCTGCGGCAATCACATGAGTTTCCTTCTCCAATTGAATTTCTTTCGTAATCTTGATTAGATTTTATCCCAATTAGATAATCTTCTAGTTTAGGTGGGAAACTTTTTGAAAAGGACTCCAGAAAATCTTTGCGATTGTGTTCTAATTGGAGACAAATTCTGGAATTTTGCAGATGTGGGATTTCTTCCATATTTTTCCTCTTTTCGATCATTTTTCGTCTTTTTGGTATTGACAACCACCTGTGAACATTTAACAAATAATTCTATTAATTTTGGAATATCAATTTCACAAATCAATAAACATTAAGTCCAAAATATATGTGACTTAACATTTCTCAAACTCACAAACAAAGATTTATAAAAATGCTTCTGGTAATTTTGAGATGTCTATTGCTATTCATCAAACAGACAAATTATATATTACACATATATATATATATTCTTTCGTTATTTGTTGAAAATTAATCATTACTTTATTTGTTTATAATATTACTTTTGTTGTGTTACAATTGCTTCGTAAGACCAATTTAGAAGTGGTATTCCAACATTACAAAAGTTTGCAGCTCAAATTTTAAGTTAATGTACGAGTGTAATAGGGTTTGAAAGGAAATGAAACATATTTAAATTCATCGATTCCAAGAAAAAAAAGATTGGAACACACAATCAAAAAATTTGATCTTTTTTCGATACAATTTAAAACTTCGAAAAAGATATGTTATTATTATTATTATTAAGTTGGGCATATTTTCTTCTAATTTCTTAATAATTTAATGTTATTTTTTTGCTAGAACTCTTAATATAACACGTATTTATGTAGATACAATTTACATTGACCATATCGATTTTTTTAGGATTAGGTTTATGAGAAACTGAGTTTGACAGATAAAAGTGATTTGGAAGATAATTATGGATGAAAAAGTATTGATATATCATTTAGTGCAGTGAATTTAAATAATGGTGATGATGAAACTACTCTCAATAATGAGGATTTTATATCAAATGAGAATTAAGATCAATGCGACTTGAGTGGATATTTAATTAAATGAAGTTCTAGGTTTTCGTTTCTATTCTTTTTTAATTTCACTTATATTTGACGTGTATGTTAAATTTTATATATGCCCTCTAAATATAATTGTAAATATTTTTGTTTTATATTTTATTTTTGGTTGATTGTATCCTTGGCACGAATTCTCATTGTAAATTGTAATAGCTAGAGAGTTGTAGATGTTTATTATTTGATGTGATTATAATATTTTAAATACTTTGTATTGTCCTTAACTTTATATTTGTATGATGATTAAATAGTCATTTTCATATTAATTGTATTTATTATTTATATATGCAATATATGAAAGGTAATATTAATATAAATAAATAGATTGTCGTCAATTCATATTTATATTGTTATGATTTTTAAAAATATAGTTGATATAAAATTACAAATTAGAGATTATAATATATGGAGAGATTATTTTTAAAATTTTAAAAATAAGAAACTATTTTATAAATTTAGAAATTTACTCAAAATAATATCTAATATTGATCGTTATCGATTAAGAGACTATTTTATAAATTTAAAACTTTACTCGAAATAATATCTAATATTGATCGTTATCGGCATAATACTATATTAGGCTAAAATCGATACCAATATAGTACTGTTACATAACTTCTCTATTTTATTTTTACAAAAAAAGTTATTTTTGTAATTTAAATATGTAACTTTATGGTCATACAGAACACTTGCCTTTTTAACACTAATTAAGAGTATTAAAAATATTTTATAAAAAATTAAACTAAATTTTGAAAAAAAAAATCCAGCTCTTTCATTTTCACTTCTCGCTTTCTGTGTAATGAGATTGCTTCATCTCTTTCACTGTGATCCATTTGAAAAGATGCACCTGAAGAAGGCGATGTGGAGTGAAGGACTGAATAAGAGTTCTCAGACCAGCGATAATGCGGATTCTGAACCTTCGTCAACGACAGCAGTGGAGGATCTTGTGAACTCGCTCAAAAAGCAGCGCGTTTACAGAGAGGTCACTCTCGCCCTCCGCACCAGCCTTCGTGACGCTCGCGCTGAATTCTCGTTCCTCCGCCTCCGTTCCCTCCGTTCCCTTCTCAACTTCCTGGGATCCGTCGCTTACTCAGATTTCACCATCAACCTCTTCTGCCATACCCAGTCCATCCCCGACCTTCAAGGTTACTCCTTTCCCTTTGCTTTTTTTGAAATTTTAGATAAAGGTTGGTAGGATTTGAAATTTGTGATTGCCCATCACCGGTTTTGCTTGTTGAGGGCAGTGGTTCCTGTTTTATTTCAATATTCGCTTAAAGATTCGCTGGAGGATGATAAAGTTGAAAGCTTGGACCATGTATTTGGCGTTGAACCTATGAAGATTACTAGCCTTCCCACGGATGCGGAGGTCACGCTTGCTCTTCGTGTTCTGGAGGGTTGTTGCTTGCTTCATAGAGAAAGCACTGTGTTGGCTCATCAACAAAAGGCAATCCAGGTCAGCGATTGTGGTCTTTGAGACTGAAACTAGATGATTAATGAATTTTTTAGTATCACTTTGTCCTGTGTCTGCCATCAACAACTTTATGAAGATGTTGATTTAGGACAGTCGATTTGTTCATAATTCTGTTATATTCATTAACCCCTAATCTTGCATTGTCAATTCATGTAAAGATGGTGTTCGTTCTCCTACCTTTGCATGAGCTGGTTAGGAACCGGCTATAATCTGACACATCTCTTAGTACTATTCAAGGCAATCCGATTTTTTTTGAGACATAGCAGAAATAAAATGTGGAGAACCACTAAGTCGTATCACAGGTCTAAACCAGGCATCCAGGTTCTTAATTCTAGAAAATTCTTTTTCAAGTTATCGAGAAGAAGATTTTTTACAATTCCCTGTAAAAGGAAATTAGTTTAACTTAAGTGATTTACTACTTTCTTAAGAGAAAGAACTTCAAGAATGTTACTGTCATTTGATATTCGCAATCAGTTAAACTCATAGACACTAGGTATATGATGCAGGTTTTAATGCATATATTATCGACCAGAGGTGCAATGGAACAAGGTGCCTGTTTAGATGCCCTAATATCAATTATGCTAGAATCATCGGCCAATCAAATGGTATATCCATTTTTATGCTCATGCTTTAGAATCTGTTGTTTTCCATTTGTTGTGCTATAATTTGGATTTGATATAGTTTGCTATTGTTTTGGAACAAAATTTAGGGGCTATGGCATTGTCAAATTGATAGGTCCTAGTCAAAACCTGCTAGAACAAATGAAAAGAGAAAAGCAAATATGCAGAATAAATATGCAAAATATTCTACTTTTGGTGAGAATAAACCAATAAAATATGTTTCTAGGCTTCCCTTTCGAATTCTCTACCCTTAATATCAAACACTCCATTTTGCATTTGACAATCCATAAACGAGGATTTTGCATATAGTGAATTTTCATTAAGATGACCCTGCATCACATATTTGTTTACGGGCTTTGTACTCTTGTTGTATATTGGATATTGCTTTATTTTAGGGATATATGTTATAGTTGAAGATCATAAAGAAGTTCTGAATCTTCTTTAGTATTAAAGGAAGCTTGATTATCTAACCAATGGTACACTGTAATTCCTTAGGATTTTGAGGAGTGCAATGGTATTGAAGAAGTGACAATGCTTATCAGGGATAAACAAGTAGATGAAAATCTCAGGTACTTGGCAATCATCATTTCATCCCTTTTATTTTCTCACTTTTGGCATTGTTGGCTTGACAAAAAATCAAAGTCTTAGGTACAATGACTTGAAATCTTCTTTTATATAACGCCACATTGGGCATTTTAGTTAGGCGTTTTCCATTTTGGTGGTTCATTGAATGCTTAGGATCCAGTTTCTAGTGGAAAGGGTCTATTTGCTTGGTGTTGCAAACTTTATTATGTGGTTTCACTTCAACTTTGTTGATACAACTACCATATGCTTTTGGACCATCAATTTTTTTTCATTATTTATTTATTTTGGTATTAGGGTATGATTTGGTATTGGAATGTGGATTATTTTCTAAGGTACAGTAGAAGTTGATTTACGCATCTGAGTTCTGAAATGGTAAATGATTTTGGGTCAGCAGATTTATATTTCCTCATCGTTATTTCTTTTCCTTAAAAAAAACCTTACTGTGACTGTAGTACCAATCCCTTTCAGCTACATAGTTACTGTCTTCTGCCTCTTTTCTGTTGGAATTTTTCATTTTTGTCATGATGACAGTATTTCACCTATGTGCAATAGTGAGAGTGGGCTAGCAAAACATTATTATTTTCTGTTCATTTTACTTGAAGTTTTCTATATTGTGAAGATGTTCATGATATAGAATGGTTAGAGGACAGTCCCAATACCAGATGGCATGAAAGAGGTTGCAAAAGTTCTGTTTCTAGAACCTAAACTTAGATTTTAATCAATTTGGGGCCGGTTTAATTGGTTTATTTCTTGTTGTAGAAAAGGATCTAAAAAGATCAGAAATAGTTAAATTAATGGCCTTATATCACTACTGATTAGGAATCACTCCTAAGGTTATGTTTGATTGGACGTAAAGTTTTTAACGGAATGGAATGGAATGAATTGTAAATGGATGTAATATTAAAAAATTATTATTTGGAAAAGATGGAAGGGTTCATAATATAACATAGTAAAATGTTGTTTGGAAGATGGATGGAATAAAATGAAATGTAATGTATGTATAATAATAATAAATGATTATTCTACCCTTTATAGAGCAAAACATATGTTGATAGGGTTGTTATTATAGTTGAGGGTATAATTGGTACTATACAAAATTATTGAGGGTATATCAGGTAGTAAATATTTTTTATTTTACTTTTTATTCTAAACCTTCCAAATCGGAGGTAACTCATTTTTACTGTGTAGAATGAAATATGATGTAATATGAATCTCTCCTCTTTTATGCTATTCCATTATATTATAAACTATCCTCCTAACGATAAAATAATATTACATTCTATTATATTTCATTACTAACCGTTCTACCAAACATAGCCTAAGGAGAAAAATGTATTGGTTTCAGATCAGACAATTGGAAAGTCAGGTTTGATGGTTTCAGACAATCTTAGCCCTGTTAGACTTTTGATTTTTACTAGACTTGGTATAAAAAAGATTTAACTTGAATAAACCAATGTACAAGCTGAATTCCTAAGTTAGCAGCTCTGTCAACATTAGAATAACAGTGTCATCCTCATAAAATTACAATTTGAGATCTGAAATTGTCTTTTATCCTAAAACCTTCTGTTTACTCCTACATGTTCGAGTCATTTATGTGTATGATTTTGTTTATTTGATCTAGCTATATCTTACCAGCTGAAACCGAAGTTTGATTATTGATTAGATTGAAATGTGGAGAATTCTTGTTGCTGCTCATTGGCCATGTTAATGGGAGAGAAAGGCCTCCTATGGCAACCATACATGAAGACATTAGACGACTTCTTGGTGAGAAGTCAGCCTCCTTGATATGGGGCTCGACGCTGGATCCAGAACAGAGACTAACTGGTCTACAAATTCAAGCTCGTAGGGTTCTTGAGTCTCTGGACCTGTACTAGTTTATGTGGCATAATATATATAGTCTTGTAGCAACTATTCGTTTGGGATTGAGGAAGGTTGGTGATTGATGTCTTGAGGAGGGTTGTTGATTGATGTATTATGGGCTTCTTGCCTAGTAACTCGTCTGTGATTCTTCGTTGGAGGTGAGTTATATGAATAATTTAGCATTCAATTGTATATTATTTCCTATACAGTTATGTCAACTTTGTTTTAAGGATTTGACTTTATTATAGTACAGTATATGTACAAGTCGCCATTGTATTATGAATGGGTTCTACTTCCTCTGGATTCTGGATTTTTAGACTGCATGTCCATGCTGTTGTTTTTTTTTTTGGGGAAAAATGGATCAATATAATTAATATTAAAAATAGTATGGAAAACAAGATCTTGTACCATGGGCTCATAACATTCATATGGGAGAGAAAAACATGAAGTCCCGGCAGTAGGCTTTGAATTAGAATAATTAACCCTTAAGTATGCCTATTTTGTTTAACATTTAATGTCCAGGTCATATGAAGTTTTTCTTTATATATGCTTACTCAAGTAATTTAATGACATGATATGGAATTGCATTGGATAATTATCATCGTTTATCCATGAAATGATCTTTATATTTGTCTTTTCAAGGAATTCATTGAAGCTTATCTCTAAACTAGTTTTATTCCCTTGAGCAGACTTTTAACCACCTCGATTTTCAGAGGTTCGATATGGTTTTTATTTCATATATGAGCAGATACTCACCACAATGCACAACCAACACTAATTGTCTAGTTAGAAAAGCTACAAGTTACATGCTCTATTAGGAGTTGTCCATCTATAATAGCTATTAGACCCTTAAGTTCTAATAGCATAGTCGTGCAGATATTGACAAGCCTTAACTAATGTTTGACACTTGGGATGACAAAACAAGGTAAAAATTTACGAGTAGGCAAAGAAAATAGGCATTGTTGATGAGTTAGCACGTATTGATATACATTGGACCATGGCTACCGAAGTTAATATGTTGAAGGTTAGCTGGATCACATACATAAGGATCACATACATAAGGAAGACATGTGAGGACTCTAAGGATTTAATGTGTGCTCAAATAGATGGACCATGGCTACCGAAGTTAATATGAGTAAGTATCGGACCAAATCAATGTTCTATAAAAGACTTTGAGCTTGGATGGCTTATCATCAATGAATAGAGATCAACGAGAGATCTTGGATGATATGACGGATAAGATTACGAGATCTTAGATGATATGACGGATAAGATTACAGTAGATATACATCAACTCTAAAAAATAAAAACTATATGAGATGATCATTTGATAATATTAAAGTTCTTCATAAATATGGAGGTATCATTCCTAGCTAAATATAATATCTTATCTTATTAGTTGTGATGTAGCTAAGTCCCATTAGATAGGGTCCTATTTAGATGAAAATGTCATCTTATTAATTAATGTAATGTAATCTAATAAGGATAAAATGTGATGTAATTAGTCTAGTTATAGACTGTAAATTCATAGGTGTCTATAAATAGCTTATTTGAATCTTGCTCCTGGAGAACAGAGATAGATGGGAAGGGAACACATTGAGAGAGAACATTTCTTTGTATACTTTCAGGAAAGTAATAAAGGTAGGATTTTACCATAGCTCTTGCGTGATTGTTGTTTCAGTTAATAGTTTAGTGCTTTCATAGTATTCTTGCAAAGAGTATGAGTTAAATACTTTGAAGGTCGTGAGGTGTTCGAGAACAAGGGTCTTATTTGTCAACGATCACATGGGAAAGCTGAGTATTTACTTGAAAGGACCTAAATTAGATTGTCACACAATAGAGTGGCTGCAACTTTAATATAAGTTTAACGTCTAGGAAATCCTTTGAAGTCTTTATCTTTTCCTAATTCATACTATGATTGCAGTCGTGAATTTATGTGACTCCCATTTTATAGTCAATTAAACTCATTTTCATGTAGCATTTTGTTACGCTAGTTCTAGATTTCTTTACAGTCTCAGTAAAAATAATATAATAAAGAACATTATTTGTGTTTTGACTTTTGAGAATTGAAGCATATATTTTCTTTAACCCAATAACTTAATTCTGTTTTCTTTTAATAATAAAGAAACAAAAATAGGCATTCACTAAGCCTTTGTTTGGATAGAAGGAAAGCAAGAGAAAAGAAAAGAAGGGAAATACAATTTCTCTTCTTTTCTACTGTTTGGACAAAAATAAGTAAGGGAAAGGGAGAGAATGGAGAAGAATAGGAGAGAAATTTAGACCAAATATATTTCCCACCAAATTGGTGGGAAAGGAGGAGAAATTCAAGACAAAGCAAGACAAGATAAGTAAATTACCATTGTATCCTTATTTAACAAAAGATAAACAAGTTCTATAATCAGGACATAAAGGTCTATAAGTTTCAATTCCCTCCTTTGATAAATTAGGAAAACAAACAAGGGAAAAGAAATCTAATTTCTCTTCTACTCTTTTCTCCTCAATATTTCCTTTCCTTTCCCTTGTTCAGATAAGGATGCAAACAAAGGCTAAGGTAAACTCTTTCCATATTTGAGCATAATAAGGTCAATCCCAAAATGCATGCAAAATATTCTCCTTTTGTATTATGAAATCAGGGATGCCTGTAAATTGGACATATTCCTCGATTATTACTGAGCAACTTATCATAGTTAATTTTCTAGATTAATGTCTTCGTGTTATGCACCATAAGGAGAGACTATAACGTTGCGTACGGTTACCGTCTTCATTGGAGGAGATAGAAAATAAAACACAAAAATTCTATATCTCGCAATGTTTGATTGCTGACCCAACTTATTTTTATTCAGACTCCAGATCACATAAACATAAATTTTTTGTCCCTTCTAAAATCGTGGGACAAGATTTCTTGTCCCTGTGACATAAGCAAAACACCAAAGCAATTTTCAGAAATACCCCTCCCCTTATTATATATAATTATTAAATATATAATTAATATAATATAATATATAATATAATAATTCACAATTCTAGCTTAAAATGGGTAACGGGATGATACACTCATTTCATTAAATTTTTATGTTACTCATTTTTTAAATTCCTTATTTATAGATACAATTAAATTACTAATACAAATCATTTGTTTTAAAATAATCTATGAATTACATATTTCTAATCCTATTATACTGTAGGGATACTTTAATCATTGACACTGTTTTTTATGTTCTGTCAACTGCAACCAAACACATTTCTATTAATTGCAACCAAACATTTATTTTCTCGAGACAAACACAGTTTTATTTGTTTTGTCTATCACAACCAAACATCTCACTGCCTCTAATTTTTGTTCTGTTCTTTCTCTAAATTTTTGTTTCATTCCGTCTTAGTATATGGATCTCAGTAACCATACGCTGCGTAATTCTTGATAAACAATATAAAGAGACATTTTAGTAAAACTCGTGTGAATCTTAAGAAGTGGAATCTTGACGTGGGAATAAGAAGTTGGAGTTCAAGAAGTAAATGTAGTGACGAATACGATAATATTTTTTTCTCTTGATATCATTTTAATTTCTGTAATTATTTTAACATGTGTCAAATGGGGGAAGGAGGACCATAAACAACTATTACGATATCAATTGTCGTAATGTCAATTTTTATGATATTAACTTCTTTAATACCAGTTATTATAAAAAGGCAATATAGGATAATATAAGAAAACAAAAAACATAAGAATTTACGTACTTCGGCCAGACTATGTAACCTACATCTATTGGAAAAGAGACAAAATTCTTTTCTTGTTGTGGAAAAGATGATACTAAGAAGTACGATAACCACGACCTTATATAACCTCCCAAAGGTTCTTTCTTAGATCCTGTAAAGTCAGCACTTGCAAAACCCTTATCAAACTATTTATATACTTGGGTCACTTGTAAGAAGTTTAATTATAGTAAAACTTTATTACTACAAGGTCAATGATATTCCATTTCCATATAACATAAGGTTATTGAACCTCTATTTCACTATATGTCTATTGACTAAAAAAATCTTTATTTCACTAGAATTCTGAGGTCATTGAAATGCTATTTCACTGAAATTTGAGATATATCTCACAATTGCTCAATTTGACTTGAATTCTCCAATGTCTAACTAAGAAATAGTCTTTCCATACAAATCCTAAAGATCATTATGCTGAGCTAATATTCACCATGTCAAAGTTGTGCTTAAACTTTTTTGCTAGCAATAACTTTATCAATATGTCAACTCAATCCTCTAAAAGTGTAAACCTTTTTCAACAAGATATGACCAAATGTAACCAATTTCTCGATCTTATAAAACTTCACATTTTTCACCATAAGTCCGTTCATCTATCTTTCACGTTACTTTCCTCAGTCCCTTAAAAGATATTTTTTATCTCTATCACCAATGGATAGAGCATAATCGAATGAGTTTCCCTCAACCATATTTTCTTTGTTATCTAGAAATCCTTCTAGCTCTACCATGGACTATACAATCATGATGATTTCTTCCCGAAATTATTTTAAAATAGAATTTCCAATCTACTTAGCATATGTTCTAGGCTGTTCTAGTACCACCTTCGAACAAGTACTACTGATTATTGACTCTGGTACAAATTTTCTATATGTTCTCCTCAATAAGCTTCTCCCCTAAAACTATATCCTTGAAGGTTACCCTATACTTTTTACTAAATACATGAAACTTACAAAATTCTATATTTTTGTGTTTGTTATCCTTTAATAAACTCCGTTTATAAAGTTCCATTGTCTCTCACTCGCCAAGATCACTCAATCATATGTGTCGTACCATAGTACTATCTCTCCTTTTTAAAGATTAAGACACAACTACTGATCTTATTATCGCTTTACCCATTAAGACATAAATTTCATATTGTCATTTTCTTTTTTTTTTAATCATAATCAATGCATCCTTTACTATCTTAAGTTGCCTATCATCACCAAAAATCTTATCCCTTTAACTATCAAGAGTACCCATGGAAATCAAATTCTTCTGAAACTCAGGAACATAATATAATATTCTAATAGTTTCATCATGTATCTTAATATGCATAAAAACATTGCCTTTGACAACACTCTTCATCGTCACCTATATGATAGTACCATTCCATTCTTTAAAAGACTCATTGAAATTCATTTGATAATTGTTCTTAGTGTCTATCACCCATCAATTCACATAATGAAAATTATTCTTCATTAAACATCACTATTTCTTCCATCCACTTAATTGGAACTCTCCTAAACTATATCAACACTTGCTATTTTATGTGTTTCCTTTTTCTTGATTCCCTTCTTCCATTGTGGAAAATTGCTCTTAAAATTCCCTTTAACTTTATGGTTAAATCAATGAACAACTTTATCCTTCAATCTAGATTATGCCTGTAATTTTTAGAACCCTTTTCCTCGTTCCTTCCTCTATCGATAACTAGTCCTAAATTTGATACATATTCATATATGTCAAAGACATTTTTCTTCAATTTCTTGAACTATTGAGCATCCTTTAGGTAACTAATGGAAATAGTCTGTCTCTCATTCATCATGGAATCAATAAAATTCTCTTACGAATTATTTTTGAAAGTTAAATAAATTTGATTTAAAACTAACCCGAGTCTATATGGAAAGAACTAAATTGTACATGAAAAATCCAATTCAATAATAATAAAAGCTTAATTTTAGCACCATATATAAACCATATAAAGGATTTGGTTGCTTACTAGGTTGGCCAATTTGATCTCAGAGATGGAGAAAGTGACAAGTATTACCCTCTAACCATAAACAACCCCGTAGTTATTCTAATATTGCAATCACTTACTTGTTATGAGGAGTTGGATATGTCATTAAAGACCCTTTGGTTCCTTTCCCACCAAATATTATAGATTGAGTTATCAAGAACCAAGTTGTGTAGACATGAGTCATCTTTATAAGTCTAGATAGGGAAGAAAGCCACCAGAGAACTCCTTTTATGTCGTCATCTTGTGGATCAAGGTTACAAAGTCTAGTTGCATTCATATCTTATAAGAATATAGAAATTTAAACAGAAGATAAGCATAAGTTTTGATCAAGTAAACGCACCTTATAGCTTAGATTATAGAAGCCTCTGGCTCCATCTAAGGTGGTAAGTCTTTCTTTAGTTGCAAGCTATAATATAAAGGAAAGTTTGGGGATAAGTAGTTTGTTCCAAACAAGCTGATGCTAAATTCATACCACCATTGCTTAGTTCCTAATCATATCCATACAAGATTTGTTAGTAATGAGCGTGAGAAATGCTTGAGCTAGATAACTTTGCCCTTTACTTGCGAGTTAGGAGGGACTTAAGTGAAGCATTCTTAAACGAATAAGGTCATTCTATTATCATAATGCCATATTCCATTCTCAATTAGACAACTAACCTTTGTGTTTAAAGGGAAAATTACTCTAAGATTAGCAAAGCTATGATGATCATAAAGGGGACCAAATCACTCCAATTTTCATACCAAATTCATGTATTCCTTCCATTACCCACCCTATATTTGATGAGAAGATGGAAGAGGTCCATAAGCCAGTGACGTAGCTACATGGAGCTACATGGGGGCATTGGGCCCCCCAAAGTTTTTTTAAAAAAATTATTTTTAATATATATATAAAAGGACAGAGTTATTTAAGGGTCAGTAGGGTACTGGGCCCCCCAAAATTTTTAAAAAATAAATATTTGGGCATTCCTATATTAAATTTCTGGCTCCGTCACTGCCTTAAGCTTTAGTATTTTTTGCCAGTACCATGATACATTCGTTTTGGCTTAACTGTCCATAAGCTTGATCCCACTACATAATGCTCATGAAGCCATTTCACCTAAAAGGACTCCTTGTCACAAATTACCTTCCAAAGAATCTTGATCAACATTACCTTATTTACTACCTTTATATATTTGATTCCTAAACCTCCTTCTTTCTTTAGCATACAAATTTCTTTTCAACTTACCTTTGTAAAAATGCCTAAAGGATTCATTGCCAGTCTATAAAAAGTTTTTAGGGAGTTTTTAAATTTAGGGAGCACTACATACACACCTTGTTTTTCTTAACTTGACTCATGGAAGTCCATTAACAAGTTGCTTGGAGTTAAGGTTTGAGATTAGATCCATGTTTGGATATCCAAACTTTATTTGCCAAATCCATACACTTCACTTATAAACATTAAAACACTTCATATTTTAGTTAGACATATATACATTTTATTCGTATTCCAATATATCTTGAATATTAGTTTGTGATTTCATTTTATATGATTGAGATTGAGAAATCCTCTTGTATGAATAGATTTATCATAATTGAAAGGATTTGCATGCAGAACCTAGAGATAGGTCGACATAAATCCTCTGGATTATAGTCAAACCTAATAGTGAAATTCATAAATCGATAATGCAATCTTAGGGGTTTTAACTAGAAAGATTTGTATTAATCAACTGATGGATTAGTTGTTAATATTCTTAAGAAAGATACTAACATAAGATAGAAATTTCCACGATCCAATAATCAATAATATAATTGCATGATAAATGGTTAATATTTGAGGATTCTTAGGCTGACTCATCACCTAGGTTCTATTATTTGATATCAACATTTTTATTGATTTCCTTGTTTCAAGTTCAGTATTGTTTAAATCATAGTTTAGCTGTTTAGTTTAATTTTTAAATTAAATCTATAATATGATTTAATGGTTAGGTAATAGAAAAAGGGTAATTACTAGTATTTACAATCCTTATATGACGGGCCATATTTTCCTATGTTAGCTACAACTACGTTGTCCACTTGTGGTTTTTAACATTGACAAATTTCTTATAAGCATAGAAAGCATCAATTAGCAACAAGCAATATCCTCTTATTTCTGCATCAAGAAAAGAAACATGTACTACATCTTTCTGTGGCAGATAATAGATAGAAATCTAGTAACATCAAATTTAAATGGATCCAATCTCTTCATCCAATTTCACGTAGAGACTTTAAAAGATCTATACTCTAATCTCTTCATAAGAGGTGACAAACTATTTCATGATGATATCTAACTAGAATTTGTATTTACAATGTAGTTACCCAAATTTGCATTAAAAAGGAATTGCATTGCAAGTAATTCAAAAGGAGCAACATTGTACGTCATTCCTTTGACTTTAGCTTTCAAATGAGTTTGCAAACCTGAATTCGCTTGCAAACCTACCAAACACAACAATGTGTAATTCAACGCAAAATTATTTCCCCGAAGAAAAGAATATCACTTGTAACAAACAAAGGAAATCAAACATATGGTTGCACCAATCACCTTCCTATATGACCACTGAAGAAGAAAAATATTACAAAGTGAGATTAAGATACTAGAGACCAGACAAATAGTACCAGAACATACCTACTTTGATAAGTTTGTAGCAAAGCTTGTGGCTTAACTCTATCACGCTAAAGGAGTAAGGCGATCGATAAGAAATAGTAATGATGTGGAGAAGGACAATGGATGAACAACTAAAGATGGAGAAGAGTCTAACAATAAATTAGGAATTTTATCTATCGGTTTTTAATTTTATTAAATAATAAAATAATTACATGAAAAAGATAACACATGACAATTTTGTGACAAAAGTATCAATTTGAAGGGGCTACTTGGCTAGCCACATCAAACATGCTAATAAAGAATTTAATGTCGGATTATTTTTACATCAAATTGAAAATTGGGACACCTTAACATCATTTTTAAATTCGAGTTAGCAGTGTAAAATTTGTTTGAGATCTTTTTTAAAATCAACCCTTGAAATAAATGAATATAAAAGAATTTTGACCAAATGCAAAATTCTTATTCTCTATTATGTCTCTCTCTCTCTAATTTTCTCTATAATTTCTTGTAAGTTATTGCTATCATCTCTCTTCTTATCGCGTCTTATCCGTTTTCGAATATCGTTTATTGTGAGAATATAAATGACTCTCCTGTATGCTCTGTCAACCTTTTCCTTGAAAAGATTTGATTGGACTAAATACAATTGACAAGGTGGATAAGCATGCCGAAGACACGTTGGATGCATCATTTGTTCTATAAAGCTCCACCTTTCGCCAGCTCTAAGATCAGAGTTATGAGCGACAAATTCAAAGGTAGGAGCCAATTCAGCTAATATTCGTCTTTAGCCATTGTATAAAATGTTAGGGTATTGGATTCTTATCCTATCGGAGGCTATTGCCCAATACTGGATGGCGCGAATCATGTCAAAAAGTTCGTATAATGTTTTACTTTTCCTACTTCTGGAAAAATGCAATGCAATATTTGGATGTGTTCAAACAAAGTAATGCATGAATATTTGATTGTATTGTTTAGACAATACCATACATACTATATCAATTGTTTACTTTTGCTTTTCGCTATGTGGGCCAAGCAATATTTTTGTGGTTGCCCAAGAAATAATCTTATTCACAAATTTCAGAATCTGTACCGCATCCATTATCGCATCTAACTGTCGTGGCTATAAATCCAAAAATATCTTCAAAATTTTTTCATATTTAATCATGAAGGACCACCTAACTAAAAGACCACCTGGTAATGGAAGCCAGAATAATAAAGTGCAGTAGGTGCGGGCAACATTCATGGTTACCTGCAACTGCCAAAACACAGCACTGCATATCTTGCAAACAAGAGCTACTTGTGAATGAAGGACAATCCAATGACCTAGTATGTTTGGTCAGGAATGGTGACGTGAAGAACACCAAAACTTATAACCATGCCGGAAGTAAAACTATTGGTGCTTGGGACAAATTGCTTCACATGAGCTTAAAGTCAGCATCGTTTGAACGAAAACCAAGAAAGCGCGCTCTTGTTTGTGGAGTGAGTTACAAGAAGAGTCGTTGCAGGTATAGGCTTAAGGGAGCTACAACCGATGCCAAGAACATTAAAGATTTGCTTATCAGTCACCTTAAGTTTCCAGCTGATTGTATTCGCCTACTTACTGGTAACTTATGAAGTTTTTTATTTCATGAAACAAGATTTACTACTCTAGTCTAAAGAGTTTCGTCAGTGAGTAGGAATATTTGATATGCATTCTACATCTCCCTTATATGAGAATAGTCTGAAAGATGGCAAGGAAATTTGCTAAGTTGAGATATCAGCCTAGTGTTAAATAACTAGTAACTTAATTTTAAGTTTCGATAACTAATATTATTTAAGAGTTTTTCGGTGATTATGGTTAACAAGTTGAAGTTGCAGACGAAGAAAAAGACCCAACACTGTGTCCGACAAGGGAGAATATTAAGAAGGGGCTACGATGGCTGGTGGAGGACAGTCGTTCTCGCGACTCATTGGTGTTTTACTTTGCGGGGCACGGTCTCCAAGAGTCGGAGAGTGAGGGGGATGAGCTTGATGGACGTAATGAAGCAATATGTCCGGTTGACTTTGAAGCAAAGGGCAAGATAGTTGATAATGACATCAATTCTACCATAGTCAGGCCATTGACAACCGGGGTCATGCTTCACGCCATCATTGACACTTGTCACAGTGCAACGATGCTTGATCTTCCCTACATTTTTGATACAAAAGAGTAACTCTTACCTTTTTCCTCATTTTTTAGCCTAATTTGATGATCTGTTGCTATCCACTAATTTGGAAGAACAGATTATGTAACACCAATTGAACACTTTCCTTTCTTACATTGAAAAGCATTTATTTAAGACCAAAAAAGATAATAAATTATTACCATTGATTATAGAATATAAATTCAATGTGGTGCCTAAGATTTAAAATATTTAATTTAATTAGTTTTTATATAACAAGTACAAGTTAAATTTTAATAAGCTTATATATTTTATCTTTAAATACTATCAACTTATTTCAGTTTTGTAATGCTGAGAGCTCAATTAAATGTCACGAATCGAGATTTTATATTGTAATTACATGTAAATAATAGATTCATTTAAAATTGGTCTATCTTTTATATGTAATATAATAAGGCAGTCATATTTGTAATAAAATTTCAAAGAATATTGCAATTTCATATTTATAAATGTGTTAACATTTTGTGTCATAAGGGATATTTTGACACCATGTTTTTATCATTTTTATAAATTTTTATCAGCATATCAACTTTTTTTACCTTATACCATTTGGATTATTATTTTATAATTTTAATCAATATCACTTTTTACGTGCAAGTAAAAAGAAAATACATATTTGTAAAGAAAAACGATAATAACATGGGAAAAGTATTTTCCTACAACTGAAATATGCCTTTTAATGACATATATTTGATGAGCATATAATTAACTTCTTCTCTGTTCAACAAACATTGTTTTATTAATTATGTAGCAAAAACTGGATAAACAACCAACCTCCATCAGGTGCTTATAAAGGCACAAGCGGCGGCCTTGCCATATGCATCGGTGCTTGCAGAGATGACCAAGAAACCGTTGATTCTTCGGTAAGTGCTTATGTAAAAGTGTGGCAGGTTATTGCTAATTTTGTTATCATATGACTATTTTTTGGCTACTAAATAAAAACAACATTGTAAAAAGTAAGAACCAATATCAACACCGCACTATCCATCCATACTCTTGTGGATGTCAAAGTAAAAGATTGTACGAGTGTATAAGCCTCTCGTAAATGAAACTACTCTCGTTTTGAAATTGTAGAAGAGTCTTTACTTTCTGGTATAACTTTTTTTAATAAACTATCCGACCTAAATCATATGCTCATTGTATTGGTCATAAAAGCCACTTAAATCTGTAGGCACCCAATACATATTTACAGTACGTTTAGTTCCTGATTTTGCGGTTGGAGACACTCAATGTCTATTTAATAGGAACTAATATTTATGCATTGCTTTTCTATGTGGCAGACTTTGTCCGGGAAAACCTCTCTGACGCATAACTTCATCCAACAGATTAAGAACAATCCTACACTGACCTATGGCGACCTTATAACCTCTGTTCAGCAAAACATTGACGAAGGCATTAATGAACCGACGGGGCTTATAGCTTGCATCCTGAGGACATTTTATAGGTCCAAGTTACTGCAGGTAAGCTTCATGCTTATCCACCCCGTAATTAATTTTGGTATGACAAGGAATTGTTTAAAGAAGAATAATAGGTAACAGTTAGTTACTGATTCATGTTGTATCACTAAATTTATAAAAGAAAATTAATGTGTAGCTAATTTAACATTTCTTTAAGGGGAAGTTTGTTGAACAGATGTCTAAATTCTTTATTTTAATGTTTCAGGATATTCAGCTATCATCTTCAGAGATATTTGACGTATACAACAAAGATTTCAAGTTGTAATATACATGTATATAAGGCCACTATTGTCTGCTTTCTCAAATCTTTTTGTGAATTGTAATGTTCAAAGTTACAAGAGTCGGTGTAAGAAATATTATCTAACATATAGATAAACACAAAATCTTTCAAACATATGCATTATTAATTCACCAAATTACTTATTTGTATTTAATTGTAACCCTCTAGTTAAAGAACTCTTGAAATTTGCAAAAATTTCATTGTGATTTATTGTTTTTCTTAAGACTACCATCATATCTTTCAAATAAATATTATCTCATATTTATAGATAATGTCAATTTGTTAATTGAGCATTGACAGTTAACAAACGAAAGATTACAACCCAAACTCATCAAGTATGTCTGTTCGCTATCGTCTCCTAATCACACATGATGAGTTTAGATGATATGGTTTTGGCATGTTCTCGTATTTGTCCAATAACCAGTGCAACCAACATACAACGAGAGCGTATAGTTATATATATATGTTTGGAATATATGATGTCTCAATTAATGAATCAATCCTTTAGTAAATTTTATATACTGTACCTTAGGTCATATTTAGCATTTCAATATCCTTTGATTTTATTTGTTTCATAGTATCATAAATGTATTTAATTCTCTTACTTAGAGTCGGTGGCCACCTTTGAATGCCAAATTTTCTTATCTGAGTTAACAAAAAAAAAGACCTTCCTTTTTTCTAAATTCCCTTAAATTGAATTTAATTTGTTTTTCTAGAATTGTCCCATAAGATTATATATCCTTGGGTAATATTCTAACGTAGCAAATCTTAAATTTAATTCTTAAGAATTAAACAATAGTCCTAAGGGTATATTAAGAGATTCACATAACTTTTAGAATCTCACACAATATAAGTTGAGATCTTTAGATTTACATTGTAGCGCTCCCTTACCGCAGGATACACACCGAGATGCCCGATCACTACATTCACTTTACATGGCATCATAACATTAATCACTTATAAAGCATCAATAGAAAATCACAATATTTTAAAACCAACTTTTTCCTCATTTCATTTCATAAAACCCGATTGTCTACATTGTGTCTTTCAACATTTTCCATA
>JANKOE010000005.1:24972682-24984299 GCA_026284465.1 Erythroxylum citrifolium
AAAAAATGAAAAATAAAAAAATATATAGCGGGTAACCCGCGGGTCTACCCATACCCGCTGGGCAGGGTATGGATTTTTAAAATCATTACCCGTTTCCGCTGGGCAAGGTATGGATTTTCAAAATCATTACCCGTACTCGTAAGACCCGTACCCATACCCGGACCACCCGCCCGTTTGCCAGGTCTAATTCATACCACTATGTAAAAATTTGAAGGAAACACCAACTTATTTACCTACACAATAAATCCTCAACTACTCCATCAGGATAAGCATTAGTACGGTCAGCTAATTGTATGATAACACCGATCCCTTTTAATGAAAGTATAAATTGAATGAGACATAACATTAATGAAAGTATTTTATGGACGTAATGGAGGCACAGTTGAAATTAGTAGTGTGACAACATCACTACCAAGTGAAAAAAATTAATGAAATTATTTTATGATCTAAATTTCCCATGTTCCTTCTTCAACACCATCACCTCCACAGTCCCTATAAGTTCTCTTGGCCTTATTTTTATTTCTTTTATTTTTATTACATCATTCATTTGTGTTTTTTAATTATATGTCATTTTTCACATTGAGATGTTTATGTATTTGCATTATCATTTATGTTTGACTTTGTATTTGCATTGTTCTCATTTTTTATTATGTTTTCATTGTGTCAAATTGTTATTATATAATGTTGCCTTATGTAAAGTATGTATTTGTGTTAATATATCAATGGCATAGAATTGAAAGGAATTAGCTTAACTTTTGAAGAAGCATTAGCTTGTGAAGTTTGTGTTTTGAATGTTTTTTAGGTGAATATGCATGTTGATTATGATTTGTACCTATTCTTTCATTTTAGTTTGGTCAAAATCAGTAGTAGTCTTTTATGGGAATGTGTTGACTAGGAAGAAAAGATGATTAAAGTATAAAAAATAATAAAAAGTTGAATAAATGTAATTAAATAAATTTCCTATTATGTTGATCCTTTTTGAAAAATAAAGTTGGTAACCAATTGTGAGTTGTGATATAATTGAGTAACAGGGGACATTTAAATCAAAATGTTTTCCTTCATATGAAAGGGCTAGAATGACACTCCAACTAAGCTTGAAAGAATGTAACCTAGTCGAATAAACAAGGGTTATTCTTGATATGGTGTTTACCCTCGCATCCAAAGATTGGTTATCGTTAAATAAAATATAAAATTGTAGTGCTTTAAATAAAAGTGAAGCCTATTGATCTTTTAGTGAAATGTCAAGAAATTTCCATAAGTGGTTACTTATTGATGGCCTACCAATTAAAATTGGTAAATAAGAGTTAGTGTATGCTTACAAGCGTCATAGATGTATGAATAAGGTGTTAATATCTTGGTTGATATGTATATTAAATCAAAGCTCTTGAATATGAATCGAATAAGTTAGCGTTTTGGATCACTTTGAATGATTTATATTATTGGGTAAGTTAATTTCATTAGATTTTATGTCATTATGCCAATTTTTTAATCTTACATGATCGTGTGATTTATATGTGTGTGTTTTTTTTATTTTGTGGTGTTACTTTTACTTGGGTATAAGTGAAGTTTTAAGTGTAGGGAAGTTAATAGGTGTGTTTTAATGTAGGTTTTCTAAATTGTAGAATATGTTATTAGGGGTCTTAATTGGTTGTAATTATGTGTTTAGGAATTTAATTTATGTTTTTGTTAATGTTTTGTGTGTTTTTTTTATGATTGTTGATTAGGTTGTGAATTTTTCTTAATGCACATTTTAGGGCATATTTAATGTGTTTGGATGATGAGTTGAGAAAAGGAAGTTCAAGAAAAGTTGAAGAAAAAGCTAGAGGAAGAGGACTATCATGATCATACAGGCTTGAAGCTGGAGCAGCTAGGGAGCCTCTGTCACGATCGTGAAAAATGTGTGTGATTGTTTGGGTGCATGTATACAAGAAATAATTGATAAGTGTAAATTGCATCGTGTTTTAGGGCATAGTTTGATACATGTTTAGTTGTTAATTCAATCGTTTCGTATGTATTTAGGTTAGAATTGTGTTAGTATGTTAATTATTTAGGTTTTAAGTGTTTTATGGGTTAGTACAAGTCTTTGAGCTTAATTATTATATCTTTAAGGTACCTTGATGTGTTTTCTAGTATTTTAGGGTCAATATCGAAGAACGGCGAAGTTTCGAAGACATTTGGGCCGAAACAACAACCCACAATCATAGCATATCAGGCCATGATCATGACAAAAGAACCAAAGTTAGCCCATGATTGTGAGCTGCATGCCATGATCGTGATAGAACGATAAGAAACGGCCCACGATTGTGGCCTACATGTCATGATCCTGATAGAAGGCTTGGATGTGGCCCACGATCGTGACCCTACAAGCCACGATCGTGACAAAAGGCTCAGATGTGGTCCACGATTGTGGCCTGCATTAGGCAGATGCGTAAACACTCAAAAAAATCAAGATTCGAGGGATTTTTGGACCTTTTGGATCTCGAAAAAACCCCAAGGCTGCTCAAAACATAAAAGGATATTTAAATAATAAGAAGAGAGAGAGAAGAGCTTTTGCATCAGCCACCTTGAGAAACCCTAGATCAGGAGTTTCCCAACGTACTTCCCAGATCAGGAGTTTTCCAACGTCACTACTTCCCAGATCAGGAATTCATCGAGATATTGAAGAAGACAAGAAGGAAGAGAAAAGAGGAGAAGAAGCTGACTGGACGTACTTCCCAGATCAGGAGTTTCCCAACGTCACTGCCTCCCATTATCCGTTCAAATTGTATTTCTTATTTTATTTAATTTTTATTATTGTATGGAATTGGAATGAATAGTTGATGATAAGATCTAGAAGGTTGATGATGTTCTAAACTCACCTTCAAAATTTTACTCTTGAATTAATGAAATATGATTGTTTACGTGTTTTTTGGATTTGTTGTGATTTAATTTCGTGATTGAATAATTTGATAATAAACTGAGAGATCTTGCATAGGATTTCGATAGTTTATTAGAGAACTTGAGATCTAATTAGGTTTTTGGATAGGTTGTAAAATGAGAGATTTCGACCACCATAATTTGATTAGGGTTAATGGTTATAACTCGAGAGAGAGTAATCAACACTAGAATCGTCTAGAACCATTAATCTAGTAATTTATAATCAATTAGGTTAGCATTGAAGATAGGTAAAATTTCCTTTATCCCAATTAGTAATTTCCTTAGGTTGATTCTTGGGGGTGTTTCAATTGCTTAGTAATTAGTATTTCCTTGATTGATTTTTAATTTAATTTGATTGATTGAATTGAGTTCTCATTTTTAGCTTCGTGTAAATTGAATTTTTTGTATTTATTTCTAGCCTTAGATTTTAATATTAGATTATCCCTCTTCGTGGGATTGACATCTTTGGTACTACCCTAACGAATGGTGCGCTTGCGGATTATCAGAGGTAAATAATATAACTTACACACAACTAATACCAATCAATAGTGCATAATTGTGCACATGCTTAATTGTGCAAAAGGTAGAATTTCCAAGTCATGAGATTTTTGTATTTTTGGTGATTTAGGGCTATTTTTATAAAAAAGAGTAGTGGAGAAGCCCTATAAAGAGCCCTAGATGGATTAAGAAGTATTTAAGGCAAAGAGAAAGACCAAAAGAGGTGACTGGAACATCTAACAAGGAGATCAACAAGGCAAATTTTCCAAAAGAACAAAGATGCAGAATTTTCCAACTCAAGGGCAAGAAGAAAAATACATCCAAGATTCAATATGCCACTCTTTCCTTACATTTCCTTGTTCTTGAATGTTTATTATGAACAATTGTGGGTCTATTTTAGCTTTGAATTACTAAATTTGTTTTAAGAATTACTCTTGGATTGTTTATTAAACCTTTATGTTCTTGATTTAATAAAACATACTTTGTGGTGGTTAATATTTTAACCTGTGATCTTAATCAAGGGATTACATTGAAATATCTATGTTATGTTGCACAACTAGGGTTGAAAGCATAGTTGGCCTAGAAACATCATATTAATAGTTAATTAAAGGGAGATCTCAATTGTTTGTTAATTATCCATAGGAGTGCTTCAAATCGAATTAGATAGTTAAGAAGGGTTTTGAGAAATCTGGATGTGACAATTCAATTCTTATCTATTTAATTGGGATTAATTGAATATATCTCGATAGAGGGTAACCATAACTATTGGATAGCTATAGTAAAGTATTATTAAATCAAGAAGGTGAGGTGAAATCAAAATAAAGATAGAAGTAATTCTTAAGTTGTTATCATTAATTTATCTTAAGTTCACTACTACTTCGTTGATTATTCAATTGTCAATTTTCTCTAGTTTAGTTTACTTTCTAGCCACACTTATTTTATTTTTTACTTTAAATAAAGTGCTTCATAAATTCTAAGGTTTCTAATAACAAACCTTATGAGTATGGCACTATTTATATTATAAAGATATGATTTGTATACTTATGGTATACGAATTTTTAAAAAAATCAAATAATGATTACTTCACCACTTGAGGCAATCTCTTGATTGACCATGAACTCATTTACATTCTCCTTAGTTGAGCTATTTATGTAAGGTTTTACACTCGTTAGCTTTTGGAAGTATCCTGTAACAAATTTCTGACCATTAGGGTGACACTCTTTAAAGGAGCTTTATTTAGTCTCTAGGTGTATGAGATACTTACCTTATCCTCAAAGAAATGATCTTCATTATCTATTTGCATTTTGGGGATAGAATTAAGAAGGATTTGTTAATTATTAATTAAAACAAAAATTTTTGCATTATTTACTCTTTTCAGAGTATCAATTGCCTCTTCTAGGCTTAAGGGCTTTCTAATATATCTAGCAAGATGGCTAAACCATTTTTGATATAATATTTTAACGGAATATTGTGAATATTAATACAAGTTTTTTTTCCTTTGTTTGAGATTTTTTAAATTGGCCCCAAGTCTCCACCTTTGGATAAAAATATGCTTACGATTAAAGAACTACAGACCCATTTTGATAATCTTTAGCATGAAAAAATGTGTCAAGCCTAAAGAGGAACAAAAATATTCTTATTGGCAAGCAGTTCTTTATGACTTAGTACCTTCTAGTTATTATGAGCCTGTAAATTTTGAGGAGGATAAAATAGTCGCTTGTATAAGAAAAAACCAATTAAAATAGCCTCCTACTTATCAATTCCTTCTTTCAAAATATCTAATGTTAAAGTAACTATATATCTACCTTTAAGTGAAGAAGGGGATAATAATGGAGCTTTAGAGTAGGGAAAAGCTGCTAATTACATTAGACCAGGTTTCTAGTGAGAATGTTTAAGCTAAACCTCAATGGTTAAAAGGATGATGTAAGGCTATAGGAGAGGAAGGCCTAGACGGGGCAATAAGGATAGGGGAGGATGAAGTAGGTTCTAAGATGGAAGGAAAAACAAAAAGTAGAAAGCTCACTTTTAAGGAAAGAGACACATTGCTCGACATTACTAAAAAGAGGAAAACACTGAGAAAAGAGTAAAAATATGAAAAGATTAAAAAGAATGCTTGGGAGGGAAAAATTAATGGGAGTAGAAGAACAAAAGGAAAAACTAGCTTATAAACACAGGGAAGGAGGAGGAAAAGATAAGAGAAAGACTAAAGAAAAAAGGAAGCCAAGGAAAGCCATAGAAGGGGAACAAAGAAAGCAAGGAGACTAAGGTTCCAAGGTAGGAAGAAGAAGGAATCTAAAGGAAAGGTAAACAAGGACTCTTACTGTCGGATATTGTGCTTAATTTAGCTCATGAGTGCTTGTTTTGAATTAATGTAGTTTGAAGGTAAAATTGTCACAAATAATTAGTAATTGCACTAAATTGATTTTTAGAACAATTGATACTGCAAACTACTATTTTTTTTCGTTCTAGGATATTCAAGAAGTGGATCCAAAGAGTGAAGAGTAAGAACACAAGTCAACGAGGCAATAGCCAAAGTTCGCCGCAGCGAGGATGATGTTTCGCTGCGGCGAAATCAGAAATCTTTGAAGGTTGCCACGGCAAACTTATGTTTTGTCGCGATGAAATCAGCAGATTCTTGAAGAAACCTTTCGGGAAAATTTCTCTGCAGTTTAAAGTTCACGTCGCCACGGCGAAGAAACCAAAAAATCTAAACAAAACCTTTCGGGAAATGTTCGTCGCGGCGAACCTTTGAAGACCTTAACTATTTTTGAAAGTTTTACCCACTATGCAAATCGACCCGGTAACCTATTTTGAAAAGATACCTATTTCGGGATAAGTTTGGAGCCGACATTATTATCACAGAGATTACACCATCATAACGATCATGATCTTACCATCTCTCTCTCTCTCTCTTTCTCATTTTCCCTGCATTTTCATCACCGACTTCTATCATAGGTAGCTTGGATTCTCTCCTAGTTGTGAAGCTTCAGGTTGCTATGCATGACTAGTCATTTCCCCTTCCTCTTAAAGATGTTGCAATGGATGGAGTTCTATGAGCTTGAGAGGGGAGTAGTTAATCCATGTTCAACTATGAGTTTATAAATTCCTAGGTTTATGATTTGTGATTTGTAGTTAAATATACTTGATTATAGTTTAATCAAGTGTTGGATATTCAATGTGTGGTTTAGATTTGTTTATGTAGGACTTTGAGCTTAAATATATGAAGTCATAAATATGTCTATTTGTGATCTTGTTGATTCTCTTTTATCTTACATAGTTGTGTTTTATATTGAGTTGATTCTAGATTCCAAAGTGACTTGTTGCATGGACTTATCTATTACACACACTAAGAGCATTTAACAAGGTTTTAAGAAATGGAGTCCCATTGATTAAGATCTTAGACTTAAAGAGTTCTTTAACGTTTACCCATTTGAAACTTAGTGATTTCCACTCCGATCAAATTAGTTTTGAACTATGATAGCCAACGCTCAATTTCAAGAGGATTCTATCACTTGTTTACTCACTTGTTTTAATCTTTCCATTTTCTATTCCCAAAAATCCAAAAATACATTTTACATACTTTTACGATTCATTTTAGTTCAATTAATGTTTTCAAAGATCCAAACCCCCTTTTTCCTAATTAGTTTGCATAGCATGACATATAGGTTAACTTAGGTCCATTCATTTAGGTTCCAATTAAGTGAAACGACCCAAGGTTGCACTCTATATTGCAATCCATGGATTATTTTTTATTTGACCTCTAAGGGTAAGAACAAAGGTTCGAATCACCCTTCATTCTCAGGTTTTTGTTTGCAAGGTATTCATTGCATGAGTAGATAAATTTCAAATTTTTATTAAAAAAGAAAGAAAACGAAAAAGAGTAGCGAGAGCAACCAAATACTCCCCTTTTCTTGCTCTTTATGGTCTCCTAAACACCTCCTAGTCTTCCACCACTGGAATTTAGAAAACACCAGTTAACTACAATTTTAATAGTTCTCGCAAATGTGCACACAAAATTTCGAGGCAGGTCATCGTTATCTTCTAAAATTGCTTAATCAATTCAAACAAGTCGAATTAGAAGAACTAGGGTTTTGTAATTTACGTTAAAATTATCTCATGTTTTTTTTGTTTTACAATTGCAGATGGGGGCTCTATCCACTATGCTCTACGATAAGTACAATGCTCTTAAGGTCTCTCATTCATTCGACAATGTCTAAGAAGCAAATAAGTCTTAGGATACACACGTCTCTATTACACAAAGTTGTCTTAGTTGATGGTTGTTACCTTGACTTTTCATAAAAAGTTCTTTAAGTTGGATGAGATTAATGAAGATCAAGAAGTCAAGTTTTTGAATTATGTCTCTAGTAAGCTCATTTCTTCATCCCAACCAAAAGTCTTGTTGTAGCAATATGAGAAATTAAGTTCAAAAGCCCTTTTCTGGTACAGATTGTATGGATATAACTCAAGTTAGTTGTCCCTTTGTAAGTGTAATTGTATATATATCATTCAATGGAAGCTGTAGAAGAGCTAATACAACACTTGAGAGACGAAAATGACAAGTTGTGTGCAAAACTAAATGATCTGAGAAGTGAAGTTGCTTTAGTCAGGCATGCATTCTAGATTTCCTTTATGGATTTACCTTATCATTAATGCAAAATTTAACTCACCTGATTAACAGGAGCCCATAACTTAATGTGATTCACTTTTCTTGCAGATGCAACAATGATGAACAATGTATAGAGTACCAAAACTTGTTAACTGAAGAGAAACAAAAGAGTAAGCATATTACGGCCTTTGATAGATAATTTAATATCACAATTCCTTTTATTCTGATTTTGTTTAATTATATTTTTTTTCCATGTCTCTTTGTCTCAATGCCTAAATTTGTGTTAAGAAGTATATTTCTTGTGCATATTTTTGGATTTTATATTTCTTCATATTTATGTTTTTTAATTGTCTTATTGGTTGTATCACGTTGATTTGTCAACTGAGGTATCATTTGTAACAGACAAGAAGCTTTCTGAAGAAGTTAAGAGGCTCCAAAAGTTGCTTCAAGATAGGCATTCTTACAATTTGAAGAATAGTAGAAGTGAAAACCTATAGTTAAATGTGCATGAATCTTCTCAAGATATAATAGGGGCAGAGTCTCGAGGCTCAGTGACATGAAGAATAAGAAAGCGTAGTCGAGCTAAAGCTTGGACAGGCGTAGGCTCAGTTTCTCCCCCTAGTAATCATCAATATGATATATTGATTGTAAAATCAGTAAAAATCTCATCCAAGAAAGCATGTCTCCATGAGGATCTTTGCAAAGATCAACAAGTATGTGTCAAGATTTAGTGGTTTTAGAGCAAAAAGTTTGAGTTTCTTACTTCTCATCTCTGACTATTTTAGTATGATTTTGTAGCCAGAATCCTGTATGGGAATTGTTGATATATCAGGTAGGTTTAAGTTGTCATGTTCTCCATCTTCTCATATGACAAATATATATAAAAAGTTTAATGCTTTTCAGGAGTAGGTGGTGCTAAAAATGACACTTGCTCTTCCAACTGCCCGTTTCAAGCTCTTATTGAGTACTTAATAGGCATGAAATTATCTGCTGATAATCAAACTGAAAGAATTTGCATCTCAGCTCTGTATCAATGAAGTGGTAATTCATACACGGATTCGTCAAGTACTTGCAGATGCTTTACATTTTCCTCTTTAGTAAATAGCCGGTTATTTTCTAATTCTTAATATCAGATTGATTGATGCTTTCAACTATTTAAAATGTGCATTTTTTTCTTAATTTTATTCATGCACTGTGTGTGGAACTTAATTTTTGAAAAATGCAATGACGTGTAAAACATTAGAATTTCCGTAAGCCAGGTCAAATTGATTATAAGGTTGAAAACATAACTTGAATTGGTAAAACTATAGCAAGCAGATGGAAATTTCGTCAAGCTATTCAACGTCTTCCTGTGGTTGTAGTATAACTATATTAAGAACAATTATTTGAAAACTTTTCTTGTGATTGTTGGGCATACAATTGTTTCCTTTTTTACTTATAAATGTTTTAAAAATGCTTCAAAAGCTAAAGCCTCAAACATGGCCTTGATTTTCTCTTTTACTGTCATGAGATTATGTATATCAATACTAAGGACACGTAAGTTCATTATACCTTCTATTTACTAGTTTCTAATTAATGTTGAATTCAGCATAAGCTATACCTTTTATCTATTGGTCAAGTTTTGGCCAGCTACTAAAGTTTAAATTCAAATTTCCTAAAATATTTTCTAGGCTTAATTTTAGCAATCATGTTGTACTTTCTAATTCTGATGCCTCTCATCGTTTGGATTGTTAACAGGTTATGCATTCAGTCCAACATGGGTAAAGAAGGAAGCTGGAGAGGAGCCAGAGTTAGTATATCGTGTTTCAACGTTGGGAACTTTTGAGAGGAAAGCAAATGTATTTACATATAACTTAATCTTCTTCAATTACATTTTTGTAATGAAAATATTTATTATTAATAATACAAAAGAGTTTGGTTTTAATTGTATAAGCATAATATAACTTATCATAAGGAACCAAGATTCTTTTGTTAATAATATGCATACACGTGAAGATGTATAGGAAACTTGTATATTATTAGAATCTAAATTAATTGATTCACAGTTGAATAATCAAGTTGGTCACTTGATTATGGTTTAGACTGTATTGTTGCAATTTATCTCCATGTAAGTAAAGTAGCTTACTTCAAGAGAATGATGAGTTTCATATCATGATAGTAGTCGACTATCGATAATGGCACTATTAAATGAATCTGGAATCAAGTATGTTTTCAAGAATAAAGTAGATCGTTAAAACATACATTTTTAGCATTTGCTTATTATGGACCACAATCTTGATAAGTGGTGAACTCATATGTATTTCATTTCATTATAAATCTTGATATGATCGGAACGGATTTTTACAGAGTATTAATCTAGTGTCTACATGTTGAAATCATTAATTAAAACATGTATCAGGGAACATTCACTTAAATAAAGAGTTTATAGTGATATCATCACTTCTAGATGTTTTATGGAGATTGGTGATTAGATTGACGCCAAGAGCTTGATGAACTTGCTACCCATCAAGTCTTAACCCCAAGATGAGATCTTGTGTGTTAATTACCAAATAGAGTAAAACGGGAGATCTGGAAGGAAAAAACCAACATAAGGGCAAAATAGTAATTTTACCCTTTTTGTGTGGGTGGCTATAATAAAGTTCATAATAGGGTTCGCAATTGGACATATTATTTGAAATATGCGGTCTCATAATATTTAGTAATTCAAGAGTTCAACTAAATGTCTTTAGTTGAATGACATTTAGTTCATAAACTAGAATTAATTCTAATGACAAAAAATTAATTCTAGGCTTATTGAAGCTTGAACTATCTAAGTCCAATAAGATTTCCCACTTGGCTTCAAGAAAGGCTATCAACCAAAGTAAGAAATATAAATGGAGATTTTAAAGCCCATAATTGAATGTTGGGCTTGCACTAATTAATGGTTAATTAGAAGCCCAAATGAACATTTAGAAATGGGCTAGACTTTGGTTTAAATTAATTAATTAGATTAATTATATTAAAACAAAATTCTTAAAGAAATGAAAGGGAATTTTGGTTTTTAATGGTTGAATGTGAAGCTGCACATTTAGTATTGAATTGCTAAATAAAGATGGTATTTATCATGCATTATCATCATTAAATGAAGTAATGATCTTACCATTAAATGATTTAATGATTGTCTTTTAATGATGACATGTATTGTAACTTTTTTAGCATTCAATTGATTAAAGATAAAAGAGATGTATTTGATGGATGATCTTCCTTCTTTCATCAATAAAAACCGAAATTGACATGTCATTTTAGGTTATTGGTCTTTTCATATAGTCATCTTAAAAAAATGAGAAGAGTCTCATTTAATGGCTTCTTTATGTTTGATTAAAGAAAGGTGTGATGCCTTGGATGCTCTTCTTCTTCTTTCTTTTCATGCATAACCGAAATTGACAAGGTGAGAGAGAGGTGTTCTTGCATTTTTGGACTCTCTCTCCTTTCTTGCATGAGTGTGCCAAAATTTGCATGAGAAGTGTATCATTTTTGGCTCCTTTCTTCTAAGAAAAATCTCCTCCAAAGTTTTCTTCTCCTTTCCCACCAAAGGATCTTGTTAACCAAGTTGTCCAA
>JANKOE010000005.1:25076410-25088938 GCA_026284465.1 Erythroxylum citrifolium
CAAATTTGAGAAGAGAGATTACCTTATCGTCTCTGTTGCGTCTTTAATCCACAACAGAAAAAAGAAGAAAAACGATGACAGATGCCACAAGAAACGTCATAAAGGCATGGGTGATGGGTTTTATTCTCATGAAAGAGAGACGCAAATATAGGCAAATAGATGCATCAAAAGCATGGCCGAAAATTTATGATGAAAGAGACGAAAGGAAAAGCTTCACAAAAGCTTAGAAAAGAGAAAAAGGCAGGGATAAATTCTCAGGAGGAAATAAGCGTGAAGGAGCCGAAGGGGAAAACTTAACAAAGACTTGGAAAAAAGAATAAGCAAGGAACTGCGTAGAAACGAAGACGACGAACGGAGGAAATAGGAATGACTGAATGACTGAATGAGGGCATATTCACTGAACCGGTGGCTAATCGGTTCGACCACTACCGATTTAACCGGTCAATTGACCGGTTTTTACCGGTTCGAACTTGTTCAATTGAGAACTGGTTTTTAGGTGTCAACCGGACCGGATAGCCAACTGGTCACCGATCGAATCGGTCGAACCAGCCGGTCCGATTCGGTTTTTAAAACCATGTAAAGAACTGTTTAGAAAGTATATGTAGCAAGAATATAATAATATGAAATAAATAAATTCAACCAATTTTTGTATGTCTATATCATATAAAGCAAAGGTGGTTGTTTTTGATAAAGCAAATACACGTAAGAGGGGGGTAAATTGTGCGTATATAAAAATTCAAGATAATTTTAAATCAATAAGATCTTGCTAAATAAAATAAATAAAAGGGTCGTATAAAATTTCAAAAGAATCTTGTCAATGTTAGAGCCTGTTAATTTAAAAGGAACATGTTATCGCTCAAATAGAAAGAAGCTAATTAATCGAAAGAAGCCTATTAACACTTAAAACGACAGGAGTCTGTTTTAATCAATAGGAGCCTGCTAATTTTTGAAAGAGACCTCTTGCGATATAAAAGTAGAAAGAGCCTATTGAAAAACTAATGGAGCCTCTTGAAAACTTGTAGTGCAGAATTTTAAAAGTAAGGAAGAGAGAGAAAATGACACAATAGATTTATACTTGTTTGACTTATAATGAAGCCTATGTTCAGTTTCCAAGTATCTAAGTTGAGTATTTCACTATAAAACCAAGTAATAATTTTGACGAGCCTCTTCAAGCTCATAATTGTATATTTTTCAAGGTTCTTCAACCTTCCGCAGTAATAGTATTTTGCTAACCTCTACAAGCTCTCAGCAAAAATTGTATGAAGGATTTTATAGTCTCTCTTAATATAGTGATATCACTTTCTAAAGCACAAAGAGTTTGATATAACTTTCAAGAATATTGATGCTCTAAGATATTTTGCAAGTCTCGTGTTTGTCTCTTTTGCAAATGCAGTGGCTTTTCCTTAAGTAGACATTTCCTTCAACTAGCCGTTGCATCTTTTCGTTTTAAGTTGACTTTGTATCTTCAATACCATCATTGTTGGAATCTTCAATATTCAGACATTCTGTCAAGGCTTCCTAAGCTAATTATTTGAATTAGTAAGATCATTTTGGATGTCATGGAACCATTTCCAAAAAGGTAAGTATATAAAGAAGGTTTCTGCAAAAAAGGAAGTAATTATTATATGATTTTATTTCTTTTTAAGAATTATATGATTGCTTATACAAGGAAATAAATCTAATTTAAATTTTGAAATATTATATAGTTGTCACCAAAATTATTAAACATAAACCTTGAGCTAACTATCTCCACCTTTTTGATGATGACAAACAATAATAGACATATTTTCAAAATTCAAAACATAATAAAAGGTTTCGAAAGATACATGTAATAAACTTTACTAGCAATTATAATTAGAAGGAGCTTGACTTCTAAAGGAAAAGGCTTATCGATTGTTTATCACTTATTTAAACTCCACAAGTTCAGCAACATTTCAGAGAATATATCATCAATAGCATATATATTATCAATGCAATACTTGAAAAATATCATCAGGGCAAAGTATATCATTTTAATTCTCTCCCTTTGTCATCATTAAAAAAAAAGAGGGAAATAGTAACGAAGGCATCAAATAAGATCATAAGTATGTAAGAACAGTCTACGTAAGAATAACAACATAGTTATTGAAGAGATTTAGAAATTTTTCTGAGCAAAATCTACATTTCAAGAAGCTGAATTTGCATGCTATCTATTTTTTCTCGCATTTGTTCTTGATTGGCTTGAATGTCCTTCAGCTGTTGTTGGAGATTTGCACTATTTTCTTGCTGAGGAGGGACAGGAGTTTGTTGGTCTAGTGAAGGATTTTAAGTTTTCTGCTACTCTTTTAGATATTTTGTCTACCTAGACATTGTTTTGCAATTTGTATCCAAATTAGTAGGGAATGGAAGGATAAAACTTAGCTGGTACATACCAATTTAGATTATGAAAAGGTACTCTATAATGGATGCAAATCGTGGTGAGCAGCATTCTATAAGGCAGACAAGTAATGATATTCTTGTGATTCCCCTTATCTACTATGAATCTCAAGCTCATTGCTCGAAGATTCTTTCTGTTCCCTTTTAGCTAGTTGTACACTACATAAGTATCTAGCAAATTGCAACTTTCAACAGAGCTACTCTTGGGAACAATTGTGGTAACTAATAACGATGTGAGGTATAGTGGTAATAAATTTAACTTTTTACTCCAGGGTCTCCCATCTTAGGTGTTTTCAGCACGAAGGCATATGGAATTAACAACTTCTACCAAATCCAAATCATTGACATCCCACTTATGACAGGGAAAATCAGTTCTGCCTATAGGAGTTATGTCCAATATATTTCCTAAAATTTCTTCAGGAATTAAAATTTTACATTCATTCCATGAGACAATGGCTAACTCTCCATCAATTTCTTATTTCCTCATGTATGTATAGAATGTTTTGACTAGCTTATCATATACGATCTCATCTAATTTTAGAAAATTTTCCCAACTAGTGGTAATAAAGTAAGGAAAGATAGGTATACATATGTCATCAAACATCATAGGAGGCAAAATCCACCCAACAATTGCCTTTCTTTTCTTGTACTGTATTTTATAGCAGACTTCAGCTTCCTTTGATTGAAACATTTTTATGGTGTTGATGTCTTTCCTTTTTATACAGCTAACTAATATTGAGATTGGTTCCTTGATTAGACAAATAGTTAGACAAATAGGGGAAAATGAACAAAGTTCTGAGTTCTGGTGGTCTTAATGGTTTCTTTTTTCAGAAATCTTAATCCTTAATTGTTCTTATGGTGAAAGAAGTAGTGAGGGGTTTCTTTTTCATTAGGAACCCTATTAAGGGATATCAATAAGACTTTTATAAGCTTGATCCTTAAGTCACCAGTCCTGCCTCTTTTGATGATTTCATACCTACTGCTTGTACAAACTTTCTTTATAAGATTATCTCAAAGATTATTGCCAATAGACTTAAGTTTGTTTTAAGGACTCTTCTCAATGATAATCGAAGTGCATTTATGCAAGGTAGGCTAAATGGTGATAACATTTCAATTATCCAGGGGCTCCTAAAAGGCTACTCCATGAAGGGATCACCTTCAAATAGTTCAATTAAACTTGATCTCAGTAAAGCTTTTGACTGTGTTGAATGGATTTTTTTCTCTTGACCCTAAAAGCTATAAACTCTTCTATACATTTCAATATGTGGATAAAGTCTTATATAACTAAGACCTCCTTTTATTTTTTAGTTAATGGTACTCCTACAAGAATCTTTAAAGGAGTTAGAGAGTTAAGATAAGGTGATCCCATGTCTCCTTTTCTCTTTGTCCTTTGTATGGAGATTTTATCCCAACTTTTGAGGCACTAGATAGACAATGGAAGGGCTTTCAAATACCAAACTGAATGTAAGAAGGTTTCCTTCGTCAACTTATGCTTTGCGGACAACCTCTTTCTTTTTATAAACCTCAGGGTAAGTCAGTTAAAATCCTAATGCCCACCTTGAATCAATTTAAAGAACTATTTGGCCTCAAACTCAATCATAATAAAAGTCACTTATGGTTGGGTTCCGGAAACGTTGGCCAGTGTGTGTCCGTTAAACGGACATGCAAGTTCGTTTAACGGACCTTCTCGGGTCAGCTAAAATAATTTGCAATTTTTGACTAGTTTAGAGGCCGAATCTCGTTTTGAGGTCTCTAATACGAGTTGTAGATCTCGATGTCTTCTTTCCAATGGTCTAAAAACGAAAGCAATTGGACATTTGTAGAAAAAGTTGGCACCCGCTAACGCTTTTCCGATCCGTTTCGAATAGTTGGGCTCCAGGAACGTGGTCCAACACTTTTGGTTGGGCTTCAGGAACGGGGTGCAACACTTATTGCTATTTGTTAGTGATGATTGTTTGGAGATTAGTGATAAGTGTTAATTGCATCATGTTTTAGGGCTTAGTTTGATATATATTCAATTGTTAACTTAATCGTTTAGTATGTGTTTAGGTGAGAATTGTGTTAATTTGTTAATTAATTGTGTTTAAGTGTTTTTATGGGTTAGTACAAGTCTTTGAGCTTAACTATTATGTCTTTGAGGTACCATGATATGTTTGTTAGTATTTCAGGGTCAACATTGAAAGTTTCGGAGATACTCATGTCGAAACAACAACGCACGATCTTGGCACAATGAGCCACGATCATGACAGAAGCACTGGAGTCAGTCCACGATAATGGCCCATATGCCACTATCATGACAGAAGCCTAAGACATGGCCCATAATCGTGTCCTGCCAGCCACAATCGTGACAGAAGGCTCGTATGTGGCCCATGATCATGGCCTGCATCAGGCAGATGCTCAGACACTCAAAAATGTCAAGTTTCGAGAGAATTTTTTGACCTTTTGGACCCCGAAAAAACCCTAACTCTGCCTAGAACTCAAAAGGTATATAAAGAATAAGACAAAGAAGATAAGGGAGCTTTTGCATCAACCACTCTTGGAGAGAAACCCTAAAGAGAATTGTTGAGAGATTGAGAAAGAGAAGAAGGAAGAGAGAAGTGGAGAAGAAGTCGACATTAACATACTTTTCGAGTCATAAGTTTTCAATGTTACTGCCTTTCGTCTTCGTTTAGAATCATATTTCCTGTTATTTTCTTTTTTATTATTTTATAGAATTGGAAATAGCAGTTTGATGATAGAATTGTGAATATTGAGATGTTTTATACTGACCTTTGGGTTTCTTTTTCTTTGATTTAATAAAATATTATTGTTTTATGTTTATTGGAATTATTGTGATTGATTTTTGTGATTGCATAATTTGTTAATAGACTGAGAGGGTGAATCGAATGAAAAATAATTAAATTGGGCTAACGAGAGTTAGGTGATTTAATAAGAACGAGAAATTAATCAAATCGGTAATTGAGTGAAGAGAGATCTCACATAGGTTCCTGATAGTTTATTGGATAACTTCATATCTAATAATTAGGGTTTTGAATAGATTGTAAATTGAGAAATTACAATTTTTCATAACCTGATTAGTGTTTATAATTTAAGGTTAATGGTTATAACTTGAGAGAGAGTAATTAAACCTAGGATCGTCTAGGACCAATAATCCGATAATTCATAATCGTTTAGGATAGCGTTAAAGATAGGTAAAATTCTCCTTTCTCTCAATTAATAGTTCCTTTTGGTTGATTCTTGAGTGTATTTTTCAACTTCTACTTTGTTAATATTTTCGTAATTAATTCTTGGAATTAAGTTGCATGATTGAATTAAATTCTTGCTTTAGTTTTGTTACATTTTGAATTATTGCGAGTTGTTTTAACCTTAGATTTTAGGATTAAATTTTCCCTCCTCGTGGGATCGACACCTTAGGTACTACGCAAATGACTCATACGCTTAGAGAATATCGAGGTTATTATTTAGAACTTACACACATCGGAAAACAACAATCAAGTTTTTGGTGCCATTGCAAGGGAGGCAATTAGTTTAATTCTATAGTTTAAGGCATTTAGTTAGTTTTTAATTTTTGTTTTCTTTGTTTCTTTTATTTCTAATATCATACTCTTGCATGAACACAAGAGCAATCGAGTCATGTAGCTGAAACTGTAGATTTAGACATCACTCAACTAGAACGATCTATCAAGAAAGCTTGGTGTAAAGAAGAAGAGGAAATCGAAAGTAACAATGACCGAAGAATTTTAGCGAGATTTGTACCACGGAGCGAATGAAGGATGCCAACAACGGACCCTTATACACTTCATGAGACTAAGGTTCAATGTGGCTAACCAAGGAGTAGCTAGGTCACTCGTATAAGCAGCATCATTTGAAATCAAACCAGCCCTCCTAAACATGTTTCAATAGAATGTGCAGTTTTATAGACTATCGAATGAGGATCCTAATTCACATATAATGAACTTCTTTGAAATATGTGATACCTTTCGGTATCATCAAATTTCGGAAGATGCAGTCAGAATTAGGCTTTTCCACTTTACCCTTACAGATAAAGCAAAGACTTGGTATCATTTCCTTAACCCAGCCAATGTCACAACGTGGGATTAGTTAGTTCATGCCTTTTTAGATAAGTATTTCCTCCTAACTAAGATCATCAATGAAATTACCAACTTCTAGCAAAGTGACGAGAAATCGATCTATGAAGCGTGGGAAACATATAAGCATTTGCAACGGAAATACCCACACCACAACTTATCCAAGGAATTCTTGTTGCAAACATTATATAATTGAGTAACCCCACATACGAGAGGTATTATCGATGCAGCTTCAAGAGGATCATAGATGAGAAAGACTGTTGATGAAGCGGAAGATCTGATAGAGGAGATGGTGAGTAATAGTTGTCTGTGGGTGAACAAGCAGATTAAACAAACTACTACCTTTCGAGAGCAAGAAGGAATTATGACTATCAATCAAAAATTGATAACTTGACTCGACAGCTCAACAATATGAAGGCTTCGTCCTCAGCTCGGGTGAAAATAATGCAACTCAAGTTTGAACTCTATGAACAAATGGACTATAATATAGTGGACTGTTACTTGTTGAAGGAAAGTGATCTAGAGCAAGTGAATTATATGGGAGCTCAATAAGGATAAGGAGGGGGGAACCATCCCTACTCCAACACTTATAACCCTGGGTGGAAGAACACCCTAACTTCTCTTGGACAAATGATGCTGGAGGACAGTTTAGACCTCAAGGACAATCAGGCCTCCAACAAGATAAACTAAGTGAAATGAAATCCAAGTTGGATAAGACTTTAGATTAAATTGGAGGCATGGAGGATGCACACAGGAAGCTTGAAAGTAAATTCGAGCAAGTCACCAAGAACTATGCGTCTTCAATACATAATTTGGAGGTCTAAATAGGTCAACTAGTGGAGGCAATATCTACTTGGAATGCAGGAACCCTTCCAAGCAATACCGAGTCTAACCCAAAGGAGCGAATCATGGCCATCACTCAGACCCAAGAAAAAAAACTTGAACATGCGAATGAAGATGGAGACAAGGGAGAAGGATAAGTAATTATGGGATTTCTTCCAAGTGAGCTTACAATTGAGCCAATCAAGGAACATTGACCTGAAATTCCATACCCTATTCTAGCTCATCGAAAGTCAATTTCAAGTAGGGCAATGATGAATTTTAGGGAGGTTGAATTAAACAAGGTTGAGGACATAACGGAACACCTACAAACGAGGCTCACACTAAAGGAATCAGTTAAGAAGAAGGTTAAGGAGCATATATCGGAAGAAAACCCTGACATAACATCAAAGAAAGAGGACCCAAGGGATTTTTACATTCCTTGCAGTATCAATGGAGTCAACATAGACAGGGCATTCACGGATTTGGGAGTGAGTATCAATATGATGCCCTATACCTTTAGTCAAAATTTAAGGTTAGGAGAGTTAGAATCACAAAGATGTTAGTAAAGACGATCGACATAACAGTTTATCAACCAAAGGGGATATTAAGGATGTGCAAGTACAAATTGATAAATTTATCTTTCCCACAAAATTCTATATATTAGATATTGGAGAAGATGTGGAAATCCTTATGGTTCTTGGATGACCGTTCCTAGTTATTGCTCGCTCAATAATTGACGTTAATGGGGGTAAACTAACTCTGAGGGTAGGAAAGCAGCAAATAACCTTTAAAGCGTCAAAGAAAGACAATATTTCTCCTTTTCCTCCAACTAATATCAAGGAATCCGAACATCGAGGACAATAAGAAGATATTGAGGATCCTAGGATTGCATTAAGAAAGAAATGATCGCGTAAAAGAAGGGGAAGGAAGGAGAATCATAAGGAAGGTGGAATCCAAGGCATGGTAGCTAATGTGCAAATTGTGAGATCAGTGACTGCACTACCGTTGCACCAATCATTTGAACCACCGTGAGCAAAAGAAGAGCGAAGAGCTACTGGCGTTAAAAGAAGCGCTGCATGGGAGGAAACCTATAACATACCATACCCATAGAGCATATACCGACATTCCAGAGAATATCCTAGCACATATCCCATAAAAGAGGCATGTTAGAGCAGACACATCAACTTGTCATGGCATCATGTAAAACATAAGTGTTTCAAAGAACAAGGTTTTCTTCATTTCATTCATTGTTATGAGCTTACATTGTCATTACATTCTATAACCCATATACTTACATTACCAAACATCTGAGATTCTTTGCATTAGATTCATAAACATAAACATTCATTACACTCAAAATTCATGTTTATAATATATATATAACATGTAAAAGTTCATAGCTTTGTAAAACGTGTACAACATAAAACTGAGTACTATACAAAAATAATCTGACTAGACGCTTCAGAATCAGTTGACCATACCTTTGAGCCATTCTTGCTTCCAAAATAGACAATACTAGGCTACTACTAGATTGCCTTAAAAGCTAAGTTACCCCAATGCCTAAAAATTAACGTTGCAATTTCAATAAATTTCTGAACTTAGTGAGTGAACCATCAACGATGTGCTCACTCATGTCAAAACACAAATATCACGAGTATAGAAAAATTTCCCGAATATATAACATTATTCAAAATCAATTCTCATTTATCACATCACTTATCTTAAGTATTCATATCGTTGACAGATATACAAGTATTTCATATCATTATTCAACATAAATCAATGGTTCTTTCTAATCATTTTCAGAATATATGTAAGGATATGTATATGCAAATGCATATGAGACTCCACTTCTATTTTTATTTTTGTTGTGACCGAGTGCCTATTTAACTATCTCGTATCCGTTGCGAATACAGAGATTATTTTAGATATTGTCCCGTACCCATTGTAGATACTGGGCTTATTAATCATTAAGCATGTGGCTCCGTGTGCACATTTCTGAGCTTAAAGCACTTTTCACATTGGATGCTCCAGTCACAGCTCCTTTATGTGAACATGCATATTTATTTAATGAAGTACAACATTTTAACATAATATATCATCAATCACTTTCAGTCAAGAAACACATTTAATTACCAAAATTGATTGGATCTATGCCCAGCATTCAATATATAGATGAGAATTCATTTTTCTTATTCATATTCAAATCACAAACACTCCCAATACAATCTAGAATATCAAACTCCTCGGACATTCAATTGTCCAGAATCACCAATGTCACAATTATATCAATATCGAATCAATATAGATAAATCAAGTTTAATCAAAACATTATGAATAGAAAATGTTTCTAAATTGAGTTCACACATCTAGGTTACTCACAATACGCTCTAATAAGTTATTTACTTGACGATCCGATAATATCTGGATGTTGGTGATCTACTTGAGCGTCTATATTATGTAATACACACATATTTAAACATCATTAACTTATTTAATCAAATGAATACTCAATCATGTGCATGTAGATATGTCATGTTTAATGTATGCTCAATTGACTATCCCGGGTTTGTAACCTTATTCACAAGTCTTACTCATTCATTCATCATAGCTTGTATATATCTTGTTTTTTGCAATTAGGTTATGCCTTAAGTAAGTTTGGTTACTCTCAATTCATCATTCATACATTCACCAATCCTTTTCTAGCATTATATTTGCAAAATTTCTCAATTCTCATTCACTCATGCCTAATGTATTACCTATATCCTCTGAATCACATTTACATTCATAAAGTCATCTTTATATGATTAACAACTCATACTTTGCAATTTCATATACATTGATATCAAACAATCCAATCCTTAAGTTATAACATCAATTATCGACCTAATTTCATAAAACATTTAACCGATTGATTCAACATCAACTAGGTTCATTTTAAGCCCTAATCAAGTCTAAAAGCGCCAATGTATAGTGTATTTTCCTTATATGATTCAACAAGAACACAAAACACAATTTTTCCTCTACCAAGCATTTCCACGATCTTGGAAAGAAACCATACAATTCCCACGATCGAGGGATAGATGAACCAAAAATTTCACCATCATCTCTTTAACTTTTCTTCCAAATTTTTACACCTTTATAATAGTTCATCAATTTTACCTCAATTTGTAACATAAAAACACTTCAATTCCTCATAAATTCATCTCTAAAATAATCTATAACTCAGTGTTTCCAAATTTCAAGAACAAAATCGATTCACTCATCAAGTTTCAAGCACAACTCATAATCAACCCTATATGTAATTCATCTCAATTCACCCCTAATAAATCTCCTTGCATGTTATGCTCATATATAACATAATAAGGCAATCAATTACTTACTTGCTCAACCCAAAGTCTCCTCAATTAACAAGTTATGCAAGCCTCTCTAGCATTCAAACATACTCCAAGAACAAGATGGAATGAGAAAGGTTTCTAACTACAAGATGAAGGCTACGAAATTTGACAAAACTCAAGATTTTTGGGGGGTTACGTGGGGATGTCGTTGGTGAGGAGATGAAGGAGAGGACATAAGACCAAAAATATAAACAAAGATGGTCGTTCAAGTGTGAAATTTGTGGGTTACAAATGCATGGTGGAGAGGTGGGACACATGTCTTGCCACTTGTCAAATGGAGAGCCAATTCATGTGTCTTCCTCTTACATTACCAATTGTCATGCAACTATACCACCATTTGCCACTCATTTATTCAAGTCATTTGTCACTTTATTAATAATGTCACATGTCACCATTTCATAGGCTCATTCAACCTATATTCCCATGTATCATTGTGTCTTGTCCTTTAACATTTTTCTTAGACTAGATGCACATATCGCTTTATCCATCACTCAATTGTAACAATAAATTCCCAATTCACTAATTATAATCCCTCCAAAACAAAATTCAAGACATAATCAACATACAGTTACATCATAATCATTTAAGATCTTTCATACCTCGGGATACATCAAATGAGTGCATATGTTATTTTTACAATGTCTCTGAATCATGGTTCATGTATGTATGCAAATATAATGAATGCAAATGTAATACACTTCATGTATTCTCATAGAATATAACTTATGTAGCTAGCCTAATCCCTGAGTGTAGAAACGGACTATTACACAACCCATGGAATTTTATTTCCTTTAACTGTTTTAGAAAGTTTAGATTTCGTAGTTAGGTTATTTCATTTCCAAATAAAATCGGGAAGGCAGAGGACTTCGACATGAATTTAATGATCAAGGAGTAAGCAAAAGAGAGGTGAAAGGGTCATAAAGAGTTAAGAAGTGATTTTGGAAAAGTGGAGAACGACAAAAGAAGAGAAAAATTAAAATTGGTGGAAAAATTGCAGGCACGATCTTGGTTTGAGGCAAGGTAAAAAGGGGACACACGATTTTTAAAGTCATTTTTACCATTTTACCCTCCATCCACCTATATATTCATTTCTAACTTCATTTTTTCACTCACTCACATTTTTACTTTATCTTTGTAAGTTTAGAACATCCAAACACTCTCACCTCTCTCTACCCAATTTTCAAATTTTCAGTCTCTTCCAACTTCTACCTACTCACAAGCCAGTAAGCAGCACATTAAGCAATCAGCCAAGCGAGATCAATCATCGGGACGAAACCAAGTCTCAGGTCGAGGGAGAAGGAACAAAACAACGGACTTCGGAGCACCTTTCCCAAACTACACAGAGGAGAAAGGTATTCGTTTTCAATCCTTCAATGCTAAACAAATTATAGTCCCTAAATATTTTGATTTTGATACACTTGATAGGCTAGAACTGCGCGATAGGGTAGAGAACTTAGTAGAAAGAATTTAGTGGGAAAAAAATCATACACTTTCAATTTTCCATTTACCAGGAGATCACTCTAGAATTCTTTACTTCCTTTTCCTATGAACCCTAAAGATATGTGGTTTAGGTTGCGGGGACGAGCTTTTGAACTAAACATCGAAATCATGTGCGATATATGTGGGTTTCCTTAATCTTCCATTATTAATGAGCACAATGGTTTTCATGATATTTGTTGCAAGCATTTTTATCATTAGAATTAATGGCGTTTTCCCTTAATTTATGATTTAATTATTGGGCTTTATTAATATTTTTTCTGCTAAATCGCTTGGTTCGCTTAAATTTGCATTTTATAATTATCCTG
>JANKOE010000005.1:25157476-25168039 GCA_026284465.1 Erythroxylum citrifolium
AATTGAAAAAATAGAAAACACGCTTTTATTAAAAAATTGATATATTTTTTTATTAATAAACATGTTTTCTAATTATTTTCTATTTTATGAAAAAAAAATTCTAAAAAATTGAAGAATTTTCTGAAAGTAAACGCACCCTTAGTCATTTATTTTGTAAGCTCTATATAAGATTCATATAAATAAATGAATTTATTAAACACAATAAAATACCATAATATTAATAAAAAGATCTGAACTTATGAAATTTTGCACTCCATTTCACTCGATCATAAACTGTCATTTACATTACCTGTTTTTTAATGTCAAGAAAAATATAATTTCATAATAACAAGAATAATTAGTTTTATAAGTGCTTGAACTTTGACACTTTAATAGTACCCCAAAATATTCCTTATTTTCATTTAAGAATGAATCTTCAAATATAACAGCTGTGCGGATGACTTCAAAGTTGTCTCTAGTGCTGTCATTGCTCCTTCCTAATCAATACCATTTTTGGACGGTCCTACTTGGCTGCTCGGTTGTGCAAATTCTTAATTGGTGAAACTATATTTTTTGTCAGTTAAGGAAATGATCAAATAAAAAAGTTGCATGTCTATCTTTATTTCATTCTCCTACTATGTTTAAATGTTTTGGCTTAAACTTTTTTTTTCTTAAGTTTGAATAAGTGTATTACCATGAATATGTAAATCTAATATTACCAAAATATGTTTAAAATGGAGATGATATATTGAATGTGTAGGTTCAGTATTATCCGAAAATATCTAAAACAAAATCTTAGGAGCTTTGCCAAAGTTAACTCAAATTTGATTCCTTGCAACTGAAAAATTATATGCCCGATAAGGCAACGAGTATGTGTTTCAATAAAACTCATAATAGGAATACGTACAATTTTGAAATATGAAATAGGATTATGTACAATTATAAGATATGAACTAAGTTTCTGTTTAGTTGAGCTTTTGGTGATTATTGATGATAAAAAAATGTGTCTTCAATCTTATAATTTATATAAAATTTGAATTCATATCATAACATTTAAATGTACTAAAAATACTAATATTTTACAAATTATTTAAGTTAAACCTTATGAGGACCATAAAGTAGTGAAAGTTTTGTTATGTTTATTCATAGGAAAAGCATATTTAGGGGTGAGATATATGTAATTGTAGCATTATTCTAGCCTATAAACTTGAAACCAGATCAAAAAAAAAAAGATCAACTAAATTTAAGAGATTATACAATTAGAGATTGATACAAAGATATTTCATTTCATAGTCAACTTCTTTCATGCCTTTACAGGCGTAAAGATCCAAGAAGGAAATTAGACAAAAACAGTGAATGAGAAATTATTTTTGACTAAGAGAATTAGTAAGAGAGTTAGTTAATTGGTTCTTAATATAAATATGAAATATATGAAGTTGTTTACACTTGATCATGTACAAAGTAAAAGTCAATGACAATGTGCTTTATATATGAATATAAGATAGGATTATAGCATAAATAGGTTGCTCAACCATTGTCATAATAAATTGTGGAAGGTGCTTGAAATGAAATAGAAATTTCATTAATTAATTCGGTCAAACAATTATTTCAATTTTTGCAACTGGAATAGTACAATATTTAGCTTTGGTGGAAAAGCAAACTATAACATATTGTTGCTTAGAGTTCTAGATAACAAGATTAGAGATTAAAAAAATATAACATATGTAAAAGTGGAGTATTATGTATCAACGTCACTACCCCAATCTGTATTAGAAAAGGCATGAAGAATAAGAGGCGAATAAGTTGAGAGGAAGACATGATAACATAGCTAACATTAGGTCAGATGAGAGAAAGATACTAAAGAAAAGCAAGTACTTGTTAGTACCTAGTTCGATCATGATTAGGAGAGACATCATTAAGTTTGAGTGTTACAAATGGAGAGAATTAAGCACTAACTTCTTTGATTTCACACATTTTAGTCCACTTGAGAAGATTGAAAATATATTATTGTTAAGATAAAAATAAACCTTTAGAAGATTTAGTGTGTTTAACTCTTAAAGATAGCTAAGTTGGTCAAGATCCTTAAAAGAGAACTACTTATAGAGACAAGTAGTAAGCTCCTGAACTTATGGTAAATAATTTCTAGTGATTATAATGCCATCCACATGCATAAATAAATACCATAGTGCAAGTTCCCATATTATAAACAGAGATGTAGCACTCTTATTATTGGTGAAACCATAGGCAATGAGAAAGGAATGAAGTTTATTATGTCATGCAATAAAAGCTTCATTATGGACTTAAATTTCTTTATTCAATTTCTTAACATAAGTTGGATATCAAGGATCAACAAAGCCTTGACATTGTAGCATAAAAAACAATAATTAGAGAAAGTTCCTAGTAAAAGGTGTTATTAACATCTATTTGATTTAAAACTCATCCATGTTTTACTTTAATAGCGAGCATAAGACAAATAGTAACAAGTTTAACAATAAGACTAAAGCTTTCATTATAATTGATGTCAGGATGTTGATGAAATCTTTTTTCCACAAGACGAACTTTATGGCGAGCAATGGTATCATTAGGGTTCCTTTTGGTTTTATACACCTACTAACAATCGATAATATCTTTTTTAAGAGAGAAGGGGATGAGGGAATAATTGCTATATTAGTGAAGGGCTAGAAATTCTTTGCTCATGGATTAAATTTAATAAGGATGTTTGTTGGCTTACGGAAATGAAGTGGATTCTATTTTTGGAGAAAAATTTAGAAACTTGCATGTAGAAATTTTTTCTTAAATTATAATATTAGCTTTGGGAATGGATAATATCTTAATCTAGTTAAAACTTTTAATAATGATGACATTGACCATGTTGTCTTGCACCTTTATACATCACTTTATCTCCAACACTCCTATTTCAAGTATATTATCATTCCTACTTCAGAAGTTGTCTCAACTTTGTCTTCGACCATGATCTTTCCTTAACATACTCCAACATAGGTAGGTAGTTCACCTTCTTCGACTTCGACTAACACCACTATCATATCAAATGCTACAATGTGACATTAGCTTTAATTTCCTTGATAAAAATTATAATTCCATTATGAAGAACTTTGAGAGCATATATGTTTTCCATAACAATATGATTGTCTATCATTAATATTATTTGATTCATAAATAACATGTTTGTAATTTCCCTGATAACCTCCTCCATTGTTATAATATCCTTAAGGACCACTACTACCTTTCTAATTGAATTGGGTTATGATTTGTATTTCATTTTCTTCCGTTAAATTTTTATGATTTTAAATTTTTTATTCATCATGTAACTTCCCATAAAGTTCTTCAAAGGACATATATATATATATATATATCATAAACATTACAACTATTGATTTTTAAACTCATCATTCAAACTTTTCAATACGTAATAAGTATTTTGAGCTTCATTCAGAGGGTGTCTGATTAGTGATAGAAAATTAACAACATTTTTCACCTTGCTCATATATGTAATTGTATTTTTACATTCCTTTTTGTTAGAAATAAGAGAAAATAAGAGTGAGAGCATTTGAGAATTAAAGTCATTAGCAAAACTTGCTTCTAATTTTTTATTGTATTAATCTGATGTGCCTTTTAGTGCTTACATCCTTGTCACGTGTTAAATAAATTTATTAATATGGCATACCACATTAGTATTGTTAATTATAGAGTCAATAATAAGCTATTTTTATGAAAATTAAAAGTTTGAGTATTTTATTTAAAATAGTTTGAACTAATTTTAAAAATAGATATATTTTAGATTTTTATAATTAATTTCTATTAGACAAAGCTTTAAATTTTTTTGTTTAAAAATTACATGTGATATTTTTTATTAACAAAAGTAGCACACATTCCTTGTTATGTTACTACAAAAAGCAAAGAAGTTGTAACCTCTTTGTTGACTCTTAAAACCACCAAACACCACTTTGTCACATAATCAATAAATGTATTCATCATTATTCAGTGAATAAATATTACAAAACTATATTATTACATATTTTCGTAAGTATAATACCACAAATAGTTACAACATTACCAATATTAGAATAGATTCTAACACTTGTTCTCCTGGTCTAATTAGTTCTAGTTGGCCAAATCCACCTTTAGTTAGAGCTATAGCAGTTGTCCTAGTACTAAGGATACTAGAGAAGAACCCAGATTAGCTTGTGAAGGCAACAAGGAAGGCTCTAGAGGTTTTGAAAGCTAAAAGATGAAGGCTAAAATAACTCTCGAGTAGGTACTATCATAGTGTATGCAAAGCTCGTTTCATTTGCTCTTACGTTGAATTAATAACCAAGTGGATTTCTTCTAAAAGAAATGGTGTAAGGAGTTGCACTAATCTCAAAACCTCAAAGATTCCACAAATTAATCTCTTAGATGATTATCTTGTGTATAGGCTTAGGCTTGTGTTATCGTTATTGTTTGATTGTGTTCTAAGTGTTTATGTAGTTTAGAGCATGATTTCAATATTAAATTTATGTTTCATGAGGTGTTTGTTGTGCTTGTGGGTGTTAGAAGTCAAGAAATTAAAGAATGAAGAAGATGGAGGAAGCCTGAAGGAAGGCACGATCGTGCACAAGGAGCACAATCATGACAGATGTGTATGGAATGTCGTAATCATGATAAAGAGATTGAATTAAGGGAGCACAATCGTGACTCCAAGGTCATGATCGTGACAAAGGTTTTTCCTGGTGTGATATTTTTTGTATCTTTAGAGTTTGGGGCTATTTTTGGAGCCAAAAAAAGTGGGGGAACCCTAGACACAACCCTAGAACCCTAATGCACTATATAAGAACATGAAAGACACAAGAAAAAGGTAGCAACCACAAATCAAAGTTGATCAAAAAAGAGCTTCAGGAAATTCTAGAATTCCAAATCAAGGAGTCAAACAAAGTTTTTATTCTTTTCCTTTATTTTCTTCATTATCCTTTATGTGCAATTGGATTTCTATAATGTTTAACATGTCTATGGATTTGTTAATCTAGATTAGGAATTCTTCTGGAATTATTTTGTAAACTTGTAACTGTTTTTTAGTTCAATACATAGTTGAATGTTTGTGATAATTTTCATTTATTAACTTAAGAAAAAATCGAAAAAGTGATTTAAAGTAATTAGTGTTAGGTTGTACAACGAGAATTGGTAGCTTAATAGGCCTGCAATTATCAAATTAAAGATTAATCTAAAAGAGATCTTGATTGTAAAATTAATTATCTAATAGCTTTCTTCAGATCTAATTGAATAAGTTACGAATAGTTTTGCGAATTGAGAGATTACAAATATATAATTATCAAATTCAATTACGGTTAATTGATTAGATCTTGATAGAGAATAATCAAAACATTAGGAAGTTTGGGATCAAACATAATTGAGTCGTCAAGATTAAGGAAACCAAAATAAGGATAGAATAGTTCCTAAGTGTTAAACTTTGATCAAACCCTAATTTTATTGACAACTCATTTATTATTTGCTTATTTGTTTCATTTATTTATTTGTTTCAATTTCTGTTATTTAAATTTAATTCAAATAAATTTCGTATTACTTTAGACAAAGTTAGATTCAAATTGAAGTGTTTATAAATCCCCATGAGAATGATAACCTTAATGCTATAAGATACAATTCGTATACTTGCGGGTATTGAGAGTTTTATTATATATGTAATTTGCTCAACAATTGTGCCATACATCATTTCATGCTTTAAATTCTTCATCTTTTCTTCAATTTCTTGTTTCCCTCCACTTACAAACACATTAAACACCTCTTGAAATATAAAATTAAGATCAAATTCTTACTCTAAACTAATCAAATAATTAGAACACATATAAAAATTAACAAGAACACAATTCTAAGTCTATACACATAATAATCCTCTAAGAAACACTTGAAAACACACTTAAACACTTAGAAAATCATAAGATAATCTACAACTATTAACCACCTTTAATAGTGCTTCACAGTTAGCTCAGCGATTATCCAACTTGATTGGTCTATAACTTAAGCAACCATCATTTACAATCTTTTCCTTCCTTTAACAATAAAGATTATAATTTAAATAATGTCAGTCTCTTATAGAGAATATACATAATATGCTTGGAAGTTAGTGTAACAAAGATCTATCACAAGTAGGTTGAGTGCTTTTAATATGGTTGGTACTCAATTCACTTCATAATTATTGGTCCTCCCATATATTTCTTGAAAAAAGGCCTAATTAAAACTCTAGAGAAGCTTATAAGGAACTTCTTATAGGGAGGTAAGGAAAATAGAAGAGGATAAGTTAAAATCAAATGGAGTGAGGTTTGTAAACCTTTAAAGGAAGGAGTGCTAGGAATTAATCCCATTAGATAAACCAATAAGGTGCTAATAAGGAAAAATACTAGAAACTTATGGAAAATAATGATTACTTATGGGTCAAGTAGATCCACACATACTTCTTAAAAGGAAAAGGAATATGGGAAATAGGAATTAGGCCCTGCTCCTCTTGATGTCCAATTCAACTGCTAAAAATCAGAGGAATCCTTGCCTTAAACGTCAAATGTGTGATACATAATGGTGAATTATCCTCCTTACTCTTTGATAAATGGAGTAAAATAGGCTCCAGTCAACAATCGATGCTTTCACTTCTTTTATAATACATCCTTAAAAATTCTAAGTTAAAAGTATGACTTGAGGTTGATCAATAGAGTAACTTGCCTACTGAACTATCTCGCATCTTATCCAACAAAGCTCTTAACATTGATAGGAAAGACAAATAAAATATCGCTTGGAACCTCATTTGCATTTCACTGTTCATTCCTAAAAATTATTGTTAAGACCTGCTATTTAGATTAAGGCATGACACAAGGATATCTGGAGCAAGAATCTTTCTCTTCATGTATCCATTCTACTTTAGCTAGATATCAATAGAAAAACGGATACAATAAACATTAAATTTTCTTAATTTATCCAAAAATACTTGCTACTTATGCAAAGATGATAATGAAAATTTAGTAAATCTTTTCTTTAAATATTTTTCTTAATAGAAATTTAGAAACATATCCAAGACTTATACCTAATGGAAAGACCTGTCATCAATTATGAAGATGTAATCAACTGGCTGCATACTGACTACCTTCACTCTATAGGCAACTTCACTATCTATATAATCAGCTTTGTCTTGTATGTATACAAAATCTAAAAGGAGAGGAATAACAAGTTCTTTAAGGGTGTAGAGAGACCAAAACAGTGGATTTAGGAGGAATGTATTCATTGGATTAGAGAACAACTGCTCATCAATATATATGCAATAGCTTGCCATCTTAATGTTGCTCAATCTTGGAGAATCTAAGATAATATAAAAGCATAAGGCCTAAGAATAACTAGATGATGGACTTAGGTGCTAAAAGACCTAACCAAACCCTTCACATATAGTAAGATAACGCTATTGCTAAGCTTTCTAGTTAATGCTTTTATAGTTGATCTTCAAGGTAATAGCAATAGTTGTAATACTGTGGCTTTGCCCAATATAGTTGATCTTCAGTGCTAATAAAGCTTTTTACCATTGCTGCAAGTATCCCAAATGTCATATGTTGGTCATAAATGGTAATTACTAAAACTTAAATGCTCTGCCCTCTCTCTTCAGCTCTTTTCTCGCCTAACCTTTCTTTTACCTTTTTACCCTTACTTTACCTTTGTCTTTTCTTCGGTTCTGCATAGCCTCCAGGGTAAGTCGGACTTTTCCAGAGTCCTTCTCTGGTTCGACGACGCTCACCCTCGCCATGGGTGAGTCGTCTGCGTCGAAGGACCAGTTCCCTCCTCTGTCGTCGACGGTGGCGGCAGCTCCCGGTAGATCGGTTGAGCGAGATCGTGGTGGCCAGAGTGAGCGGCGCCAAAGTGGGGGAGGCACATGGTGTGATAAGGTTGGGCCGTCGACACATTCTGCCAAACTTCACTACTATCCGGATGTTCTTCAGGACGGCATTGTCTCCCCTCCGGTGGAGCTGTTGCAGGCGGGAGCTCGTGCCTGGTCGCACGCATTGGCTGGTTTTTCTGGTCCAAACGTGTTGCTTTCCCGGTGGTTAATGCTTGGGCAAAAGGTAAGTGGGGAAACCGTGGCTTTGAGAGAGCATTTCTCATAGAGGATGGGTCCATTTTGTTCAAATTTTCTGCTAATGCTAACATTGGAGAGATCTTGGAATTGGGTCCCTGGCATGTTGGAGATCAGCCCCTGTTTTTACGCCAGTGGAGACTGGGTTTGGGTTTGGATAGGGGCTCCATTGAGGTCCTGCCGCTATGGGTTCAATTCCATGGGTTACCTATGGAATATTGGACGGTGGAAGGATTGAGTCACCTTGCTAGTGGTATTGGTAAACCGTTGTGTATGGATGCCCAGACAGCAGCTTTGACTAGGATTGGATATGCTAAGATATGTATTGAGGTGCCGAAGAATGCTGTGTTGCCTGATAGTTTGTCTATAAAAAGACTTGGTGAACATGGGGAGCTTGTGTGTGATTGTGTTGCTGTGTCGTACCCATGGAAACCTAATGTGGTAGGTAAGAAATGGGTAGCTACGGGCAGAGTTTTTCAGACAGGTTGGTATGATGAGTTGGTCACTGCAGATGGCACCAGACAAGGTCGGGGCCTGATGGAATCTCAGGGGAATCTCTGTCTAGCAGGGGGATTAGAGGCGGTATTTTCTAAGGAAAAGGAGGAAGCTAGTTCTGAACAGGTTTGTGTGCCTATGTTAGCCGGAATAGATGGTTTGGAGCAGCCCGTGAATTCTCCTCGACATAGCTGTGCTGATTCTGTCAATGTCAGTATTCAGGGAGGAGTAGATGGGGGCGGTGAAGGAGAGGAGGTCAGCCAGTCTTTAGGCGTGACAACTCCTGGTTTAGCAGCTCCCACTGTGAGTATTGGGATAGAGGATGGTACTGTCACAGAAGCTAGGGAGGTTTCTCAGGACTCGGGTGGGGTGGTTAAGAAGACTACGGCTAAGAAGAAAGCTAAGAAGAAAAAGCACAAAGGGGTGATATCCCCGGAGTGTCTTTTTTAATTATGACTTTTCTCGTTTGGAATACGAGGGGTTTGAATGACCCCATTAAGAAGCTGATGGTTAATCAGCTTGTTGAGGATTCTCATCCTTTTTTGGTCGGGCTTCTAGAGACTAAAATAAAAGCCAACGTAGATTGTCACGAGTTGGATTTTTTGGGGCCTCAATGGAAATTCATTTCCAATCATGCTTTTCATTACAATGGGAGAGTGTTATGTTGGTATAATGTGAACAAAGTAGATGTGCAGGTAATTAAAATAGGTGATCAGTTTATTCATTTGCAGTGCAGGATTCACGGTCAGGGGCTAATTTTTGTCACTTTGGTTTACGCCTCAAACTTTGCCTTTCAACGAGCCGACTTATGGCGAGAGTTGCAAGATATACAGGTTGGGAATGCATGACCTGTGGTTGGTGGCAGGAGACTTCAATTGTTGTCATTATTCGACGGAGGTCGAGGGCGGGGTGACTTTTCATGGTGGAGCAGGAGGGGAGCTTCAGCATCTGTTTCTGCATACTAATCTAGTTGATCTCAGAGGCAGTGGTAGGTGGTTCACGTGGGAGAATAAGCAGAAAGGTAACTTGTACATTCAAAAAAAACTGGATCGGGCATTGGTCAACCAACACTGGGTCAACAATTTTCCGAGTGGTTTGGCGGTGTTTGGGGAACCTGGTTTATCGGATCACACGCTGATAATCATCCAGAATCTGAGTGGTGAGCGTAGGGGAGGCTCTCCTTTCCGGTTTTTTAATGGCTTATTACAGGTAGAGGGCTTTATGGCAATGCTTGACCAGGTTTGGAGGACTGATATTCAGGGGTATAAAGCGTTCCAGTTGATGCAGAAATTGAGGTTGGCAAAGCAAGCTATTAAAGGATTTTGTTATCAGCGGAACCGTAATTCTCATGAGTTGGGTAGTCAGTTGGCTGCCATCCAGAGGCTATGTTATAGAGATCCTCAGGATGAACGTCTTCGAGCCCTTGAAGCTGATACCATGCATAAATACCAGAAGCCCTTCAGTTGAATCAATCGATTGCCCGATAAAAGGCTCGACAAATGTGGCTCAAGGAGGGAGATAGTAATACAAAGTTTTTTCATGCGGCCATTTTGGCCCGGCGTAATATTAATACCATTACGGAGTTGAGGGATGATTCAGGTCATATGATAAGAGGGCAGGAAGTAATTTCTTCGCAGGTTAGGGAGTTTTTTGTTCAACTGATGGGGTCCAGTGTTGATTCGGGGCATGGTTTTGGGGTCAGGGATGTGCTGCACTTTACTCCTACTCAGGAAAGATTGGATATGATTATTGCTCCTTTTTCTGCACAGCAAGTGAAGGAGGCTGTATTTCGGCTTCATGGTTCCAAAGCTCCAGGCCTAGATGGTTTTTCAGCTGGATTTTTTCAACAAACTTGGTCTATTATGGGTCAGTTATTCACAGAGGCGGTTCTAGAATTTTTCTCATCTGGTAAATTGTTGCAGGAGATTAATCATACGTATATTTGTCTTATTCCTAAAAAGGAGAGACCT
>JANKOE010000005.1:25325116-25348104 GCA_026284465.1 Erythroxylum citrifolium
ATTCATAACTTCTCATTCCATTGTCCAAAAATTCTATACTTTATATCAATGTAAATATCAAAACAAAATCTTCAACTCTTATAAAGCGCTTAAAGGCAATTTCAACCTCTAACTAGGTCAAATTTTCAATCAAAATTTCTGCCAAAAAGTGTCATCCTAAAACAACATCCAAACTTCCAAATTTCATAACTTCCAATTTCCACAATAAAAAATAACATATTAAACATCATTTTAAAGCTATTCAATTTCTCTATAACTTTCATGTAGACCCCTTACTCTAATTCAGACCACAACAGTACAGAAATTGGCCTCAAAGCAGTACACACAAACTTACCCTAATGATCATTTCAAAAAACAAAGCAAAACACTACTTAAATTCAAATGATCATAACTTTCAATCCCAATATCGAAAAATATCATACTTTATGGCGATAGAAAGCTCTCAACAGAAGCTACAATTTTCATGAAGATCATTTTATTAAATTATGCCTAAATCAAGCCAGAAAAATTCACAAAGAGTTCAGCTCAAAAAGTCAACTCTACTACTATTCAACCCAAAAAGTCAAACTTTCTTAATTCTCAAAATCTAATCCTTTCATTATTCATTTCTTGCTTTTCAATACCATTCAAACAATTTATTCACCATCAATTCCATTTAAACTCAAAACACCCTTTTAGGCCATAATTAATCATAAACATCAATTACAAAAGCATATTTCACCTATCTTTATCTCATAGAACAAATCACATTCTTAAATTTCTTTTTCTTTGCACATGAATGATTCACCACAAATTCCTCATTTAATGTCAATTTACAATTCAAAATTTTAAGAAAAATTCGGGGTCCAACAAAAAGATTGATGAAGTTGTGGCTGATATAAGAGTCATAAGGCTTGGATGTAATAAACTTTTTGCAAGGTAGTGTGAAAACATGAAAATAATATGGCGGGTGAAGCCTTGCACAAAGTTCCTAACGAGTATTTGAAGTCTATCAAGAATGCATTGGAAGAAGAGATTCACCAAAAAGTAGAAGTTGAAAAGAGAGAATGAGAAAGGAATTAGAATAAGAGAAAGTTGAACGTTTGGAAATGAAAAGACAACTAGAACAAGATAAAGCTAATATAAAAGAAATGATGAAAATGTTCTCCCTCATTCAATCTCAACTTGGGTAAGCTAATACCACTAATATAGACATGTTTTGTCAAGAAAGTACTCTTCTATTCCTCCAAACCATATAAGTCAACATGAAGAATATCAGTTGAAAATTTTCCTTAATTCACTATTATTGTACATCATCTTTTTTTAATAAAATTGAATGGTATATTACTTTAGATAAAACTATTACATCATTATAAAAAATAATGTGTTCAAGGCTAGCAAGCCTAACAAAAGATTACATAGAATCTAGTAGAGTCTAAGAGTGTAATTTATGTACTAAATCAAAGTCAGAGTCATCAAATCATAGTCTCCATCTGCTTTTCATATCCATGGAGAGAGAGTGATGCACTTGTTTAGCAAATATACCAGCTCTAATATGATTTATAATTTTGTTCGCCAATTGATATTTGTTCTCCTTCTTGTCTGTAAATCTTCGTCAATTTCTTTCACTTAAAATACTATAGATAGCTATGGTAAATGATGCTGCATATATAACAACATTAGGAGCTCCCTTCTTAATTTTACCAATAATCCAATACAATATAGTGGGCCAATTGTATCCAACATTAAATGATGAGAGCATGTATAAGAGTCAACTTCAGATTGCCTGAGTGTAGTTGCAAGTGAAAAAAAGATGCTTACACTTTACAAAATCCAAATTGCATAACATACACAATGCATTAGATCTATCATGCCAGTGCTTCCAAGTTGTTAGTTGGTTGATTTTTGATTGTTGGCCACGTGATGAAAGTGGCTTTGGGATAGATCGTGTTATGCCAAACGAGAGAGAACCATGGAACCACTGCAATCTCAACCGATAAAAGGTTATAGCAAATTTTATTTGAGAAGGCGCCATTCGAAGCTAGCTTCGATGAGATGATATATTTTGTTTCTAGTGTTGGTAAGATAGGCAAATATGGCGTAAGTGCATGAAATTCACAAAAAAATTCCTACCATTGGCCACCCTTTATTAGAGAAGACACCTTAATGTTTAATGCCATACGATTACGGAGCCATTAAAATTCAGTAACATGAGCAAGGGGGTTGATATCTAACCAGTTATCAAACCATATCCATGTCTTCTGACCATTGGGGATTGTGAGTTAAATATGAGGATAAATAAATTCACGTAACCTCTTCATTTGTTTTAAGATCCAAGATCCATCCCTTGAATAGTCGACCTGCCAAAAATTAACCCTTGTAAGATAGAATTTGTTAATCCATTTAGTCCATAAAGCATTGTTGCCCGTGTATATACGCCATAATCTCTTACACATCAAAACTTGTTGTATAGTAGAGATGGAAATAATTCCAAGGTCCCCACTTTTTTTTTTGTCATTGTTACCTCGCATCATTTAACCCGAGCCTTCCTAGAATGTCCCACTTGTCTAGACTAGAGAAAGGATTTCATGATATCCATCTCTTTTACTGCTTTTCAAGGTAAAGCAATATGAACAACCCATTATAGATGGAGACTAGTAAGGACTGAAATCATGAGTGTAATACAAGTTGCATAGGAGAGGAATCGGTTTTACCATGTCATCACTCTAGACTTCAGCTTTTCAATAATTGGTAAGTAGTCATGGAACTTCATCTTGGAAGCCATAATTGGAATGCTTAGATATTGAATAGGGAGTGGGCTAAGTTAAAGCCCAGTAATTCTTTAAATTTCAGCTAAGTTTCATACATCCTTTGATATATAGCAACAACTTTTCTTTGCATTATAAATAAGTCCAGACCACTCCGCAATAAAACAAACACATGCATCAATATTGTTACTGAAGCATGGTCAGAACCAGACAAGAGAAGTAAATCATTAGCATATAATAGGTGTGTAAGGTTGAGTTCCTTACATTTATAGTGATAGTGAAATTCTCCATTACAAGGAATCATCCGATTTAATAGTCTTAAGAAACCTCAATAACAAGCATAAACAAGTAAGGCAATAAAGGGTCGCCATGTTTGATACCCTTGGCAAGCTTGAAAGGTATTGGGAGAGCACCATTCACAAGTATACTCAGTGAAGTAGTGCTAATACAGGTCATGATCTATTGAATAAATAAGATCGAAAGATGCAATGCTTTAAGACATATCTGAATAAAACTCCAACTAAATGTATCAAAGGCTTTTAGAAAATATATCTTGATTAAGCAACTTTGTAGTTGCTTACCCAAGTGATAATCCTTCAGTAACTCTTGTAAAAGTAGAATATTATCTCCCATATTACATGCAGGAATAAATGCACTTTGTGTAGGATTCATAATAGTCGAAAGAACTACCTTGAGGTGTTCAACAAGAATTTTAGATATCACCTTATATATAGTCGTGTAGTAACATATAGATCAGAAGTCCTGCATGTGGCTTAGATTTAAGTTTTTGGGGACCAAGAAAATATTGGAATGATTGATGGCCTGAAGCATTTTGAAAGATGCAAAAAATTCCAATACTACATCAGTAAATAGTTGACCCGCGATATCCCATGTATGTTGAAAAAATAATGCACTAAAGCCATCTAGACCAGGAGCTTTCAAAGGATGTAAGTCGAAGAGAGTATGTTTAACATCAAGAGCTGTAATCGGAGAGACTAACATATCCTTCAATCCTTGGTCAATGCTGTGTCAAATAGCCTTAAGACATTAAGACACGGCATAGAAGAAGTAGTTGTGCCCATTAAATTAATAAAGAAACTTCGAGTTATTTCCTTGATATTTTCCAAGTCAATATGTTTAACCCCTCTACTCTCCTGCAACATTGAAATTTCATCAAGCCAATATGGAAGAGTAAAGAACTTCGTGTTGGTATCACCATCTTTAAGCCAAGTAATACGGGATTTCTACAACAAAACTGAATTGTGAAATTCAAAAGTAGCTTGATATTCGTGCAAGCATGTCATATTGAAAGGCTGATCATAGCAAGCATTTTGAGCCAAAACAAGCCTCTCCTTAAGTGTCTAAATGTTGGAATTTCTTCCACGTAGAAAATGTTTGACAGTAGCTCTTATTAGTTTCAATTTCTGCATTAATCGAAATGTTTTACAGCCATTTACTTTAGTGTTCTAGTAGTAGCGAACAAGATTAAGAAATCCCTCTATATCAGCTATAATATTGAAAAACTGAAATGGCTTGCCCTTTGATTACAACTCTTCCAACCTTTGAATAAACATGGATTGGTCTGAAGACAACGTTTCACCATAATGAAAAAATGAATGTGGATACTGATTCAACTACAAGGAGTTCACAAGTGTTCGATTCATTTTTTTTTGAATGAGTATACTACCATGTTGGTTATTAGACCATGTTAGGTGCCTACCAGTGGAACCAAGGTCGACTAAGTCCATTTGTAACAAAAAAGTAGAGAGCTCTATTTTTAATCCAAAATGGAAATGTCGACCTCCTTCAATTTCAAAGGAATGTAGCTAGCAATTAAAATCTCCCACTACTATCCAAGGCTCGCGCATGTTCTATTGAATATTTTAAAGACTCAACCAAAGCTGTTGACGTTGAAATCCAAAGTTGGAGGCATAAATCATAGACAATTTAAAAGTAATCCCCGAAGTTCTAAACTTGCATAGCATATGTAGCAGTTGCTCTATTTCATACAACACTAGCACATCAAGAAGATCAACATTAAAAAGACAGATGACTCGAACATTAAAGTATGTTCTATGATTAGAAAATAGCTCCCGATTAGCTCCCAAAAAATGTGTACCCAAAAGCAAGGAAGGATCTTTTATTTTAGTTTCTAGGAGACCAACTAATGTTGGCTTCTTGTCCTTCATCAACTCTTTTACTACATTCCTTTTAACAGGATTGTTCAACCCTCTAGTGTTCCATACTAAGATCGTCATGAACAGAAGAAGCCCCTTAGGTTTTTTTCTTACCTTTTTGCAGAGTAGAATGCCTCCTAGATTTAGCAACATGTAATTGAAAATCAGCAGCATCCAAAGGAGAAGTAGTCATGCTAGGGGTAGTAGTCGTATTTACATCTTGGTCTAATACCTCATCCTCATCTTTGTTCTCAGAATTCTCAATGAGAGAGGCGTCAGTAGCAACATGTATATCATCTTGTTATATTTTTTTGTTGAGATCCATTGCTTATGTTTATGTTTTTTAAATTTGTTTATAAAAAGAATTGAATTAGTTTTTGGATTATATTGTTTGTCTTAATTAAATTGAGGTTACAATAAAGTAGTTAGTATTTGATTATTTAGATATATCAATCTATTTGTGAGCATAGTAGTTTTACAATTCGAATCTACTTCTTTTTTCTTTTTTTAGGAAGATGATGATTAAGAACAAATAAGGAGGTACTTGTTGAACGATTTTAGAGTGCTCATATATATTGGTTTTGTTTAGTATTGAGATTAATTCACTTACATTCCATAAATGGAGAAAGATAAGGTAGACGAATATTTTAGTAAACAATTTTTTGTTTTTGTATTTCGAATATGTTAAAGGTTGAATTTTACAAGTCCTTATAAACTATATAGCATATATAAATATAGTTTTTTAGTTGTTTTCATTTGATAGTACGTATGCAATTGAGACACATGTTAATATATGTACATTGTTTGTAATGTATATATAGGTGTTGCATACTTAATGATAAGAGTTTGCTTTTACATTAACATATTATTGATAACGAAAGAATAAATTATTGTTTTTTGTTACAAATTTTTTTCTAAAAAAATTACTTTATTGTCTTATAAAAAATTAAATTGTTTCGATATCTATTTAACATTGTTGCTATAGTTTGAAATTATTCTGTTGCTTTGGACAAAACTTGAAGCAATATTATTTGTTTTGTTGCCTAAAGAAATTTTATTGTCTTATATTTATAGGAGCATCTTTTTATTGCCTTATTCAAAAGGCAACAATAATTGAACTTATAGTTACGCTTTTGTTTGTTGCTTCAAGCTCTTCTTGCTATAGTAACATTTATATTTTTTTAAAAAAGTAATTTTACAATTAATCGCATATCTATAAATAAGTCTTCAAAAAAAAAAATCAAACATCATCCTGTTTTTTCATCTCAAATCCTTCGTAACGATCAACTTTCCTTGTCTAGCATTAAAATATTCTTTAAGATATCAATTTAATCAACTTAAATGGATTTACATCATGATTTTAAATGATCCTATTATTGCTGGTCTTGTTTACCTTAATTATGAGATATCAAATTAATTTTTTTTCATTTTACATTATATCTTCAGATTTGATATGTTTTAACCATATTAAGTAAATCATTACTAAACTACTTTATATTCATTAAGAAAAAAAAGTATGAATATTATTCATTCAAGTATGACGATAAAAACCAGTTTCAGTGCCTTTAAAATGTTTTTGATATCTGAAAAAAAAAAGGGACCCACGCGATCCAAAAGTGAAAAGTCAAATTCAAATAGTCAATGCTCAACTAAAGCAGAGGTGGCAAAATGGCCAGCGACGTAGTAATCTCCGGTTGTGAACAAGCAAAGTAAAAGCATTGTTTGTTCCGAAGTTAACGAACTTTGCCGCGAACTCTCTCTTTTGGACTTTACCCATTTTACACGTACACGGTACACTACCTACCCGTCTTTGTCTATTTGTCCTATCTCTCCTCTCTCCACGTGTCTAGTTCCACCCCCTCTTTCTCTCGCTGGACAGTAACAACCATCGTTTCCCTTTCTTTCTTTTGTTCCTTCGTGTTCTTTGTTGTTGATTTGGACCAATACGGCTACTGTCAATGTCTATGGCATGGAGTTTGTGGACTAACACATTTGGGTTTGGCAAGGGAGTGTTTTACAGCGATGAGATTAATGGATTGGATTGGTGGGAAGAAATCGATGAATGTGAAGAATGGCAGAGAAGCATTTTCTATTTCTTGTCTGCATCTTATGCTCTTATCTCCTTTGTTGCCCTGGTAATTATGTTTCTAGATTCCCTTCACTTTCCCATTTTCCTGATATTTCAGTTCTTAGCCTTCTACTGTTTCATTCCCGGAGAAAATGGCATCGTTTGAGAGTTATTACCATTCAATGTACAAAAATGTGATATGTTAGTGAAAAAGATCGATGGCTTTCCATCTCTCTACGAAACAAGCAAGTTTAGATTTCTATGTGTGCTTTTCATGGAGATTAGGACATGCCAAATGGTCTAAGGCACAGCTTTCGGCTTTTGCTAAGAGTTTTTTTTTCCGCGGTCACTTGCCTATCAAACGGAATGAAATCACCTGTTCCATAATTGCTGTACCAATGCTGTTCCATTGCATCTGGTCCACATATCTTTGTGGGTCCCATATAAATGTATGGACCAGATGCAATAGAACAGCAATGGCACAGCAATTATGAAACAGGTGATCTGATCCCGGTCCCTATCAAACAAGCTAACTAGATTCAAATTCTTATTTAGATTTGCGAGTCTTTATTAACAATGAGATTCGCTATTTAACAATTAGCTGTAAACATTTATTGCACCCATTTTTGTGTCTGGTCTCTGAAAGTACGATGTTTTCGGTACGTTAGAAATTCACAAATGGAGTAATCTCACATCGCAAAGAAAAACAAAAATGAAGTGAATTATATACAAAGATAGGATTCACAACCCGTAATCTTAAGGTTTTGAGTTAAGATATAATGTCTTGATTATACATGAGCTCACTAATTCAGTATAATTTTCCCCCAGACTCCCTCAAAACCCTTCATTGTTACCAGAGCTAGGTTGACAAAGTCTAGAGAATGGCAATTCATAGATTTGGGTCAAATGAATGATGACTATGAAGTAACTCAAATGGCTTCGCATAACTTATGGGTTGAGAGGGAGCTAGTCCTATATAGATAGTTTCACTTATGAAGGAGAAATGTTGGAAATTCACAAGTAGAGTAACCTCATATTAGAAAGAGACTTAAGGATGAAGTGAGTTATTTACATAGATAGGACTCATAACTTATAGCCTTAAAGTTTTAGGTTGAGATATATGCCCTAATTGTTTATGGGCTCATTTATATCCACTCCAATTTCTCCCCAGTTCCCCTCAAAACTATTCACAGTAACTTGTCTAACGTCGATAATGGTGTTAGAATTCTCTTCAAACTCGTCCCTACAATTTAAAACCATCATAAATAATCTTTAGTGTGTAGCCCTATTTTGATACAAACATGACCTTTCGGTGATCACAATCACTCTTTTGTATTGTAGGAACGACGAACGAGTGAATACAAGTTAGATAATAATTAAATTTAAGTATTTTTTAAGAGACACGGTCGTGTAGGATGTTACACATCTATGTCCTTTACTCATATGATCGTGTGGGTCAATCGTGTAAGTCACTAAAAATGTGTGCATAAGAACACATTTTTATGCACATATTTTTATGAAGACTTGAAAACAAACATTTTCATGTACACTTCCGTTTTCATGACATATCACGTAGCTCTCTAAAATTATGTACATTCATGGTATCTTTAAATTTAAAAGGGGCATGATCACTTACACGATCATATATGTGACCTCGTACAGTGCATAAACTTTTGGAATAAAAAAAGAAAAAGCTATAGGTTTTATAGATAACTAGCTAGAGCAATGAAAAGTGAAGAAATACTGAGTGAGAGTGAGCGAAAAAAGTTTTTCATTCTTTTGTTGATAATTTATAGCGATAAGTTGTTTGTAGATATATTGTTTTCAGGGTTAGTATGAGAAGAGTGATAAGTCAACTTGTTTTTTAGTCCTAAAACTTGATGGGATAACTTTTAGTTGTACTTTAATATAGTTTTGAGCAAGGTCTAATAGCTCTAAATTCAAATTCTTGTAAATTCTTATTTAAATTTTGTGGATTTGCTTATTGATTTGGCCTAGAGTTTTTACCTTTGCTTTGGAAGGTTTTCAATGTAAATTTGATGTTCATATCTTTATCTTTTTGTTCATACTAATCTAAATAATTTTTTTGGAATTATTGAGTTTTGTTTATGACCTTTAATTGAGCTTGAGAGAGTTATGTTTTGAATCCCTACAAGTGGTATCAAAGATAGGTTGACAAAGCTCAATGAGTAGAGAATCTTGGAATTGGGTCATAAGAGTGGTTCACAAAGTGACTCAAATGTCTTTACATTAATATAGGTCGAGGGGGAGTTAGTCTAATGTAGATAGATCCATTTGTAAAGGGGAGATGTTGGAAATTTATAAGTGGGATAATCCGACATTAGAAACAAACATAAAGATAAAGTGATATATATATTATGATAGGACTCGTAATCCATTACCTTAAGGCTTTAAGTTGAGATACGATGTCTTAGTTGTATATGAGCTCATTTAGACTTAGTCCAATTATTCCCCAAAAGCCACCTCAAAACCATTAATGGTATTAGAGCCATCAGTTATGGAAGGTGGAAACAAGTCTATGGTCATCTTGACGTCAAGAAACAACTAAATTTAGAGGTCCATGATAGAGGACCTATTGTACTACAAGGATATCCTTTAATCCTATTAATGTGGATAGAGATATGAAGGATGATGTTCTTTTTAAACCATAGAAGATATGTCAAATAGAGAATGGGAAAATATGAAGAAGAAAACTCTAGGCATAATTTGATAATGGATTGATATTAGTATGTCCAACCATGTTCCTAAGAAACTGTTCCTTTTAAGTTGTGAAAAAAGATGAAAGGTCTCTACAAAAAGAGGGTTGCCCATAATAAGGCCTCTCTAATTAAGGGGCTAGTAAAGTTAAAGCTAAAAGTTGAGAAATTTGTGTTGGAGCACCTTAGTCATTTTCAAGTAACAATCAACGAGATGACCACTATGAAGATCATTCTTGGTGTCAAGCTTTAAGCTTTGTACCTATTAAGTTCACTACCAAATAGTTGGGAAACGTTGGTGGTGACAATTAGTAATTCAAAGAGAGTTCCCAAAAGGCATGGTAAGTCTAAGAATAGATCGAAGTCTAGAAGCAAAAGAAAAGGTAAAAACATGTCACTATTACACCAAGCCAGGTCATATTAAGAGGTTTTGCTATAAGTGGAAGAGGGAACAAAAAAGGTAAGGCTTTTAAAATGATGCAGATGATAAGAATACGACTGTAATAGCTACAAAGCATAGATGACAAAGTGTCCCTAATTTATGCAAAAAATGAATGTTTCCATGTTAATGATTTGAGTTCTAAATGGTTGATTGATACAAGAGCTTCTTATCACTGTATTCCTAAGAGGGAGTACTTCTGAACTATAGGTGCAGAGATTTTGGTTATGTTAAGATAAGAAATCAAAGTTTTGTCAAGACTATAGGCATGGGTGATATCTAAGTTCATCAGACTAACATCAGATGCATGCTAAAGTTAAGAGATGTACAACATATACCCGATTTGAGGTTGAATTTATTGTCAGCTAATGTGTTAGGTAAAGAAGGATTTTACTACAAGTTTGGGGATAGGAAATGGAAACTATATAAGAAAGCAATGATAGTTGCTTAAGGAGAGTTATGTTGTACATTGTAAAAGACACACTTGAAGTTGACGGTAAAGAAGGATATATAATTGTAGAGCATACTTCTCCTAATCTGTGACATCAGTAATTGTGGCATAGAGTGAGAAGGGAATCAAGCTGTTGGCTGGTAAATCCTTTATCTCGATCAATAAAACCTTCCTCATATTCCTTGTGATCATTTTTGGCAACAAAGTAGCATAAAATCTTTCAAAAAAAGATCTATAAAGATGACGGAAAGATTAGATTTGGTGCATTGGTCCCATTAAAAAGGATACATTATGAGGTAACAAATATTTTGTTACATTTATTGATGATACTTCAAGGAAGACTTGAATATACATGTTGAAAGAAAAGTGTCAAGTCTTTGAATTTTTTTAAAAGTTTCATGCCATCGTAGAAAGGGAAATAGAGAGGAAATTAAAAAGCCTATGAATAGATAATAGATGAGAGTATACATCTAAGTAGTTTGGAGATTATTATGCATTCCATGTCATTTCAAAAGAGAAGGTCAGACTTCATACTCTATAACATAATTGTATTATCGAGAGAATTATTCGAACAATTAAGAAGAAGAATTGTTGCATGCTCAGATAAGCTGCTAAAGACATTTTGATTTGAAGTAGTTAGACCTACCATCTATGTAATCAATTGAACTCCTTCAGGTTCCTTAAAATAGAGTGAATAGGTAAAGATCCCTTATACCAAAATTTTAGGGTATTTGGTTGCAAGGTGTTTAAACAAGTACCTAAGGAACATAGACAGAAACTTAACTCAAAGATGATAACTTGCATATGTGTTGGTTATAACAATGATCAGTTCAGCTTCAAACACTATAGCCCAAAGAAGCATAAATTTATTAGGAGCAAAGATGTGGTATTCTGTGAGCATGAGATAGGTAGGAGGTGATACTACTTATAATAGTTCATCTTATGATGTTGTTAATATTTTTCTAAGTTCAATCTCTGTTGATCAGCCTACAGGTTGAGGAGATGAACATGTTGATAGTGATCTAGTATTACCTGATAATGATAAGCTACACAAACCACATCTAGTTAATGGTAAAGATAAGTTCACTGAAAATAATGAGCAGAAGGAGCAACCTAGTCCATCAGTGAATGATATTAAGCTTCAATGGTCAACTACAGAGAAAAACTACAAAGAAAAGGCCTTCTAAACAGTATCTGAGTTTTGAATATTTTATAATTACCACTAAGGGGGAGCTTGAGAATGTGCAAAAGGTAGAATCATAGGAAGGATAAGATCTCTAAATCGTAGCTATGAAAGAGTATATGAGTTCTTTAAAGAAAAATGAAACATATGAGCTAGTGAAGATTCCAAAAGGCAAGAAGGCATTGAAAAATAAACAAGTATTCAAGATAAAAAAGATGGTAAAAAGTTGGTGAAGCATAAAGCAAGAGTAGTAGTGAAAGGATTCAACCAAAAAAAGGCATAGACTTTGATGAAATCTTCTCACTAGTGTTCAAGATGACTTCAATATGAACAATGTTGGGTCTAATTGCCAGTTTGGACATTGAACTCGAGTAATTAGATGTTAAGACAACCTTCTTATATGGAGATTTGAAAAAGGAAATATATATGGAGCAACCAGAACGATTCAAGTTTAAGGGCAATGAGTATTTGATTTGCAAGTTGAGGAAGTAGTATCAGAAGTTCAACTCCTTTATGATAGGTAATGGTCACAAGTGACCATATGTCAATCCTTATGTTTATTTCAAGAAGTTCACAAGTGGAAACTTAATCATTCTTCTTCTACATGTAGATGATATGTTGATTGTGGTCAAGATGTTAGAATAATTCAAAAATTGAAAGATAACTTGTCTAAATCCTTTAATATAAAAGATTTAGGACTTGCAAAGCATATTTTAGGAATGAAAATAATTCGAGATAAGAAGAGTAAAAAATTGTGGCTTTGCAGGATATATATATTGAACGACTATTAGAAAGGTTCAATATGAAGCATGTTAGAATGTTATGGAACCTCACTTCAAGCTAAATAAGTGTGCATGCCCTTTAATAGAAAATTAGAAAGATAACATGTCTTCTTTTTCATACTTATGGTAGTAGAGTCTTTGATGCATGCAAGAGTATTCATAAGATCAGATATTGCATAGGCTGTTAGGTTAGTGATTAGGTATTTTCCCAATATGGAGAAGGTTCACTAGGAATTAATGAAATGAATTTGAGATACCTACAAGGTACATTTAAGTAGAGTTTATGAAATGGTGGTGGGGAACTAATTCTAGAACGTTATACAAATACAGATATTACTGGAGATCTTAATGGTAGAAAATCCATTTCAAGTTTATAGGTGAAGCCATTTCATGGTAATCCAACTACAAAAGTGTGTAGCTTTATCCATGATTGAAGTAGAGTATGTAGCTATTATAGAAGCTAATAAGGAGATGCTTTGGCTAAAAAGGTTCTTTCAAAAGTTAGATATAAAGCAAGAAGATTGTGTGGTATTTTGTGATAGTCAAAGTGTTATAAACTTGAGCAAAAATAATATATCTCATTCACACACAAAGCACATAGATGTTAGATACCATTGGTTGAGTTATATGACTGAATTGTTATATCAACTTGTTTTAAATCCTGAAACTTAGTGGGAAAACTTGTAATTATGGTGTGACAATTTTAAGCAAGGGCCAATAGTTTAGAATTTAAAATCTTGTAAATTCTTATTTGAATTTAGTGAATTTACTTGTTGGTTTGTCCCATATTTGTTACCTCTACTCTGGAGGGTTTTCCACGTAAATTTGGTGTTTGTGTCATTATATTTTCATTCTCATGCTGATCTAAATAATTTTTTTTGAGTTGTCAACTTTTGTGTGTGATCTTTAATTGAATTTGAAAGAGTTGAGTTTTGAATCCCTACCCACTTGCTTTGGGACCTTTCCTATTAACTCCCTTTGTGTTTATGATTATAATTTTATGGAAGAATTTGAAGTCATTCTTACCTTATAATACAATCAAGTTTTCTTTTACTGAATTCTTAGACGAATTTAATGATTAGGATCTTTCTGATCATGCAACACAACTAATTAAAAAACTGAACTCGCAATTAGTTGTGATGAGGAAACAAATCCTAGTTGTAGTTTCATTTACTGGCTAGAGACTTCTATAACTTGATGGAATGCCTAAAATGAAAATATTGGTGGCTTCACCCAATCACTACTTATGAATTGTACTGATATAAGAGTTGGATAAAATAAGGAAAAAGTGGGAAGATATGTTCCTTATTTTTCCTCTACTTTACATAAAGGCTCTCTAAGTTATAACATTCAGGATATTTTATTATGCTATTCCTAAATCTTGGTTTTGTTTCTTTCTTATGTGATAATAGTTATTTGAATTGATAGGTACAACTTTGCCGTATCCAAATGAGAGTACCAGAATATGGTTGGACAACACAAAAGGTCTTCCACTTGATGAATTTTATTGTGAATGGATGTAAGGATCGATAATAGTTTTCACAATTCTACTTTACCAATTGTTGAGATTTATAACAACAAATAACTCTTTGTGGCAGTGAGGGCTGTGCTATTTGGACTATACAAAAGTGTTTTTCTCATTAGGCCAAGGGTATGCATCTAACATCGAAAATTACAGTAATCCACTTGATGTATGGGATCCCGTTTGGGCTAGCATCTATAAATACTTTTACCATTTTTGTTAATGAGTGAAATGTTTTACCTTGAAAGAAAAATCATTTATCTTTTCCAAAAAAAAAAAGAAAATTGTAGCTCAAATAAAAATATATGATTTATTAACTTCCACTACCAACATGATTTTACTATTGATATTATTATTCCTCATCCCCATCTATGACATTTTACATCAAATGAATCATTTTATGAGCCAGTAATGCTTAATACTACCACTATTATAACCATCTCCACTACCTTCATCGTAATTTTTATGGCATATTGTAAATATCTTTGTCCTTCTTTTTTGAAAGTTGAATATAATTGTATTAATCTCATGAGAATTATAAAAACAAAGTCAGCTTTACAATCCCAACTCTTCACTAAGCATTTCACTCATACCATTCAGTTTATCCATTTTAGTACATGTTGGCTCAATTACTCTCTTTTTTTTTTCTCTCACTCTTTTGCACTCCTTCCTCTTCAATTAAGAATATGATGTTCTTTTTGTTCCTGCTTGCTTATATGGAGTTGAAATAGTAGCTTGTTCATCTTTCTGCGTTAATTGTGAGTTTAGTATCTCCAAAGCCTTATTGTATTTCCTTAGTAACTCCCGTTCTTACCTTTTTATCCTACTATCTTCTAGTTTTTTCATGACTTCTCTTTAACGTTGCACTAGTTCTTCCAATGCATTCTGCTTGGTGAGGAACATAGGATCATTATTGCTCTTTATGATTCCCCTCAAATTCCATTTAATTGTTTTTAGTTTTTGTAAACATAAAAAATTCTTAGGTTCCCTTATTTCAATCTTTATGCCTTTTTAGGCTGCCTCAATAAAACTAGGATGTTTCATCGGGGAGTTGTATAACCTAAAAGGGGTCTTCCTCTTTCTTACTATAACTTCGCAATCTATAAAGATAGGATTGTGATCAAATGTAATATGCTCTCCAAAAGTTGATGAGCTCATAGACATAGTTGAATCCATTGTGCATTTACTAGGCATTTATCTAGTTTTTTTTATCTGAAACCGATCTCCTATTTGCTTCTTAGTCCAAGTAAAAGTGCTCCCAAGTCCTTTAAGGTCTGTTAGTCCAGTATTCTCAAGAAGGTTCTATAACTCTCGATATTTTTGTCTTGACCACTTGCAACCCCATATTGCCTCTCTAGAGTTCAAGAATCAATTGAAGTCTCCTACTAAGGAATAAGGACCTCTCACATAGTTGTGCATTCTATTAATTTCCTCCCACAGGTATTGTCTTTGCAAACCATGGTTTGTGGCATAAATCACAGACATCTTGATATGTTTTTTTGTGTGTTGATCTCAATTAAATCATAGTGAATAACTTGATCTGTGCGTGACCAACCAACTAGTCTGAGTATTGATGGCTTAAATGCCATTATTATTTTTCCACAGTGATGTTTCTCATGATTTGTCAAAAATCTCCAGCTTCTATCAAGAAACCATATACTCTTTCCTACTACGTCTTCCTTGATCTTGGTTTCAAGTAATCTTACAAAATTAGGCTATCTACTGATAAATGGATCTTTCACTACTAATTGTTTATTCAGGCTATTAAGGTCTCTTAACATTCCATATTAACCTTTTCATGGTTACTTCTTCCCACTTCCTCTTTGTTCTTCTTCCTACCAGTTCTTATTATTCTAACCTAAAAGAACTGGATACAAGAAGAAAGACATGTAGCTCTACATTTTTTCTGAAGAACTTATCCTCTAATTTACCATTGTTCTATGTTTCTTCAATAAGTTGGGACTTCTTATTGTAATAGGCATTTGAAGTTATGCTTTTGGATGTTCCCAGTCTTCTATTTTTCTCCACATATACGTTACTTGTGTTGTTTTGGGCTGAGATATATCATCAGGTAAATCTTCTTTGCCTTTTTACTACGGGTTCAATAGAAGTTTCACCATTTTTCTAAAATTGATGCAAGTGATCTCATTACATATATGATTCAGGCGAGGAGTCTTCCAATTGATAAACTAAGGCCTACTTATTTCACCGTCAATTCAGTAATATATATCACGCAGGTAAGGGAAAACATCCAACCTTATTGTGTGGAAATTCGTCGAGCTCTATTTGTACTTGCTACCTGACATGTATCATGATCTCAGGCATGCATCTGGATACTCATGAGACTAAGCAAGAGCCCTGTGGCTGATGAAGTTGGAAAGCTCTTCTTTGCAGGTCAGTTTTACCAAGAATGATGTCCTTTGCGTTTTTCCTTTACTATGTCATCATATTTTCTTTTCACCTAAAATATTGTTATCACTGGTGGTTTCATGAACCTAATGGTAGCAGGAATTGCCACTAATTTATTCGATTCTCTCGCAGTTATCTCATTATGTGCTTCTGTCGGATTCTTGATATATGGTGGGAGGTAAATATTTGAAATGAAAGCCTAAGGCAGCTGATGTTCGTAATGTCATGGTTGATACGTTCTCTATTGCCTTGCTTCAATATTCCAGGCTATTTGTGATGCTGAAACGATTTCCAATTGAATCTAGAGGTCGTCAAAAGAAGCTTTATGAGGTTTGTGCCAGAGGTGTATGTATGCCACGTGATATAGATTGATATCAAAAGCTGTATATCATTCGTTTTCTTTTTTTCTTTCGTAGATTGGAAAGCATCTTATTATTGTTTTCACTAGCCTGAAATAGCTTTAAGACATTCTATTTCTGTTAGTCTGTTACGTTATAAGCATACACTGGGTTTTATAATAGTGGCATTGTTTTGACAGGTTGGCTGCGTAACAGGAATTTGTTGTACTTGTTTCTTGATAAGATGCTTCATCGTGAGTCTAATTTGATTGAATTTTATATGCATACCTCAAAGCTTTGCATCTTGGATGAGTACAGTGACATTTTTTGTTTATGGTTTAGGTTTCCCTTTCAGCGTTTAACAAGAAAGCAGATATTGATGTCCTCGATCATCCTGTTCTGAATCTTATCTATTACGTGGTATGTTTGGGATTCTTATGATAAATAAAAAGGTTTATGTCCTAGTTGTCTTCGTAGTCTCCACGGAACTATCATCCACAAAAAGGGGCAGTAGGGCCTGCTGGTAAGATGACCTGAAGCAACTTGGATACCGTTTTAGATGATCTTGATACCGTGGATTAGAAAACAATTGCTGGACAAACAATAAGCCTTCCATTTACAAGCTATGAACTGACTTGTGCATCACTTTATGTTACCCTTTTGGTATTTGTTTGTGCAGTCGGTGGAGGTTGTGCCATCAGCTATGGTGCTTTTCATACTGCGGAAGTTGCCTCCCAAGCGCATTTCTGACCAATATCATCCCATCAGTTAGAACAATTTGCTTGTCTTGAAAATGTGTACATTCCGAGAACTGGTTGATCAATTGCCAGGTTACCGTGCTGAGGTGCTAGTATATTACGTAGTCCATAGAACTTATCCACTTCTGCTAGCTCTTTCACTCCCGTAATCGTAAAAGATTTTTTGTTTACTATTTTGGCTTGCAAGTAGTGTAATAAATAAGATCATTTCATTCTTTTGTTTTACTATTGGAGATTCTCTTTAGGTGTAAATTGTTAGAAAATTGGGACAGGCTCAACTGTAGCAGAATAATTACGAAACTTTTTCATATTTTAATTTCCTAAAACTCAAAATCACTTTAATTCTATAAAATAATCGACACATTAATCATAATAAAGAGTAAATCTTAATCTGTATCTTATTTCGAAGCTTGATCTTTTTCTTATCGTATCCCTTAAACCATTTCTAAAATCGATCCATCTTAACTACCATATAGCCGCACAAGTGTCCGACTTTTAACGATATCCACAAAACATATATATTGAGAGAATTCTACAACTGTTGCAGAGATGGTTAAGTAAGGAGTGCTAGCTTCATTATAGCTTAAGCCTATTTATAATAGATTTTGAATCTTTTAGTAATTTAATTAAAAGTAATTATAATTATGAATAATTCTAATTAAATATTAATTTTGCCCAAATAAGATCTAATATCTCATATTGATCCTTATTTATTAAAGTACTATACAATTCATTAAATCAAAAAACAATCTAAACCATTTTATCCTAGGCTTTATCTCTCCTAAATCCATATCTTAATTAGTTCATAAATAAATAAGAAATAATAATATGAAAGTAAGAATGAACAAAAGAAAAAAGTTATCAACATGAGTGTTGAATCTTGAAATCTTGATGAATCTTATTCAAAATTTTGTTCTTCTGGCAAGAATGGCTTTGTCTATGATGTTTCACAATTTTATTTGGCTCTTAAATGAATCTTATGGCTTTAGATCTCTTCTATGGCTAAAAGGTATTTTCTTTCATGTTGACTCTTCTTTTGGTAATTCAAACCCTAATTTTTAATGCCCAACATGACCTAACATAGGTATATGTATATACCTTGTTGTTTTTTTACCATATTTTATAATTTTTTTTGCATAAACCAGCACCATTAATATAGGGCTATATATGCATCATAATGGTGAACATGGATTGAACATGAGGGTGTGTAGGGTGAGCAAGGAGAAAAGAAAAAGGCCCCTATTTGAATATAACCCAAATATAGAGGTATGTAGGTGTCATATTTCTTGGATTGTAGATTTTTAGTAGAAATAGAATAGGGCATTGGAGAACATAACCAATAACACACTGTCATGTTCCTACCATGTTCATTAATCTTCATTCACTTCTTATAAAGTTACACCAGATGTGTAGCACCCCATTATCGTAGGGTACATATCGAGACGCCTTGCGAATATTCTAGTACATAACCTATGATAATGGTGTGCTATGTTCAATCACAACATTCATTTAACATGGCATAATCTATCCTTATTCTCATATACGACATCATCAAGGAAATCACAATATTTTAAAACCAAAATTTTTCCTCATTTCATTTCATAAAACCAAACGTTTATACAATGTACCTTTCAATCATCCATACATGTACATCATCATATCCTAATACAAAATATGCTACATAAAAGAGGAAATATACAAAAATCTATCTAATCTATCCAATCACAGCTGACCGACCTTTTAGCCATTTCTTCTTTTTCTCAAAAGTACAAGTCTACTCTGCTTTTAGTGTCTCATAGTAGCTAAAGTCGTCTCTCGGTCCTGAAAAGTCAACGTTGCAATTTTGGTGAGATTTGCGAACTCAATGAGGTAACCATCATCGATGGTTCACTCAATTCATGCATCACATCAATACATGGAACATATTATTCACATCTTTGCATATTCATAAAGTATCACCTTTCACTTTTAGAGCAATCGTAATGGTCATTTCATTCAGGTAAAATACATATATTAAGTATAAATGCAACGCACGTGAAACTCACTTTCATTTATTATTATCGTTGTGACCGAGTGCCTTTTTACTAGCTCATATCCCTTAGTGGATACCGAGCTATGTCAAATAATGTCCCGTATCCCTTAATAGATACCGGGTACATTCACAACCGAGCCTGAGGCTCTAATCACAATATGAGCTTTAAGCTCTTTATACTGGAGACTCCAGTCACGACTTTCTTTATCTTACATGCATTCATGTATTGAAATGCTTCACATATCATATTCTTAATCAATCACATGCTTGCACATTCACGTTCAAATCACATTTATCATCGGAACCAAGGTCCAACATTTAACATCATTATTGAATAACATTTATCCCGTCACATTCACATACAAGTAGCACTTCAATATCACAATCATGCATAAAGTCTCGAGTCTTCATTGTTCGACATCAACATAATCAAATCACATTCATTCAATAATTCAAACATAATATAAAACAAATAATTAATTGAGTGAGGCTGTCTAGGTTACTCACAGATCGCTTCCGAAGCTATTGCCTCGAAGTTCCGGCAACATCTAGATGTTGACGTTTCAGTTGCTCCTCTATATCAACCAACATACACAAATCACAAATTGGCACAATTATAAGTGTTTGTTAATGCACATGTATGTATATATAATATGCACAATGCATGTTCATGACAATCTTGGGTATATTATCAAATTTCATATCTTATACACATTCTCATTTTTAGCATTACTTTCATAATAACCAATTCTCATTCACATTTACTAGATACTTATTACTCATCTCCTTTGAATCATAACTACAATTATATGAACATCTTCATTTCATTAAATTCATGCCTTTGGTACTTTAATATCAACAATTCACTCATTAATGTTATTCTAACATTATAAGATCAAACATTATCCGAACTCTCATTTCTTCTTATAACATCTCCAAAATTCTAGACCTTCGGGTCTACTGCTCTTGATCATTTAAATAATGAAATTGAAGAAATTTGGCAATGCTTTCTTCTAGAAAATTGTTCTCCTTTCTCTTAAGTTTCTAATGACACCAAGATCATTCAATTAGGTTCAGTAATATGAAAGTTATACCCCAAATATTTTCGGGTCATTCTTATACTAGAATAGTGCTCTGTACTCAACTTCTATCTAGAAATTGAAATTCTTAAAGACTGAATTGGAATTCGATTTCTTCATACAATTTGTATTCATATGTCTTTTGATTACTCCAAATTAAAAATTATCTCATTTGGATAACTAAAAATCAAGATATTGTCAAAATACCGAAACATGTTTAAGTTGTGCAGGAAAGTTGGCTGCGACGAACTTTTCTTGAGAGTAAATTCCTAGTGAAATTACTGCAAGTTTACTGCGGTGAACTAAGGGGTTGGTCGCGGCGAACTTTTTCAGAGAGGCGACCGCGACGAATTAAGGAGTTGGCTGCGATGAACTTTTCCTGAGAGGAAAATTCCTCGGGAAATCTTGCAAGTTGGCCGCGGCGAACCAAGAAGTTGGCTGCGGTGAACTTTCACAGAAGCATTACTCCTAACATCTAACATCTCACATCTAACACATCTTTCTCTTATCCAATCCTTCTTATAGCACAATATCACATTACTCTATGTTTTCCTTAACTCAAAACTCATTTTAATTCATCTTAAAAAGACCCAAGAAACTCAGGTATATCAACAGTAAAAACACATATATGTATATCACCAAAACAAAGCATACATCTTTCTACTTCATTTACTCTTCATTCTTGATAGAATTGAATTATCTTATATTTTCTTATGTATTTCCATGTGATTTCATTCCTATTCTCAAGATAAAATATTTAACTTGTGTTCAATTTGTGTTGACTACTAGGTTGGATATGATGATACATTTGAGACCAAAAATTGAAGCACAATTGAAAAAAAAAAGATAAAGTTTGGTGGTTGTGCTGCATTTCACGCAGCAACACATGTGTTAACGCTGCATTTAAGCAGCATCCAAGGCACAAGCAGAAGGTATGCGAGAGGGTTTTAAGGAGGAACAAAGTTTATTCGTCTTATCATGGTACAGTGGCAGCACAAATACAAAAAAACAAAAAGCAAAAACGCAAAACGTGGGGAGTTGCTTAGACGGCTAATTGCTATGGCTTGCTGGAGTGCACAGCTGGTGGACGTAGGGGTGGAGAGAAGTTTGTGAGTAGCTGTATGGAACACCATTAAACTCCCACATTTAATTGTCCCATCATGATCAGTAAATAGAAGAGATTAAGTTTGAGAGTGTCGAAGCAAATGGGAGATATGACTTGTGGATGGAACATGAAAATAGGTATGGAAGGCTAGTTTTTCGACACTGGTTCAATGGGAATATCGATGCCAAGTCACGGTTAAGCCATTTCTATCATTTTATAGTTATAACTTCTTTTCGGATTGCTGTGTTGTTGGTGTTGATTTGATTGGTTTTGGGATGAATGATCTTAATATGTTATTTTAATTGTTTTATTTCGAACCTATTGTTAAAGCATTGATTATAATCCGTAATTGTTACTTTTGATGCTTGTGAGTAGCATCTAATGATCGTTAATCGTTAGGAACAACAGGACTTAGGTTAGATAACCCGAACGTATGAGGTTATTGCCTATATTGATCGTTTTCCAACTCATAATGTGATTGCCAAGTTGAATCTAGAGATCGTATCCTAGGTTATTTGATAGTTAGGTTTAATTAATGATCGTATCTTGATTAAATGCAACCTAAGGGAAAACTGAGAGATTTGTAGAGCATTCTATTAGTCTTAGATCAATAGTCCAAAAAGAATTGCAAAGACTTTAGAATGAAGGAAAATGCTTAATTGTGTTTAGGCCGAGATTGACCCCTAGAACCGGACCTTCCTTATACTTAACACTTTTCTATTTTTCGATTATTTGTTTTAATTTGTTTTTGATAGTTTACTTTTACTTTAATTTCTAAATTGTTGAAATCCAAAAACCCCCCATTTACTTTCCTTGCATCAATTAATTTCGCTACGAAAATTAACCGAACATTCCCTGTGGATTTGATCCCGACTTACTATAACTACAAATTTTAGTGTGCAGAGTCAGGTAAATTTTGCAGTGCACTTGACACGCGCTGTCAAATTTTGGTGTCGTTGTCGAGGAGTGTGGTAGCTTAATTTTTGAATTTGATTTTAGTTGATATTTTGTGAATATATTTGCTTATAATCATTCTTTTTGTTACTTGTTAATTTTTAATTGTCTATTAGTGTTGGTGCATGGTAGTGACCAGATCTCCTCATAGAGAAATTGAGCAACTTGATCCGGAGATCGAGAGAACATTGCGGAGATTGCATAGGGAAGCAAGGTCAACTTTGGTA
>JANKOE010000005.1:25348204-25377217 GCA_026284465.1 Erythroxylum citrifolium
ATACATGCATTTATTAAAGGAATACCTCATAATATATTATTAACAAATCATAATGTTAATACATGAATCACAAATGTTCATTGGCCTAGGGCACACTACTAACATCAGATGCAGTAGACGAAGCATCAAATGCAGAAATACTTTCGGTAGTTGTTCCAGAAAAGCTTCGACCTGCAACAACTTGGAATTTGTGGTTTAAGCGAAGAAGGAGGTCCACTTGATATCGTCTGTAGTATTCGCATAGGAGCAACAGACGAATCCCCGATGCTATACACAACCTACTTACGACAGTAGTATCAGAGTTGCACGGTTCACCATACTTGGACTGAGTCAAAACTATGGCAGGTACGAGCTTTCCTGTTATCAACTTGCAGAGTATTCAGACAAATATACCAGTTTTAATAGGTGAGAACTATAAAGCTTGGGCTCTCAGAGTAGAGGATTGTCTTAAGATATATGAATGTTGGAATGTAGTCAATAAATGAGTAGTCAAAAATGAGGGAACAACAGATTTGACAAGAATAAGTCAAGACAGAGACAAAGATTTTAAGGCCCTTATTTTTCTGAAATTTGTGGTGAGTGAAGCCATTCTTTTGAGACAGGCAGGATGTAAAGGTGCTAAAGAGCTGTGGGACATATTAAAGCTAGAGTGTGTAGGCTCAGCTCAGTCACTGAGATTGAAGAAACAGGCTATGATGAGAAACTTTGAAAATTTTTCAATGAGGGATGAAGAGAATGTGACTGCTGCAAAATCCATATTCATGAGTTTAGTGCAACAACTGAAGGAGTTTGGTGAGAATACTAGCACTGAGAGGCTGGTTGATAAGTTTCTGAGTATATTACCCTTGAGGTTTGAAGCTAGCATAGCACTAGTGGAATGACAGTTTAGCAATGATCCTGATTCAGTGACATTGGAGCAGGTTATCAATTTGCTTAAAATGCATGGAGAGAGGCATGGGATTAGAAGAGAAGGAGAAGAGTATGCCTTGAAGGCTGAGCATTTTAAAGTGCTAGAAAACCCATCAATCCACACCCAAACATAAAATCTGAACCAAAACCTCCTTGAACCAAATGCAGTGCAACTACAGATGCCTCAACACTCACAAAATCAGCCACAAAACACCCCAAATCCTTACCAGATGACATCATTTCCTCAAAACCAGTCCTATCAAAGCCAAATGCAATACTAGATGCCCCAAGTATATCCTCAAACACAATTCCCTCAACAAATGCCTTATCCAAACTATCCACAAAACTTCTAAAACATCAATCAATATCCTGGAACTAACACCAACCAAATGCAAAGTGGACATAGAACTATAAGATGGGGAATGTTTCCAAATTGTAGATTATGTAGGAAGAGTAATCATGCTGCTGAAGAGTGTTATTAGAATGAGAATGTGGATTGTAGTCATTGTAGGAAGAGGGGACATTCGAAGATAGTGTGCTATGAGAAGTGGATGATAGAGTAACAAAACCCAGAAAGTCCCATTTTTAGAAAGCCACCACCAATACATCCCCTACAAAGACAAAACACTTCATCAAACCAAATGCTAATTCAAACACAGCCCTACCAAAATATTCCTGGATCACAAGTTTACCAAGCACATTATGTTGCAAATTTTGGAAATGCGCAAATACCTCGACACTACCCTTCTCAGCCATTATGTCTCAACCTCAACCTTTTACATCCCAATCTTAAAAAACTCAGCCTTACACATCTCAGCCAACTTTGACATATCAGATACCTCATCAAGCCATACAAACACCAATGTCCAGCTTATCAAGTCAACAACCTCAAATTACATACCCGATAAACAACACTTTATCCCAACCTCAATTAGGAAACTGTCCAAACTTCCAAGGAAATCTACAAATATCCCTAACATTTAACCTGAATCATCACAATCTTCAGTTACTGAGGAGAATGTATTTGTAGTGGAAACCTGTCATAAAACCATCGAAACAGAGGAAAAGGAAAGAACAACTGAACAAGAGTTTGGAAATTTGATAAAACAATACTCAGCTTTGAAGCAGAAAAAGGAAATGGAGAAAAGCATTGAAGGACTGATAAGGCTAAGAGATTTAGCTGAGACGAACTTGGAGGAGACATTGGGAGAAATAGGGGATTTGAAGGGAGAGATGGAAAGGATTGTGAGGGAGAAGAATGAGATTGAAATAGAGAAAAATGGACAAGTAAGAAAGATTAATGAGTTGGATAAAGTAGTCAAGGAATTGAATGGGTCTTTATCAAGATTACAAACAGAGGGGAAGGCTATGTGTCAAAACATTTTGGAGTTGGAGAAGAGATGCAGTGAGGCAACAGTGAAGGAGAAGATAATGACAATGAAAATTGATGCTTTGGAGGGTGAAAAGAGAACGAAAGAAGAAACTATTAAGAAGTTATTTGAGGAAAAATATTTGCAAGAAAGTCGTATGAATGTTAATACAAGAGATGCAAGATCTCAAGAGAAGACATCTCAGTCGAAACCACAAAGCTCAAATAGCACTAAAAGTGATGGATCTTAGGAGGAGATATCAAGCGTAGATAGAGCTCATAAGGAAAGGGACCTAGCCTTGGTTTATAATGAAACTAACCCTTTATTTGATTTCAGGTGCAGTGATGCAGACGAAGAGGAAACAGATGAAGCATTGACAATTATTGAATGTGTTTTGCCAAGATGGAGATTTGAAGCTGTAAGGAAATTGATAGGTATGCAGGCTCCACACAAAAAAGGAGGAGCTGTTGAATTGTGTTGTTTCATGCAGTCTGCTATACTGAATCTCACAAAGGAGAGACGTTCGCTAAGGAGAGATGCTTCAAGACGGTCCAAAGCTGCAAGACGCTCCAAGACGATTCAAAGCTGCCAGACAATCCAAGACGAACCAACGAGCCTAGACGGTCCAAGACGGTCAACCTGAGAGGCGATCCAACTGCCAGATGGTCCATGATGATCCAACTGGTTTAGATGGTCCAAGACAATCAAAGCTAAGAGACAATCCAAGACGATCCAAGAAGACACAAAAGTTGAATAAAGCTGTCAAGATACTTTACCAAAAAGAATTCAAAGCATGATCATCAGAGCATGTCCAGTTTGTACCATATTATCAGAATATCATTTTTCATGGAGCCTCCAAAACCTGTAGCAGTTAATATATTGTCAAAGTTTGTTACCTTTAGAAAGCAAAATTGTCTGTATCTTTTGTTTTCCATTTTCAGCCATTGATGTAAGGTGGCACAAAAAAACGTGTAAGAGCTAATATAAAAAGCTCCAGTTTACTTCATTGGAAAAAAAACGAACATGAAAAACTCTATCATTTGGAAAGAGAAAAAATATACAAGAGAGTTGTTCTTCATCAATATGAGAAAAAACCTGTGTTTTCATTTTTGCTTATCTTGAGTTGATTGGGAGTTGTGTTGTGAAAAAAAACTTAGAGTGGAAAGAAACATACATTGATTCTGAAAAAATCCATTTCTAGTGTCTTACAACCATTCACCAAACACTTGAGAGAATTATACATTGTTCATTTGAGAGAAATCTTTTACTATACACTTAAACACTTGAGATGAAATAGTCTTTACATTTGTTAGAGATAACTATTCGAAAACAACAAAATCTGAATGTTGGTTTACTTTAGTTTACTTCATCTTGTATCAGACGTTATATCAGATGCAGCAAACAATGTATCAGATGCAGTAGACGAAGCATCAGATGTAGAAAGACTTTCAGTAGCTGTTCTAGAAAAGCTTCGACCAGCAACACCTTGGAGTTTGTGATTTGAGTGAAGAAGGAGGTTCACGTGATATCGGCTGTAGTATTCGTATAGAAGCAACATACGAATCCCGGACGTTGTACACAACCTACTTACGACAATGATAACAGACAAACATCTTTTGCCGCTTTATTTATAATTTCTCTCTTCTTTTGTTTGAGTTGGGAAAAGGGGAAGGTAGGAGTAGAGTGTGCTAGTTTCAGCACTGAAATGTCGTTTGCTTTTAAAGAATGAAAAGAGCTATCATCTTACATCTCTCCTTATTCAATGTCTCAAGAACTTGTCTCATACTCTTTTCGGTAGTTCCATCCTAACCGGGTTGATGGACACGTCATAGTTATGATTTATTATAATTTTCCATACATTTGTTAGCTTAAAATGTTGTTTCTCTGCTTTGCCTTTTGATTAAGGCCTCTTATTAGAATAAAAGAATGAGAATGAAATCACCCTTCAACCATTTAAATCCTTATGAATGAAAGCCAATTAGATGAAAAAAAATAGGCAAAGAGTGCATCAAAGAATTTTATAGATCACCAGAACGTGGTGCCAGTGAGATTTACTAGGCTAGTATTCCATTACAAGACAGGTAGTCAGGATTCAAATCCTCTTTAAACTCTGTTTTTAGATTAGTATTCGCTAGTTTTTTACCATAAAGTTAGTTGTTTGACCAATGACTTAAAACGCAGACTCCATTTTTTATGGTTAGTGGAGTTATCAACGAGCTTGGAACATCTAATATTCAGGTCCTGCCTTTTTGCTAATCTTCAACTGTACCACTTGAATATCTTTTTGTAGATCTTCTGACTGATGATTCTTATCGCGCTTGGCTTGCGTTTTTCTCTTTCTATACACATGTTGTGACTCTTGATGGCCGATGATTTCACATGCTATAATTCCAACCTGGTTTTGGACTCCATTTCTAGCTGAGATAATATCTTGGCATATACTGGGTTATTGGATCAATCCTGAAAGTGTGATAAGAATTAGAGTAATGATAAGAATGAGACCAACATTGCAAATAGAAGGCCCATCTGAATTAGACAACAACCCAAGAAGTTAGATGACTATGTGCCTAGTTAATGAATTGTTTTTTGTTAGATGGAGTTGTTTGAGGGTATTGTTGGAAACTTTGCTTTGTAATTTTGTTATGACGTTGTAGCTTGTGAAGGATTCGGTAGATAATGAATTATAGTGCACTTTTCCTCTCTACCTTCTCTCCTTTCTGCTTCTTCTTCTTCTTCTTCTTCTCATCATTGTCCCTTTAGTGTTTCTCTACAACCCATTTTCTGAAGGTTAGCCCCCTTAAAGTGGCTTTTCTTATCACTTTGGTGCTTTCATTGAGAGACGATTTCTCTCGTCAATCTAAATGGTTGAAGGCTCGAGGCAGGCAAGAATGAAGGAGGCGATTGCTCAACTTACAGCATTGCATGAGACCCAATCTACCCTCATCATAAACCAGAACACAAATATCGAAGCCATCACCGCATCCTTGAGAGATCTTACTCTTAGATTACAGACCTTAGATGCCAAGGTTGAGCGACAACTCCACAGGTCTTCACCATAAATTCAACAACAACCAACTCCTCCACCGTTTCAACAACAAAACACCCACCAACAACCCTTCGAACACCAACATCCTATTCCACCATCAATCAAAACAATGAGGCTCGATGTTCCCAGATTCAACGGTGACAACCCTTTAGCTTGGATATCACGCATCCAATGATACTTTGACTATTATAACACTCCGATTGCTCAATGATTGTTAATTGCTTCATTTAATCTAGATGGTCTCGCTCTAGAATGTTTTGATTGGATGAACAATAGTAATTTGATTGTTAATTGGGATGGGTTTTTACTGGCTGTTGAGAAGAGATTTGGACCTTCGGAATACGAAGATTATTTTAGGAAGTTAAGCAAATTGGTTCAAACTTCAACCCTCAGTGATTATCAAACCCAGTTTGAACAATTAGTTAACAAGACTCCTAATTTACCTGAACAGGTGTTAGTGAGCTGCTTCATTTTAGGGTTAAGATCTGATACTCGTAAGGAGGTACAGGTTGCCAAACCCCAGTCCCTGATACAAGCTATGGCATTAGCTCGATTGTACTCAAATAAAATTTTTGATCATCGTTTTCAGTCTCGTTAAAACTCAGACAAACTATGGACCAAGCCCTATACACAAACAAAAACAAACAACAATCCTCCTTTACTGCCCACCCCTCCAGCATCCAAATTACTTTTCCCTACAAATACTTCAAATACTCTTCCTAGCAAGAAACTTTCCACCTCAGAGATGTTGTCTTGTCATGAGAAAGGTTTATGTTATAATTGCGACAAAAAATTTCATGTAGGTCATCGCTGTAAAGGCCGATTGTTTCTATTACTGATGGGTGATGATACTAATGTTGAATCAACTGATATTGCTAGTTCTTCAGATTCCCTAACTGAGAACTCGTTGCTGAAGACTCCAGAGATCAATCTTCATGCTATGGTAGGGCAATTTTGTCCATGTACATTGAAGTTACAGGGGCACATCGCAGGTGTTCCAGTTCAAACACCCATAGATGGGGGTAGTACTCATAATTTTATTCAAGAGAGAATGGTGGTTTTTCTAAAGCTACCGATAGTCACCTTACCTCACTTCAATGTCATGGTGGGAAACGACCAATCGTTAGTTTGTGAAGGCTATTGTCCGCAAGTGAAACTCAAATTGGGAGATGAAACTTTCTTGATCAATTTTTATGTCATCAGTTTGCAGGGAGCAGATATTGTACTTGGAGTCCAATGGTTAATTGGTCTTGGGCGTATCACAACAGACTACCAAAATCTTACCATGGAATTCCAGTATAAGGGGAAATTAATCACGTTGATAGGAAACTCACATCACCAGTTGGATGAGATCCATTTGCATTAGCTTTGCCATATGGCAACCACAAGCGGAATTTCATAATGCTTCCTGTTATTTTCTTTTGCTTCTACCCCAATGGATTCGACAAAGGTTTGCCGTTGGAGGAAGTATCTTGGGAAAATCTAGATAGCTTCAAGAAGATGTACTCGACCTTCAACCTTGAGGACAAGATTACTCTTGATGGGGTGGGTAATGATAAGAATGAGAGTAATGATAAGAATGAGACCAACATTGCAAATAGAAGGCCCATCCGAATCAGACACCGACCCAAGAAGTTAGATGACTATATGTAACACCCCATTCTCGCAAGGCACATGCCCGACATCCTGAGTGATATCCGAGTTCGTGCCCCGTGAGGGTGGCATACTAGAACACTCAATCAGTCAAAAATCGGTCTATTTTTTTTAAAACCACAATCACAAACATAATATGCGGAAATCAATCATCAAAAAGGGCCCACTTTATTCCATAAACATTTTTCAAATCAACAGTAGTTTGTTTATCACTAGGGCCCATTCCAGAAACAAAACACCTATAATCATTATATCAATACAACATGATTATATTCGCATACACATTGTATAATAATTTCAGAATACATTCCTTAATACAAAATTTTTCGGAAATTACAATTCAGTACAAACATAAAGAAATACAATGTAACGTGAACTGATCCCGACTTTTATCCCTTACTTGTACGCTATAGGCATACTCCCGTTTCCTAACGGGATATTCTTCTGATCTTGAAAAATATTGGCAAATTTTGGGTGAGTTTTGCGAACTCAGTGAGTGACCATCCTCGATGGCTCACCCAGTCACATAACACATAATCCCATTTACAATGTTTCACACTTCACATTCAATAGATATAATCATTTATATTATGCATATGTAAGTGCACATGAGACCCACTTTCCGTTTGTTACTTTGTTGTGACTGAGTGCCTAAACTGTCCCATATAGGGATCATTGATAACTATCCCTTATCCGCTTGGGGGATACAGGGCTCATTAAACGTTGAGCCTAAGGCTCTGATTCACTTTTGAGCTCGAAGCTCATTTTCACTCGTTAAGCTTTAAGCTCTAATCGGTGGCTACTCTGGTCACAACAGCCATTATGTTTCATGCATTCATGAAATAAAATGCATCAGTCACATTTGCATGATCCACATTCACTCACTTTCACATATCATCGGACCGTAATCCGGCGTTCAACATTAGAGTTGAGTATCACTTTTCATTTACATGCAAATGCACATTCAAAACGCATTTGTCATTGGACAAGGGTCTGGCATTTAACAATCATATTATGCACACTTATTTCGTCTCATTTCACATACAAGTAGCACTTCAATAGTCAATCAATACAAAATTCAAAACAGAACAAACAATGAAATAAGACCATCTCGGTCTACTGACAGTACGCTCCAGATTAGCATTTGCTTCTAAATTTTGAGAATGCCTGAATGTGAACATTTAGCCTGCACAACCCATTTATGCAAGATACACATACATCACAATTTTTACAATCATAAATGTTTAATAATGCACATGAATGAAATGAAATATATACAACGCATGTTCATGACAATCCCGAGTATTTACCATTAATTTCTTTACAAAATCATTCCCATTTCAAAACTCATCTAAGCATAATTTATACTTAGGTGTATGCCTCACTAAAACTATTAAAATCTCCATTCCTTTCTCATTGACTCACTTCAGAATTTTTCCAAATCACACTTTCGGGTCTACTATTCACATTCAATCAGAAAGTGAAACTAATGTAGTTTGGTCATATTCTCTTCTAGAAAAGTGTTCCTCTATTTCTTATCTTTCCATTGATACCAAAATCACTCAATTTGATTCATTAATTTTAAAGATATACCTCAAACATTATCGGGTTGTTCACACTTAAAAACAATGTACTATGCACAAATTTCATCCAGAAATTCAACATCTTAGAGACTGAATCACAATTCAACTTTCGCATATGATCTATATCCCTATGTCTCTAGTTTACTCCAAATAAAAAATCATCTCATTTGGAATCCTATAGATCCAGATACAATCGAAATACTGAAGTGTATTCAATAAAACAACTCCAGTTCACTATTCCAACATATTCCCTCACTTTCATTCAATCAACCTTTTTCCACTCAATTCAGAATGCTAACAATTTTTGTGGAGAGGTAAAACAATGTCTTAGGAATCTAATGGCTTAAGAATAAAATCATTTGGAGATCTAGAGAAGAAGTTATTATCGAAGGAAGCAAGATGGTTTGGCTGCACAATGTTCAACAACCATTAGAGAGCACTGTAGTATGACAAGACAATTAAAATGGCTGGTCCAACAATTGCCACTCATGGGCATGAGGTTGAAAATCATGCCTGTGCAGGAGTAACACCCGTGAGAATAATTCATGGGTGTGAGAAAAGTCATGGGCATGAGAGGTATATGAGTGTGAAAGAGTCATGGGTGTGATAGATAAAGACAAAAATGTTGAAGAATATACACTGTCAGACCTGACCCACGTTTTTCACTCTAACTCTCTCAATTGATTTCAGATTATTATGAATTTTGGTGGAGAGGTAAAGCAATGTCTTACGAGTCCAATGGTCCAAGTCTCATGTTATTTGGAGGTCGGAAGGAGAAGATATAGCCAAAAAACCATCAGATGTTCATCAGCTAACAACTCTCTAATTGCACGATAGCGACTTTCACCTTTAAAACACAAAAGTAGCTATTGTGCAGTTGCACGATAGCGATATTCGCCCTTGAACTTCCAAAGTCGCTATTGTGCATTTGCACGATAGCGATTTTTGTCCTACAAATGCCAAGTCGCATACCCAACTTCAAACCTCCATAACTTTTGATTTAGAATTTCACAAATTTCAAACTTTATATCAATAGAAAGCTAAAAGAAAGATCTACAACTTTCATGAAGATAATTTTATCAAAATCTTCCTAAATTAATACAGTTTAATCAAGGAAGTTCCAGACCACTTCCAACTTCTCTAACTTTTCTTTTTCATTCTCTGAGCTTCTTCTTTCATTAAATCCGACACTTCCTTCCATTTATATTCTCCAATTTTGTTTTACCATTTTAACTCCCATTCAGCTCATCCATAACACATTTACAGTACCAATAACTATGCAAGTTTACTCAAAATTCTCAAAATCATCACAAACCCATATATCAGATATTCACCTTCTTCATGTTCTGCATTTTACCAATTCTGCCTTTCAACCTTTTTGCACATTCTCTATTTTTCTTCTCAACTTTCATTTTAGACAATCTTCTCATCTTTTATTATACTTATCATTAGTAAACAAAATCCCAAAATCCAAGTTTTCACAAAATTCATCCAAGAACCAGAAAAATTCATTCATTTATAACTCCACTTTACTACCCTGTTTCACTCTCAAATTTTTTTTCTGCACTTTTGACTTCTGCGTCTTCTTCATTTCTTCCTCAACTTTCATTTTAAATCATTCATTCTCCTTCCCAGACATCACCACATACTTATTCCATAACTCAAAAAATTAATTTTGTTCTTATCCTTAAAAATGTTTAACACTCACGTATATAGTGAAAACAGAGCCTTCACTTCTGTTTTATTTAAATTGTTTCTACACCTCATTATATATGTTTTCTAAGATCATTCAACTCTAAGAAAATCATTTCAACATTATTTGATCACAAATAACCATCAAATACTAAATAAAATTATATCAAGATTTTTCACCTCATTAGCATAATGTTGATAAAGATGGTCATTAATTCCATGATCATGCAAATGAGAGATAATTCATCGCTTTTATCTCATAAATCAACAACTCTAAAGGATTTACACAATACTTACTTATTAAAACTCCGAAATCTTCAACTATCACGAAGCCCTAAACTTCATGCAATTTTGATACATCATTATGAAAACTGGAAAGTTTCAGTTTCTCTTAAGGAAGTGAAAGAAAACCGAAGTTGGGAATGGCAAGTGGAAGGATAAAAACAAGGTTTCTCTTTGGTGATGATTTGATGAAAAACTCTGCATTAGGGAAGATCTTAAGGAAGAAGCTTCGAGAAAGATAAAAATAAGAATACAACACTTGGTCTTTCCAATGTTAAGAAAAATTAGCTTTAAATATGGACACTTGTCCACTTCTTACACCCTTAGCTAATTTCCCAAACTAACTAGTTCTATTTGAACTAGTTCCATTAACTTCCTCTTTACATTCCAATCATCTCCAATATCTTTTGATTCCTATTTCTATTTTTCATTTATCAATTTACTTGCCAAATGGGCATTTTTCCTAGTACAATAATAATCCACATTTTCATGAATAAATCCTAAAATTCACCAAAATTCAAAATTAACAACTACACCCTCCAATTAAATTTCCAATATAATAAATTCACAATTCTCAACAATATCACATTACAATTCAACTATACCCGGAATTATCCATGAATGCATGTACAATTATTTTCATGTGCAACAACTTCACTATTCATGTATGTATATGACATATTATGCATGAGCATGAAAAATGCACTTCTAATCTTTTATTAATCACTCATTTTTACTATTCTGGCCTCCCCGCAGGTAATGGGATGTTACACTATGTGCCTAGTTAATGAATTATTTTTTGTTAGACAGAGTTGCTTAAGGTATTGTTGGAAATTTTGCTTTGTAATTCTGTTATGATGTTATAGCTTGTGAAGGATTCGGCAGATAATGAATTACAGTACACTTTTCTTCTCTACCTTCTCTACTTTCTGCTTCTTCTTCTTCTTCTCGTCATTGTCCCTTTAGTTTCTCTCTGCAACCCATTTTCTGGAGGTTAGCCCCCCTTGAAGTGGCTTTTCTTATCAAAGTGGGTGCCCTAGACAAAAGTAACAAGCATGGAAATTAATTTCTAACTGTGATAAAAATCACAAATACTTCAATATTTCAACTCAGATGCTACAAGAATGCAAGAAAAATTGAAGATAGAAGCTAAGTGTGTGAATGTGTATGAACAAGCTACGAAGAGAGAAAAGGGAAAGCATTCTCGAAACTTCAGCTAAAGATAGAACATAAGTGACTGAGCTGATATGCACACGTAACACACACCTCTAAAACTCAAGTCAAAAGCAACAAAGCAATACACTGTCGTATTACATGACTAGAAGGTAAAAACGCTGCTACAACAAGTATAATACGCACAGTAAAGAAGAGTCATTAAAGGAGTCACATGGGAGGCACATTATCAATGTCTAATTCAAGCAACTCATCCGAAAGCCATCTCCTTCAGCTATAAATGAAAGCAATAGCTTCAGACAGAGAATATACACGTGCAACATAGAAAACTTCACATTTCCAATTCACATTGTATTCAGTAATTTTTGAGTGCAAGAAGAGAGAGTGAAAAGAAAAAGGTTTGAGAGTTAGCTAGAGTACTTACCAATGAGTACTAGGAGAGTGAAAGCCTCTTGCAAGTGATTCAGTACAATCACTCAACTCTGTAACCCATTTCATCTTCTTTTTCAATAGTGAATCTTTCTATCACTAACAAGTGGGAACCTTGGATGTAGATAGTGATACACTATCGAACTAAGTAAAAATCAAGTCTCTTTACTTTTCTGCATTTATATTTATGCAAAGTTTACAAAGCCTTATCAATTTCTTATGATTAAAGATAATAGTATAGCAGTAAAAACCCAACAGAAAGTGGTATCAGAGCATTCAAGACCTCTTGGGCATTTCTTGGACACTTCAAGTATCAAAGATTCATCAAGAAAGTCAGTAAGTGAAAATCTTTCGATTCTTTACATTACAGCAATCATGGTAGGTAAGGAAATGGACATATTTTCTAGTAAAGAAGACTTTACCATCTGGAAACTCCATATGCAAGCTCTTCTTGAATCTTATGACTGTTATGGTGCTATAGATGATCAGTATGACCTAGAAACTGATCTTATAAAGAAGCTAAAAATGCAAAGACTTGCACATTGCAAGTTAATGCTTCACTTATCACCAACAGTAATAAGAAAAGTGCATAATTGTAACACTGCACAGAAGCTTTGGGTAAAACTTGATGAATTGTATGCCAAGAAGTGTCTTCCTAACAAGATGACACTTCTTCACAACCTTGCAAACTACAAAGTGAACACTTCAGTCTCCTTAGATGATAACCTAGATTATTTCTTTAAGCTAGTACAAGATTTAGAAGCTACAGATGAGAAAATAAGTGAGGAACATCAAGCTGTAGTAATCCTAAAGGCATTACGTTCTGAATTTAATGCATTCAAGAAGGTAATTAAGCATGCTAGTGGAGAATCACTTACTGTAAAGAGGGTTTTAGATTCTCTTATGGAAGAAATAGTTGAAGTGAATCAATTTAAGAAAGAGACTGAAGTGATGTTTGTAGAGAATAACTATGAGAAGAAATCTCATAAGAAAAATAGCAAGATAGAAAAGTGGCAGAAAGGAAGTGAGAAAGAAAAACACTCTAAGGAAGGTGAAAATGAAAAGAAGAAAAAAGGAAAAGGGAAGAAATGCTTCTACTGTGATAAGGTGGAATACTTTGCAAGGGATTGTAGGAAAAAGAAGAGGGATAAGGCAGCTAAAAGTGGAATTTCAGGTAATGTAGAAAAACCTGAAGATTCTAGTGAAGATGAAATACTGGTTGTGACTGAGAATTGTGAGGACCTTAGTAGAGAATGGGTATTTGATTCAGGGTGCACTATGCATGTCACTCCTTATAGGGACTAGTTCACAACATTTGAACCAGTCACTGCCAAGGTTTAAATGGCAGATTCTGGGCAGCAAAAGACATAGGGCATAGGAAGTGTTTCCATCAATATGTTTGATGGAAAAAGAAGGATCCTAAGCAATGTCAGATTTATGCCTGGAATAAGGATAAATCTGATTTTTGAAAGTTTGTTTGATAAGCAAGGCTTTCAGATCAGATCTAAAAATGGACTTAGAGAAATCCTAAGGGATGGGAAAGTCATCATTAGAGGAGTGGAGAGGGGTGGCCTATATTATGTTATAGATTCAACTGAAATTATCAAATTTCAGAAATTGGAAACCTTGAACCAACCAAGCAATGGCATGCTAGGTTGGGTTATGCAAGCAACAAAAGCCTGCTCCATCTCTCTAGGCAAGGTCTAATGCCTGAAGAAAACCTACAGAAGTTAGAATTTTGTGAATCCTGTGTGCCAGGAAAGCACCACAGGTCAGCATTTCAAAGGGGAGCTAAGAGAGCTACAGAGATCATGGAGTATGCTCACAGTGATCTATGGGGGCCAGCTCAAGTCCCCAAAGTAGGAGGGAACTTGTATTTCATGTCCATAATTGATGATAAATTAAGAAAATGTTGGGTTTACCCTATGAAGAGAAAGGATAAAGCTCTGGAGATATTCATAAAGTGGCATACCCTTATGGAAAATCAAACTGGGAGGAAACTGAAAATTTTAAGGACTGATAATGGATGGGAGTATTGTAACAAAGATTTTGAGGAATACTGCAGTAAGAATGGAATCCTAAGGCATAAGACAGTTAGAGCTACTCCACAGCAGAATGGAGTAGTTGAAAGATTAAATAGAACCCTCCTAGAAAAAACTAGGTGCATGCTCATCTATTCAGGTTGCTCTCATTCTCTATAGGGGGAGACAATTAGGACAGCAACCTATTTAATTAATAGGCTCCCAACCTCTGCAAATGATTACAAGTCTCCTCAAGAAATTTGGAGTGGTAAGAAGCCGAAGCTCACACACCTTAGGGCTTTCGGATGTGCAACTTATGTATATCAGAAAGAGGGAAAATTAGAACTTAGAGCAGTCAAGGGGGTGTTCCTAGGATATCCAGAAGGTGTAAAGGGTTATAAACTCTTACTGCTCCAAAAGGGAGCCTACAAAATAATCATAAGCAGAAATGTTATCTTTAAGGAAAATAAATTCCCTCTGCTGAACAAGAATTCACAAAATTCTGACCTCCAAAGTGAAATTCAGGAGAATTTAGGGGCATCAAACCAATTAATCCATTTCTATGTGCCACCAGAAAATGAAGAAGGTGGTCCACAACCTACTGATGTGGAGCTTATGCAAGGCTCAACACATCATGAACTAAGGCAAAGCTGTAAGTGAAGAAGAAACCCCTCAAACAACTTCAGCTGATGAACAAGGAAGCATACAAGACTATCAACTGACAAAGGATAGATAGCCAAGACAAATAATTCATAACTGGAGGTATTTTGATACAAATTTGGTTAAATATGCTTGCCTTGTGGATAAAGGTATTGAATGCATGGTTCCTGAAACCTTTGAAGAAGCTATGGCTAGAAGTGATGCTAAACAGTGAAAGGAAGCTTGTGAAAAGGAGTATTCTTCACTAATGAAGATTAAGACATGGATTTTGGTACCTAGACCACCTAAACTCCAGTTGACAGAAAACAGAAGGTTATTCAAGTTAAAAAAAGGAATAACAGAATATGAACTAAGAATCTACAAGGCAAGACTTGTAGCTAAGGGGTATAGGCTGAAAGAAGGGGTTGACTACAAAGAAATATTCTCACCCATAGTCAAATTTAAGACAATCAGACTTATTCTAGTGATAGCAACTGTCTATGACCGGGAAATCCATCAAATGGATATCAAGACAGCCTTCCTATATGGAAAGCTAGAGGAGACTATCTACATGAAACAACCAGCCGGTTTTGTAGATAATAAGAAATCTAATCATGTCTGCCTGCTTCAGAAGTCCCTATATGGGCTGAAGCAAGCACCTAGACAATGGAACAAAAAGTTCTATGAAATAGCTAGTGAGATGAATTTTATTAGAAGTGCCTATGACTACTGCCCATACTACAAGGACTTAGGAAGGATATAAGCCATTTTCATGCTAGTTTATGTGGATGACTTGGTTATTACTGGAAAGAAGCTAGGTAGAATAATTGAGGTGAAAACCAATCTGAGCAAGCACTTTGAAATGAAAGATCTAGGAGAAGCTCAGAAGTTGCTAGGGAAATAAATTATAAGAATAGGAGGGAAGGGAAACTATGGCTGAATTAGAAAGGTTACATCCGAAAGGTTTTAGGTCAGTTTAATATGGAATTGGAAAAACCTACTTCTATTCCTATAAGCCCATACCTTCAGATGGTCGCAGATAAGTGCCCCCAATCTGAAGAAGAAAGGAAAGCCATGCTAAAATACCCCTATGATGTTGGAGTTGGTAGCATCATGTATATGATGCTTTTGTACCAGACCTGATCTTGCTCATGCTATTAGCATTCTAAGCAAGTTCATGTCTAATCCTGGCCTTGAGCATTGGCAAGGACTGAATGTCTTCAGATACCTTGCTGGAACTCTAAGCCATGGACTGTGTTTCACTACGTCTAAGCTAACAAACAATAACAGTCTAAGTCTACATGGATATGTGGATGCAGATTATGCAGCAGATAGGGACACAAGGAAATTAATGTCTGCATACTTTTTTACACTAGCAGGAAACAAAATAAGTTGGAAGGTACAACAACAATTAGTTGTATCACTCTCAACCACAGAAGCAGAATTTTATGCAATCACAGAAGGGGTAAAGGAATTAACATGGCTAACAGGCATCCTAGCAAAAATTAAAGCTAACCTAGCTACAGCAGTAATATTCACAGATAGTCAAAGTGCTTTATACCTAGAAAAGACCCCGTTTTGCATGAGAGGTCCAAGCACGTTGACATTCGGCTCCATTTTGTGAGGGACAAGATAGCTCAAGGCTTCTTCAACTTGGAAAAGATCAAAGGTGAGTTAAACCCTTTTGATTTCGAAACTAAAATACTAACACAAAAGAAGTTCATATTTTGCAGGGATCACTTACAGATCATAGAAGCCCTTTGATTCCGAAGGCAGATTCGACAAATCTCACAAAGGGGGTGAAGATTAGGGTATCTATTTTTTTTGTGGGATTTCTCTAGGGATTTTTAATTTGAGCTACGATTAGTGAAAGTAGGATGGAAAGCCACATGAAATCGAAGATGGTTTTAACAGATCTCACAAATTTTTGATAACTAGGGTTTCGAGTATTTTTAAAAAAAATACTCTCTGGTTTTTGTTTGATCTGAGCGAAGAGTGATAGAGTAGGAGGGAAAGTGTGATGAAAATCACTCATATTCCACCAACTACACTCAGATTCACCAGAAAATAAGCAAAGATCGAAGAACAAAAGTGAAGTGTGTGATGGTGTCTGAGAGTTGTCGAAGAGAGAAGGGGAAAAAGACCTCGCGAAGCTTCTAACAGTTGAAATCAAAAGCCTTACTGACTTAAGTCACTCCCACGTGATTCATTCAGTCAAAAGCAAATAGTTCAAAGCAGTGTCGTATTACATAAGCCAATACACAGTCGTTTAATGCATTAGAAGCTACACAAATCAGACACAGTCTTATTACTTGCTAACACTCAATGCAGCAGTACCTTCTAAAGCAAGATAAATAGGTAGAAATAAAACGCAGCTGAGAAGGACACAATACGCAGATCAAAGGCTGAAAGATAAGTGACCCATGTGACATGCACATGCCAATAGTCTAATTCATATTGGTCTTCAACGAAAGCTATCTTCTTCCTCTTCAGATATAAAAAGAAAGGTAGAAGCATAAGACATATACAAAACACATTTCAGAGAATTAAAAAGCTTCAATTTTCATTATATTCATTAGTTGAGAGTGTGAAAAAGAGAGTAGAGAAAATAACAGAGAGTGCTAGAGTACACCTGTGGGTACTAGGAGAGTTTTGGAAAAACTCTTGCAAGTGTAGAGGATACACTCAACTTTTTGTATTGTATTTTTCTTCTCCTTCTTCTTGATTAGTGAAATCTTTACCACTATAGGTGGGAACCTTGGATGTAGATAGTGACCCACTATCTAACCAAGTAAAAATCTTGTCTTTTTATTTTTCTTGCATTTACGTTTTCTGCAAAAGCGACCAAGCTTTATCAGTTTCTGTATAAAAGATAATAGAATAACAACAAAATCCCAACAATTATCATATCGTTCTCACAAATGTTCAATCAATAAATTACGAAGTTCATAATGGCTCTTCTACTGGCTTTAGCCAATATTTTAATTTTGGAGAAAATGGGGATGACATTCCAAACTATTAATTATTTATGTTAAATTAATATTCTCAAGTACTTTAATTTACTTTTAATTTGATTGTTGCAATTTGAGTCTGATTATAATTGTAATTTATTTTAATATGGTTGTAATTTCAAATATGTTCGTTGAGTTTTAATTTTTTAAATCAATGTTGTGTTTTAAATTTATGTACCTTTTATTTCAAATTTACTTTTTATTCTTAACATATTTTATTAAATAATTACAGTTACTGTATCATGCATCAGTATATAATATTTGTGATAATAAGTCATTATACAAAAAAATCAATACAAAATATCAATTACTATACAATCAACCATAAATATTGTACCAAAGTTAAAATTTAAAATTTAAGACATAATCAATATTCTAGTTCCAAACAATATTATATACAATGTTAGTAATTATTTAAAGCTAAAAATATGATAATATCAGTATTTTAATTAATTAGTTTCAGAAATTATGTTTTAATTAGTTTCAGAAAGCCCTTAAATTGATTTCTTAATTTGTAAGAATAAACAATTAACTCCAAAACAAATTAGAAAAAAAACAAAAAAAATCAACCCAACAAAGGTTCATCATCGGAGAAAGGAGGGGCGGAGAACATGACGTTACCTTCTGTTTGGAGCGTCGGAGAAGACCATGTCGGCGACGCACCAGATCGACGGCGACAACTCACTCCAGACGACGGCAATGGCAGGCGATAGGCGGCAGATGGAGGAGGAAGAAGATGAGGAAGTGGCAGGCGCAGGCGCTGGCAGGGAGGAAAAGAAAGGGCTTTGTTGGCTTTAATAATAACCAAATTGCTTATCTTTTACCGCTTAAATGATAGCTGAAATGACGTCGTTTTGGTTTAACCCAAAACGACGTCGTTTTGGTAATCTGTTATACGTTTAACTAATTACTAAAATGACGTCGCTTTGGTTACCAAAACGACGTCATTTTAGTAATTAGTTAAACGTATAACAGATAAGTCATACGACGTCGTTTTGTTTTGAAAAACCTCAACAAAACGACGTCATATGGTTGAACAATTATACGACATCATTTTGTTTATCAATTCAACCTCTGCAACTTTCACAAAACGACGTCGTATGGTTCTAAACCTATACGACGTCGTTTTGGTTAATTTAATCCTCCAGTCTAACGACGTCGTTTTATTAGGGTTAGAATCCGACGACTAAAACGAAATTGTATCGACATATTTATCAACGAAACTAGATGTCGGTAAACCTTTTCTCCTATTTTAGCGACAAAATTGATTACCGTCGCCAAATTTATATTTCACAACCAACATTACCGACGTCTATGCTTGTTCCGTCGGTAATTTCCCACGGTTTTATTTCCGTCGATAAATGTCCGTCGCCAATTTACAGTTTTCTTGTAGTGGATGTTGTAATGAAGCATGTTCTTGCTTGTAGCAATTTTGTTAATAATGAAGAATTCTTGCATGAAGTTTGTCCTCTTTCTAAACAAGTTAGAAGTGTTTTTCCATTAAGTCATACAAGAGCAGCTAAGATTTTTGAGTTATTACATGTTGATATTTGGGGACCTTATAAATAAATATCTCTTTGTGGGGCACATTATTTTTTGACTATTATTGATGATAAAAGCAGATGTACTTGGATTTTTCTAATAAGACATAAAGCACAAACTAGTTATATTCTGGGGAAGTTTCTCGTATTTGTTGAAAGGCAATATGATGCGGTTATGAAGATAGTTAGAACCGACAATGGTTCTGAATTCTTAGGTAACAGTACTCAAGCAGTAGGGGCATTGATCATCATAAAACTTGTGTTTATACTCCTCAACAGAATGGTGTTGTGGAGAGGAAGCATCGACATTTACTTCAGGTGTCACGGGCATTACTGATTCAATCCGGCCTTCCAAAGCAATTTTGGGGACATAGTGTTTTACATGCAGCTTACATTATTAATCAATTGCCAAGTCAGATACTAGATTGGAAGTCTCCATATGAATTGTTATCAAGGAAGCAGCCCAGTTATATTGAATTGAAAATTTTTGGATGTTTATATTTTGCTACGAACACTAGACCTCATAAAGACAAGTTGGATAGGGTGAAGCTACTTTGTTGATGTAGATTTTGTGTAAATCATTGATACCAATTACTCTTTAATGCAAGAGATCTGATCAACTACCTAATTGCCTGATCATTCACCATAAAATATCATGTTAGTTTGTGAAATTAGTTGGTTTGTCGTACCAATATAAAAATATTTATACTTCATTTAAATTATTCGTTTAGTCAAGAAATTATGTTATATATAAATATTGTTTAAAAGACTAGAGTAACATAATTGAAATTCATCTTATTTTATATATAATGTTCTTATTTGTTAAAAATATTATTCTACTAAAAGAACAAAGATATATTGACATATTTTAAATAAATTATTAAATTTTAAACCAACTCAAACCATTTAATTAAAACAAAATGTATTTAAATTTGTTTAAACTTTCATATGGTTTTATTTGGTTTAAATTAAAAAATTATTATTTAAAAAGGTTGGTTGATAATTTTAATAACAAGCCAACGTAAACCATGCATTACTTATCTCTTCATTCCCTTGACCTACAAGTTATAGCAGTTGTAATCTTGCGTTTTCCCTAGACTTATAGATAAGTTATAGAGTCTACTAAAAGGATAATTAGAGAAAGCAATGACTTAAAATTACATGGTTATAGTTTGAGAAATGTGCCTTAGAACAAGAAGATAGTGAACTTATAAGTACTGGAGAAAAGGTATCTTGAAAGTGAATATAAAGTTACGGGCAACATCAAATCCATTTTAGGAAGAGAGTGAATTAGAAAAACTAGGCACCTTGAATACTGGATAAAGAGGCGAGATAGCGAATTAATCACTCAACTAGTTACTCGGTAAAGTGGCTACATGCCACTCCCTTGCAGAAAAGATTCCGTATCTTGCAGAAGTTGGATATTCTTAGAAACCGTGCGATGTAACCTGTTAAATATATATATATAGTTGATGAAGCCTCTTACAAGAATCCAAGTATATGTGTGCATATATATATATATATTTATTAAATTCCCTTCTCCGTGTTATATTCTCTATGAATATTTGAAGCCATGTTATCAATGAACTCTTTTTTTTTTTCCTCCTTATAATTGAAGTTGGTTATAATTAACTTGGAAACAGATTCTACTACACAACACGAGGTTGTCCTTCCTCACGTTAATACATGTATAATCATGTTGCCTCCTAGCAGACTAATAGCTAAACGGGATTCATATCTTTAAGTATCCGAGTTCATTTTTCGTGCTGAAGTATAATATTTATTTTATATATATGTATATACGCAACAATCTGTAAACGGTACTGGACTTGGCTGTAAACCAATAAAATATTATGCTTTTGACCATGAGGTACCCTCGTTGCTGATCATTCTCCTCTATGCAAGCTGTTGAAGAACTAAATTGTATAAATTTGGATCTTTCAACTGTGACAAGCAGATCAGAAGTTGGCAAAAGACTACCGAGTCAGATCCCAGAAAGCAATTGTCTTCTTGGCAAGTTTATGATTCCGGGTGCAACTTTGTGTTTCCCTTCTCTACGTTGCTTCAATGTTTCTCTTCTTTCCTATACTGAACTCTAACTACTTATTATTCAATTGTTGCATCAGATATATTTGTTTCTGTAGCAACTGAACTACGTATTTCAGGTTTTATTACAGGTATATTGGTTTTAAGGATTTCACTTTCTGACTTCATCAAGTCTTTTGCTGCTGCAAGCCTACAGTTCTCAATGCTTTAAGTCTGAGTTGTTCTAAAACAACTGACAAGCAACCTATCTTGAGGTGGTTTTCATGGCCCAGGAGATGGAGGAGAACGAGATAAATGATGGTGCAAGGAAAAGCCTTGAATTGGAGGAGAAATTTTCCGGTCTGAACCAGAAAGCGGCAGTGCCTGATGACGGTAAAGGAGATGGGAAATATAAAACGATGCCATTTCACAAGCTCTTTTCATTTTCGGACTTGACAGATATTTTCTTGATGATCATTGGGACTATTGGAGCTGTTGGCAATGGAGTATGTGTACCTGTTATGACAATCTTGTTGAGAGAAGTGACAGATTCTTTTGGAGAAATTCAACATTACAATGAAATCTTGCACACTGTTGCTAAGGTAAAAAAAAAAAAAAGGTGGCAAAATGTTTTAAGTATGAAATGACTTAACCCCGAGTGAATGCCCTTACATTGGGTTTCTTCTCTTTATTGTAAATTACAGTTATCAGTGTCATTGTTGAACTAACGTTTTCAATCTGGCTATTTTCTTCTAAAATTTTGTATTTGCTTTACATTTATAAGAATTGTACTGATTCTTATCCTGGTGAAATTCAGGTTTGTCTAAAGATCGTATACTTCGCAGTTGGGAGTGCTTTAGCTTCATTTCTACGTACGTAAATACATAACAATGTCCATTTGACAGTAATTAACAAACTTTTTCAGACATTAAATTCTTGTTTTGTTGTTTCCAGAGGTATCTTGTTGGCAAGTCACAGGAGAAAGACAGGCTTCACGAATAAGATGTTTATATTTAGAAGCTGTACTGAGACAAGATATTGGTTTCTACGATAGAAATATGAACACTGGAGAGGTCATTGATAGACTGTCTGGGGACAGCATTCTTATTCAGGAAGCCATGGGTGAGAAGGTAATTCACAATTCCAAAAGTTCTTCTTAATTAAATTGAAGACAATCAGAATACCTTTTGTCAAATTTCAAGGCTGCTTATCGCACTCAGGTTGGGAAGTTCCTACAACTGACATCAGCATTTGTTGGAGCATTTATTGTTGCATTTGTAAATGGGTGGCTTCTGACGCTCATCCTATTACCATTTGCTGCGTTTGTAATCCTAACTGCTGCAACCATGTCCTTCGTGATAGCTAGGATGGGATCTGTTGCACAAAAGGCTTATGCAAAGGCAGCAACCGTTGCTCAACAGACGATCGGACTAATCAGAACTGTATATTTCCAGTTTTTGAGTTCCTTAGTAGATCCATGATTGGACAAGAAAAATAACTAAATTATTCTCACTGGTTGAGTCATATTACATGGTATAGGTAGCATCATTTACCGGCGAGAAGGACGCGGCAGAGAATTATACAAAGTTTCTTGTTGGTGCCTACAGATCAGGGGTTCATGAAGGCTTTGCTTCTGGAATAGGTCTTGGAATAATGAGAGTAATGTCTTTCTGCAGTTATGCTTTGGCACTTTGGTTTGGTTCGAAGATGATACTAGAAAATGGGTATGAAGGAGGTGCAGTGATTAATGTTATTGTCGCGGTATTCAATGGTTCCATGTAAGCTCCATTTTAAGCCAAACACAAGCACATACACACAACGGCGTCCATACAAGTAGAATTTCTACGTTGAGTGCAGTCTTTTTTTATGACATCCTATGCTAATATTTTCCCCTACTTGTGGAGGTTTTAGGTCCTTAGGTGAGATACCTTCCTGCATCAGTGCATTTGGTGCTGGCCAAGCTGCAGCTTGTAAGATGTTTGAGACTATAAGCAGGAAGTCAGAGATAGACGTTTATGACATCTCGGGAATAGTTTTGGATGACATCCAAGGAGATATAGAGTTGAGGGACATAGTTTTTAGTTATCCAGCTAGACCAGATGAGCAAATATTCTGCGGATTCTCTCTATCTTTTCTATCTGGCAAAACAACAGCACTGGTTGGACAAACAGGAAGTGGCAAATCAACAGTTATTAGTCTAATAGAGAGGTTTTATGATCCACAAGGGGGCCAAGTTCTCATAGATGGAATTAACCTCAAGGAATTTCAACTTAAATGGATTAGAGGGAAAATTGGTCTCGTCAGCCAGGAACCTATTCTGTTTACATGCAGCATTAAGGACAACATCGCATATGGAAAACATGGTGCAACCATTGAAGAGATAAGAACTGCAGCTGAATTGGCGAATGCTATTAAATTCATCGATAAACTCCCTCAGGTTTCATTTTATTCCCACCTAAAATCTGTTTCTGTAATCTTTCCTTTAATTACTGTCATGAAAAGTTGAATTTCTATTGGCATTCTTAATTTTGTATCCAGGGATTAGACACAATTGTAGGGGAACATGGAACTCATTTGTCAGGTGGACAGAAGCAAAGAATTGCAATAGCTAGAGCAATCCTGAAGGATCCACGTATCTTACTTTTAGATGAAGCTACAAGTGCCCTTGATGTCGACTCTGAGAGGACAGTACAGGATGCACTAGAAAGAATCATGATTAACAGAACAACAGTCATTGTTGCACATAGATTGAGCACTGTCAAAGAAGCTGACATGATTGCAGTCATTCACCAGGGGAAGGTAGCAGAAAAAGGTATCCCAATATTGTGCCTGCACACTTATGCATCATTAAAAAATTCATTAAATTCTTTTCTGTGTTTTTTCATCAGTAAACGTTTCATTAAATTTCTTATCTTGTTGTTAGGATCCCATAAAGAACTACTTAATCATCCCGACGGAGCATACTCTCGGCTCATAAGCATGCAGGAATCAAGCCAAGTAGTAGAGATTGATGAAAAGTCTAACAAAAGAATAGAATCATTCAGACAATTGAGTGAAAGAATGTCATTTAGAAGGTCTGTAAGTCGGGTGTCATCTGGATTGGGAAACAGCAGTCACCACTCCTTGTCTGTAATACTTGATTTACACACCAGATTTGATGTTCTTGATAGTGGACTGGAAGACGAAAGAGCTCCTCCACCTGAGCCAGAAGCTCCTAATATCCCAGTCCTTCGACTGGCAAATCTTAACAAACCAGAGGCTTCACTGCTTGTAGCTGGGAGTATGGCTGCTGTAGTAAACGGTGTAATTTTCCCAGTTTATGGTATATTACTATCAAAAGTGATCAAAACAGTTTATGAATCACCTTATGAACTGAGAAAGGATTCAAAATTTTGGTCACTGATGTTTTTGATACTTGGTCTAGTATCGGTTGTAGTATATCCATTGCAATCGTATTTATTTGCAGTGGCAGGATGTAAATTAGTACAACGGATTCGATCTATGTGTTTTGCGAAGGTTGTTTGCATGGAGATTGGATGGTTCGACGAAGTTGAACATTCAAGCGGAGCAATTTGTGGTAGGCTTTCGGAAGATGCAACAAAAGTACGTTGTCTAGTAGGAGATAACCTAGCCCAGATGGTCCAAATCACTTCATCAGTAATTGCAGCCCTTGTTGTTGCCTTTACAGCCAATTGGAGATTGTCCTTTATAGTCCTTGCTTTACTACCTTTGATTGGAATTAATGGATATATCCAAGTGAAGTCAATTAAGAAACTAGGAGCTCATGGAAAGGTAGGCTTCCATTTCTTATGATGATCTACTGATCCCTGTTACACATGTCATTACATGAAGAGAATTAACTCCTTTGAGATAATTTCCCTCCTACTATAAGATTTAACTTTAGAAAACCATAACACTTGGCTTCTTTTCTTGTCTCGACTCAATGTCCAAGTGGTCAACTATAGATATTGCTTTATGACTTTTTGATGTGAGATGGTGGTTGCAGTTGATTTACGAAGAAGCAAGTCAACTTGCCTACGACGCAGTGGCAAGCTTAAGAACCATAGCTTCTTTCTGCGCAGAAGAGAAAGTGATAAGATTATACAAAGAGAAACAGGTAGGGCTTCTAGATCTAGGAATACGAAAAGGGCTGATCGCAGGTGCAGGGTTCGGACTCTCATATTTATTGATGTATAATTCAAACGCTGCCAGCTTCTATGCTGGAGCACGACTTCTTGAACATGGCAAAGCAAAATTCCAAGATATCTTTCAGGTATGCACATCTTCCTCATTTGATCAACTTTTTGTTCATAGTAGTGAAAGTTTGATGGAGATTGATTCATACGTCTGCTTTTCAGGTTTTCTTTGCACTATCCATGACGGCTAATGCAATCTCATGGTCAAGTTCATTTGCTCCTGATTCTTCTAAAGCAAAGGCTGCTGTGGCCTCACTATTTTCAATTATTGATCGGACTTCGACAATCGACCCAAGTGATGAATCAGGTTTGATATTAGAAATGGTGGACGGAAAGATTGAACTTCATAGAATAAGGTTCAGTTATCCATCAAGACCAGAGACTCTAATTTTTCGAGACCTCAACTTGGTCATTCAATCCGGCCAGGTAGACCATTCATGCACCTTCCATTTCAAGCTTACGATATTGATAATTTAAACTAATTAAAGAAACTATTCTTTCAGACGGTTGCTCTAGTTGGAGAAAGTGGAAGTGGGAAATCAACTATAATATCTTTATTGCAGAGATTTTATGACCCTGATTCAGGTCATATAACTCTTGACGGAATTGAAATCCAAAAGCTACAACTCAAGTGGTTGAGACAACAAATGGGCTTAGTAAGTCAAGAACCAGTATTGTTCAACGGCACAATCCGCGAAAATATCACATACGGTAAAGGTGGAAATGCTACAGAAACAGAAATCATAGCAGCTGCAGAGTTAGCCAATGCTCAAAATTTTATCAGCAGCTTACATCAGGTAAGAATTTAGCCGTCTCAAAAATATATACTGTACAAAATTCAGCTTCATTGAACCCAAAACCAAAAACTACAAAATTAATCATGCCTCCATTGAGAATGCAGGGCTATGATACGGTGGTGGGAGAGAGGGGTGTTCAATTGTCAGGAGGACAAAAACAGAGAGTGGCCATTGCTCGTGCAATAGTGAAATGTCCAAAAATAATGCTATTTGACGAGGCTACAAGTGCACTAGATGCAGAGTCTGAAAGAGTGGTTCAAGATGCATTAAACCGAGTGATGGCCAACCGAACCACAGTAGTTGTAGCACATAGGTTGTCCACTATCAAGAATGCAGATGTGATTGCTGTTGTTAAAAATGGGATTATTGCAGAGAAAGGAAAGCACTACACTTTGATGAATATCAAAGACGGCTGCTATGCCTCTCTCGTTGCATTGCATACAAACAGTTCTTCCTCTTGAAGTCTAAACTTCAAAGTCCTTCAGATAATTGTTGATGAGGAACTTGGAGGAAGAATGTATATTCATGCTCTTTGATCAAAATAAAAAATTAAGAAAAAGGTGTGCATGCATCAAGTTGTATGTTTGATCTCTACTTTTATAAGAGAAAGTGTTAAGTTGAAGCTATTTTAATTTTACGTTTTTTTCATCTTATTTATTTTTCTTGAGAAATTAAATGCATTGAATGAATGAAGATGATACAAATGAGGAGTTAAACTCAAACAAGACCAAAATCCAAGCTCATAAAAATTGACAGCGGAACACAAAATCATAAGGGCCTAAGGAGTCAAGGATGTTCAAATTTGGTTTCTTTAACACTAACAAAACTCCTCCTGTTGCAATACAATTGAGTGTTATATCATAGAGATTCCATTTTGCATCATATCCTATGCAAAGTTTTAGAAGATGTTTATTGAATCCTATAGTTGGTTAACTATAAATTTATGCATTCTTAAGTACATTTAATTGCTTCTTAATCAAGTTCTTCAATTCATACAATGATGCTTCTTTGAATTGCGTGACAATCTTAGAGAGTATCAATTAGTTTTGCTTCAGCTTGGAGTTGTTGTCTTCAAAAGAAACTAAAAGCTGATTGTTGTTCCCTTATGCAGTCACATAAAAAAAAGAATCAAACTCCATAAAAAAGAATTCAAACTCCTCTTTTAATCTTATAGGTTTTCAAGTTGTAGGTATAAGGTCTCCTATGTTAGGAACGTTTTCCTCCTAGTCTTAGTGTTGGATCCCGTTTCCGAAATCCAACTACTTATACAAAACATCAACCTGAAATCCGAATCCGCGTTGAAAACCTTAGACTAATTAGGAAATCCCGGTATAATTTTTTTTTCATCTTATTCATCTTAAATCCATTTTCATACTAAAAACTTAGCACAGTTCTTTAGAAGGTCCAAAAATGCTTTAAAGCTTCAACCGAATGAGTAACTAAATGAATAGTAACTTTTTGACCATATGAATAGTAAATTGGTCAACTTCCGACCCTAATAACTTTTTACTCCTAACCCCGATTAGGACCTATCATACCTCATTTTAAAGATAACAAGACCCTCTACAACTTTCATAAAGGATGGAAATTCCGATTCCCGCTCTAAAGGGGCGAAAAATCCATCCGAAGGTTCAGCCTAAATGGCCCGTGAATAGTAATTCGGGAATGCATAATGCATATTGGGCAGCAATCTTCAAACATTCATAACTTATTCATCTTAAATCAAAAACTGACCTATTTTATACCGTTTTAAAGATCTTGACAAGCTCTATAAACTTTAAGGAATACCTCTCACGCAAATTCATCCTCTAACATGCTCTAAACGCCAAAGCAAGGTGGCTGCCCATTTTTTTTAAAAAAATGGACAGCACCTCTCCTAAATATGATCTAGCCAAACTCTTCACTTTCCAACCCAACTTCATGCCTACACAAAAACACTTCAATCTTCCACATTTGCACAAGCATCCCAACTACAAATATCCCAAACACCAATCTCAAAGGCAACCATCACACTCTTAAGCATTTCTATCATTTGAATTTCTAAAGATATACCAACTCATTCTTGTTTTTCTCATTTCTAATCTTACAACCATGCAAGCTTAGGAAACTTATACCATACACTTACATTTGGAACTTCAACCATACAATCATACATTTTTAGAAAACATACAAGATACATTCTAAATTCAAAACTCTTACAATTACATGGAAATATACAAATACAATGCTTTAAAGGCATTCCAGCCCAAATACATCCAAATTAGCACAATTGCTAGTATCAAGCTATTGCTTTGATTTCTCAAAGCACAACTTCAAAACCAAAGTGCATCGGATGCCTCAATCCCGATGCAGGACTCGAATTCTTGCTTAAAACCTGTGGAGGGAAATGGGGGGTGAGCTCGACGGCTCCGTGGGTAACAATTTAATACAAGAGACATAAGCAAAAACCATTATTCATTCAATCATTGTTTTATTCATACAACGTCACATTTCGAAAAGCATTTTCAATGTTTTAAACAATAGCACAAAATCACAATTTACAAAGTCAACGAATATCATGTAATAGCATAAAATCACATAACAGATGGTTTGAGTGATCCTAACATGACGTACTACACATGTCCGACAAGCGACCATGTGTAGCCG
>JANKOE010000005.1:25385158-25395195 GCA_026284465.1 Erythroxylum citrifolium
AAAATAAATAATAATAATAAAAATACCCAAATCTCAAGATATATCTAAAATAAATGCAAATAACACTAATAATGCTAATCACAAATAATAATAATAATAATAATAAATAAATAAATAAATAAATACAAAAGTCAATAAATAAATAAATAAATAAATAATAATAGAACAGTAATACAATAGACCGAAGGAAAGTAATACCAAAGTTCCAACCGAAGGGGTACTCAGTCCTAATTTACTGTTAAAACTGAGAAAGGAAGAGAGGCTTCGACAGTTGATCAAGCAGGGGTCCATTGGTCAACCCGAATACACATGAAACATTTATGCGTATCTAACCTAGGCCTTTGAAAAAAGCGAAGTAAAAGAAAAAAAGACACAGCCACCAGTCCAGAGATACTAAATGACCCACTGACAGAAAATTCAGTAGTGGCCGATTAACACAAGCATGAAAAGCAACGCAAGGATGGCATAATCGAATTTGTAAAGAAAACAACATAGAAAAATAAAAAGAAACAATAGGGTACGTAACCATTGTCTAAACATAAGTACTAGTACTCATCTTTTTGAGAATTTTATAAAGTCCAACATTCCATGAATGAAGTTTTTTATATTTTTCTTTTGAAAAATGCTCTTAATGAAGCCTTACCATTACCATTTCCCTTCACGGAATTCAGCCAATCAACGACGTTGATCAGCATATTCTTTATAAGTCAAGTTGTTGGTTGTTATCTTTGTCATACCTCATCACATATATCCCTCATGTATTGTGCAAAACCTTCAACTTCAACACTAAATTGTGTTGTTTGTGGTAAAAAAAAGAAAATTAATAAGCTTCTTTGGTTGACTTCTTGAAAATATCTCAAAAGGACTCTTACTAGTTAAACTATTTATAGAACTGTTATAACCAAATTTTGTTATAGGATCTTTAAAAACATATCACCACCATAAAAATAGAATCATAACTTTTTATAGATTTAATAATTCCCAAGACAAAATCCATCCTTATATCTTGCCATAGTTCATAAGATACAAGTAGTGGTGTGTTTAGTCTAGAATTAACCAACTAACATGCTTGACATTGTCATATAACATCAGACACATCGTACTATTAAGTTGACCAAAGTATTGGGTAGTCAAAGCCAATTTCTTCTAAAAAAGAAGTCATCGTGTGCCACAAATGGGAAGTGATTATCCCTGTGTCCAACTACAATTTTTGAATAAAATTATTACAAAGCTTAATCCGAAACATTTTCTCTTTTTAACTTTTTGAACCTCACAACTTATATAGGAAATGACTCGCAATAAAAAAAACTTTGACATATTAGAATACGAATAAATGATCTTACTTAAAGATATCATTCTTGTTCTCTTAGACCTTTTAAACATTTTCTTTCAAATCTTTTATTTTATATTTAATCTTAATATTTTGATCACGTAACATTTCCCTTCTAATTATTTAGTCTAAATAGTTTCTTACTTAGCCTGATTACTTTCTTATAATGATTGGTTTGATTTATTCTTATACTTGCCTTTTTTTTCTTGTTTATGTATTTATTTACTTATTTTATCTATTATTAGTACTATATATCATATCCTATTTGTATTATATTATGTATTGCATTACATTTTTATATTTTTATTTATACAAATTTATTTATATCATATATTATTATTATTTTGCATGTTTATCGAAAGCAATCTCTCTACAAAGTATGAGTAAGGCTACGTACTGCTAGAGCTCCCCAAATCCTACAGATTACTAGAGCTCTCCAAACCTTACATCTTAGTGGTACTCTCTCACTTATATAAAGTCAATTTAAGGAAAATGTTACAAATAACAGCAGAACTTCTCCAACATCCATCTTAGGACATAACATAATTATGCGAACATATTTATCGTGGTCAGTTAAATTATAACATAAGGCGTTTAACTATTTTTAAAAATGGCTTTATTTCCAGGAAATAATACACAGGAACGAAAAAAAATTGTCACCATGGGACACCAGAAATGGGTCTTAGCAGACCTTTCACAGGCCTCTTTCGTTATGTCATTCAATAATGATAGAAACACTCAAGCCGAAAGAGATTCACAGGCCAAGCTAGGCCCAAAACTAAACTTGTTCTTCCACTTCCAACTCTTTATTCTTTCAAATCAGTTCTCACTTTCTCCAACAGCAGGTTTTCTGAACAAGCATTAATGGAGTTTGCGGCTTGTTCGTCAAGGGTTGTAAGTAGCAACCAGTTCTTAACAAATCCATTCGCAACCTCAAGAATCCGAAAATCAGACTTTACTGGTCATCTTTCGAATGCCTTTTCACTTCCTTTGGTAGCTCGGAGAGATTTTTGCTGCAAATCAATTCTCAAGGACGCATCCCATATCTCTACCCCAAAGGTTGTCTCTTTTACTTCTATTATTTGGGCTGCTCTGATGTTTAACGATGGACTCATTTCCTTTTTCTTTTTATTTCTGGATGTTGAAGATGGCTGGAGGTGGTTTTGAACTTTCCAGTTTAACGGCTCTTTCCCCTCTTGACGGTAGATATTGGAGTAAAGTGAAGGATTTGTCTCCTTATATGAGTGAATTTGGTCTAATTTACTACCGCGTTCTGGTTGAGGTATTATTTTGTCATGGAGTATGTAAGGATGCTGAAACTTCCATTATTTCTAAAGTGCACATATCTTTCAGATTAAATGGTTGTTGATGCTTTCAAAAACCCCAGAAGTGATTGAGGTCCCTAGCTTCAGTCAAGAAGCACAATCGTATTTGCTTGGATTGATTGATGGGTTTAGTATAGATGATGCCGTGGAAGTTAAAAACATTGAAAAAGTGACAAACCATGATGTAAAAGCTGTGGAATATTTTCTGAAAAAGAAATGCCAATCACACCCGGAGATTGCAAAGGTTGGAAATGTTCGCCATTTTGTTCTCTGCTGAAACAACTATTTTTCTAATAATGTTTCTATCTCCATCTTGCAGGTGATTGAATTTTTCCATTTTGCTTGTACATCTGAAGACATTAACAACCTTGCCCATGCATTGATGTTGAAAGAAGCAATGGACCAGGTTATATTTCCTGTTATGGATGAACTGATCAAAAGAATAGGTAACATGGCTGAAGATAATGCTTCAATTGCAATGCTTTCTCGTACTCATGGACAGGTAAGCGAGATGATTACTTAATTACTGTACTAATGGCATTTTTTTTATTTGGACCTAATTTCCTTGTCATTACAAGTTTCTTTTGTTACATTTCATTGCCATCACATAACTAAATCTTGCAAAAGTCTATTACATTAATTTTACAGATCATCTTGCTAGTTTTGTAGCAAACTTACCTTTTTTTACATACATATAATTTGTTCAAAGTTATATACAAATCTTTTGAAGAGTGTATTATTCTTCATCAACTTTTAGCCAGCTTCACCAACAACTTTGGGAAAGGAAATGGCAGTTTTTGCATCCAGGCTAGGTGAACAAAGGCAAGAAATCTCTCAAGTAAAGATAAAGGGGAAGTTCGCTGGTGCAGTTGGAAATTACAATGCTCATCTAGTTGCATATCCGAATATCAATTGGCCTCAAGTTGCAAAAGAATTTGTTGAATCTCTTGGACTGTGTTTTAATCCTTATGTTACTCAGGTTCATAATCCGGCCTATCTTTTCGATTTGCAATATTCATTTTTAAATTTTATTAGGAAGCATATGATTATTCTTTTGACTACAAGACTTTGTTCACGTTTTCCAGATTGAGCCGCATGACTATATGGCGAGACTTTTTAATGCAATAAGTGTATTTAACACAATACTGATTGATTTCAATAGAGATATATGGGGCTATATATCCTTAGCTTATTTTAAACAGGTACGTGTTCTGAGATTGAATTGACTCTTCAATGGTTTTTATATAACACAAGTAACTTACTGCTTGTTCATAATGCCACGCAGATAACGAAGGCTGGTGAAATCGGATCCTCAACTATGCCTCACAAAGTTAATCCTATTGATTTTGAGAATAGTGAAGGAAATCTTGGCAAAGCCAATGCAACTTTGTCTCATCTTGGTGATAAGTTACCTATTTCACGTTGGCAGGTAAAGCTTGTTCTATTTTATTTTCATGTTTAATTCACTTCTACAAACCCTATTGGTAATTTTATTAATTTTAAGTTCTTCTCGTAGTTGAATGGAAGTCATGTTGAGAACCTACTTATTGAAAATGTTCCCTTTTATTGTCCCTATAGATCAGCCGAGAGTCTAACCACCAGAATGTATTGACTGACTGGACCATGATGCTATTATATTGTTGTATAAATTTTAGATTATCTTTGCTTTCCTAATTTCATGCATTTATTGTTGAGATCGTCAGTACCCAGCTGTGATGCAACTTTTTGCAGGCAATTTTAGCTTCTTATTTTACTTTCTGTTTCCAGCGTGATTTGACTGATTCAACTGTTCTAAGGACCACGGGTGAAGGATTGGGACATTCTCTTCTTGCCTACAAAAGCGCATTGCAAGGAATATCAAAGCTCCAGGTATGCAATGAGCTCTATCTTCTGCAAGGTCTGGGAAACTGCCATTGAATATGAGAATTCAGGAGCAGCTGGATGCCAAGTCAATGTAGCTCCTTTATTTTGTTGTTGATTTTATAGATTATGGGTTGTCTTGGATATGTAATTTAAGGTATAGACATAAAAATCTTAACTAATTTTTTAGGGGCACTTCAGTAATTGAAATATGTTAGCAGAATTAATTATTTTATGACTTGTTGTCTCATATATATAATTTAGGTGAATGTAACACGCTTGAGTGAAGACTTGAACCAATCGTGGGAGGTGCTTGCTGAACCAATTCAAACTGTATGTTCCTTTTGTTTTCAAATCTTTTGATATACTTCTTAAGTATCTGAATGTTTTTAGCTTGCAATTTAGCCTATTTTATTCTTATTTTTTAAGTGTTACCCATCTCACTATTTGATTGACTGCTGCAGATCATGCGACGATATGGTGTTCCGGAGCCGTATGAGAAACTAAAGGAGCTCACCAGGGGCAGAGCTGTTACCAGGGAAAGTATTAGAGAGTTTATTGAATGCCTAGAATTACCCAAAGAAATAAAGGATTATCTTTTGGAGTTGACACCTCACAAATACGTTGGAGCAGCTATTGAATTAGTTAAAACAGTTGAGAGATGACATTGAATTTGGTGAATGAAGTGAGAGCCTTATATGCTAACTGGAAAGTTACCCAATCCAATGGCTCTGCTATTTAACCGGATGATGTCATGCAAGGCATTTACTCACTTCATTGCTGCATGAACCATAGCATTGAAAGGTGACATATACTTGTTAGAGATTGTATCTTTTTCTTTACCAGCTTGCGTTGGAGGCTGAAGGTTGCAACTATGAGCAATATTTGACACAGCTTGGCGATAGATTAGAAATGTTTCAGTAATTTGATTCCTACGCAATTAATCAAAAGTGTGTTGTCTTTGGTAGAATCGTGAGAAAATTTTTATCGAAGTCTTTGTCGACAAATTTATACGACAAAAATACTACAAGCTATTTTTGCTTCTCTATTACTATTCCCAACAAATTGTTTATTTAATTTGCTCCTGGTCAATGCAACACTATATTTTACTTCAAGTTTAACGGTAATCGAAAATGATCGTAAAATAAGAAATCATCGCAGGAATATTTACATTTTATTTTTAGAAGAAAGCTAACGCTTACAAACAAACAAAACAAATTATCTACAACTCCAGCTTCCTTCCATGCTTTTTTCCATTCTTAACTCCAACTCTAGCCTCTAATCCATATGAGTACTCAGCCCTCTCATTCCTTTCCCAGAAGACTCATGCTAACTCCTCCTCTATGGAGGAATAAACCTCTCCATGCTCTAGTAATTTAGCTCCCACGAGAGTCAGCTGGAAACAGGTGGGTAGTGAGCCCGTCACAAGCAAACTGCACTTTTGCCCTCTAATTACCAAAGAAGGCTTGTAGATTGTAGCCCCTCCTCTAGATGTGCTCAAAGAATGAGGTAGTAAGTGGAATGCCACACGATTATGGTACTTTATGCGAAAGAGGTCAACATTTTCAATTATTCAAGCTTGGATTTCTGCTAAATGGAAACAAATGGGACTGAAAGAAACCCCACTCGTAGAAGATAAAATATTCCTATTAAACTTCTCATCCAAAGAGGTTGCAAAAAAGATTTTGGATGAGAGGCCTTGGCACCTATATGGAAGGCATATCCATCTCCAATGGAAGCCATGAATAAAGCTTGAATCAATAATGAGTAAGCAAGTTCCCCTTTGGATTAATATTCACAACATACTGGTTGAATCTTGATCCATTAAAGGTACTTAACTAGTTATGTAAGTTCACCAGTACCTATGGATGAACAAACAACTTGACTCAAAATAATAGGCTATGCTTGTTTTTGTGTAGTGGTTTAGCTGGTCAAGGAATTCCAGATGATATACCTCTTCTTAGATTTGGAGATGATGACATTTACAAAGCATCCGACACAATACAATGGAGCTATATTTTGCATCTTCTTGAAGCATTTGTATTCCCTAGCACATTCATCAATTGGATCTATGGATGCATCAACATCACCTTATTTGGACTTTTAATGAATGGAGAGCCAACAAATCTATAGAAAAGTAGGAAGGGACTAAAGCAAAGGAACCCCTTATCCCCTACCTCTTCATTCTATATGTGGATTCTCCTACAAGGCTAATTGAGAAGTCAATTAAGCATGATAAAAGAAACTAGGAATTTTCAACCTAGTATTTACAAATGATCTCCTATTATTCTCCAAAGTTGAGAACAAATCAATAATCTTGTTGATGTTTACATCAACACATTTAAAACTTTATCATGAATTGTAATGAATCATGAAAAAATTTATATGCTAGTAGTAGTTAGAGCTAGAGATATTACACCAGGGCTTTTCTGAATAACTTTAGTTCAACTTAAGAACTGTCTTAGCATCCCTATCACCATGAGACCCTTTTATTAGAGAAAATTCAAAGGAGGATTAACAATTAGTGTAAAAATGCTTTATCCTTTCCTCGTTGAGTTCTATTAATTAACTCAATGTTAAATTACGTCCACACTTACTGGTCTTCCCACATATTCCCCTCCAAAGGATTGATCAAGGTAGTTAAGAGACTATTAAGAAGCTTTCTACAATTGGGAGAAGGGAATAAGAGATATTATGCCAAATTCAAATCATCTAATGTTTATAAACCAAAAGTAATAGGGGGATAACATAACACTTCTATGAACTTGGCTAACCAATCTCTCTCAGTAGGGAAATTATAGTGAATTCTATCTAATAAGGAAGATTTATAGGTCCAATGGGTTTCATACATACTTCCTCAAAGGAAAAAAGTTTATGGAAAATGAGAAGCTCATCTTTACATTCCTAGTTCATATGTCAACTGCTCAAATTAAGGGAAAGAGTTGAAATATGTTTTAGCTAATTAATTGGTAATGAGAAGGAAGCATCACTGTGATTTGATAAATGGAGCAAGAATAGTCTCCTTTATAAGACCAATATGTTCTAACTCACTCAGAGGAATATTTCCTATTTCTTTGAAAGTAAGTGCAATAGAGGAGAATAACTGGTCTTACAATGCATCTTTACTTAGTAATTCATTGTTTGAATACTCCCCCAATCTATCTAAGGAGGGACCTACATATATGGCTGAAGCATTCAGCTAGAAATTACACTTGTGGAATTTCTAGCTCCTCCAATACAAAGAATGATATGGTATGATATTGTTTGGTGCTAAAAGCAGTTACCTAAAATCTCATTTCTATTTTGGATAATCCATATACAAAGACTAGATACCTTGGACAAATTAAGTTTCCTCAGCACTACCCAAATGTGTTGCCTTTGTGTGAAAGAGAAAGAGACTACCCAACACATATTCTTTAAATGTGATTTCTCGGCCAAAATTTGGAGAGCAATATATGAGCTATATGATTTACATTTCGTTAACTTAAACTACTGTCATCCTGAAATTTGGCTCTCATACCAGTCGATACAAAGGTTACCTTGGGACTCAAACTTTCACCGAAGTTGATCGCCAACACTCTTTGCACGATAGTCTCACTTAGGTCCACTTAAGCAAGACTTCAGCCTTCAACGACCCTCGAAGTGTTTACCTCTCACACTCAAATAAACATTTCTACGGACACAATAAGAAAATAAAGGTATCAAGGAAACAAGAGAGATACAGTAAAACCAACCTTATATTACTTTCACTCAAAAGAATACAAGGAATAATCTCTCTGATTGAATGAGAAGAGCAAAGCTCGAATGAGTTATATATAGGCACTCTAACTGGGAAGCCAAGTTATATTCAGAATCTTACTTAAACTGAACTGCCTAAGATCATGCTAATATCACGTCTATCTCTATCATATTACATCACGTGGACCAATTGGATGACACCCCATCTAAATAGGACTCTAACTGATAAGATAGAATCTACAAGATAACAGAAAGATAGAGTTTATATTCAAAAGGAAACTAGCATCCTTATCCTTGAAGATCTCTGCTATCTTCAGATGTTGAGTCCCACTACAACTCTAGCTCCTAGTTGTCGTCACATCATCTAAGATCTCTCCACGATCTATCCGCTGATAATGTAGTGTGATCTTATTGAAGCCCACATAACACACGGGCATGATCCAATGTTTCTTAAAATAAGTCACTAGTTGTGGTCCATTCATCCGAGCATGGACCAAGTCCTTAGCCTGGGTCGCATCAATCTCCACAAGGTCTGAGACTTTACCAAAATTCTCACCAAGTTCAATCTCACTCGCCCATGTTTGCCTTAGTGTTTTCAAATGCTTCCCTCATACGTGTAATCCATCTAACCTTACACCTAAGGCACATCGTAAAGGTTGCTTCGAAGTGCTTCGAAGTTTAAGAGTCTAACAAACCACTCCCACTAAATGGATTCGATGCCCTTGTCGAATTAGTTTGTTGGCACTCCTCCACGAGTGATTTCTTCGAAGACTCCTTAGTAAGCTCTTGAAGACGGTAGCAGTCTTCATATCCATTGGCACTTCACCCACGTGCCATTTTCTCAATCCATCGGGGTTGTCTTTGCTTACAATTGGATTCGCCTTCTCAAGTCTCATCGCGCCCACCAAAGACATGTTGAGAAGAGCTCCATCTGCTGAGCTTTCCCTGTCATCTTGATCCTCCGCGATCTTGGCAATGATATGCTCCTTACCTGCCTTTTGTTTCGGACTTTCTCGAGCATAGTTTGACTCCTTTTCAATGATCATAACTGAAACTTGTGCTACCGGTGTTGTAGTCTCCTTCGTCCCATCAACAAATCTACAACAATTAACAAAGAAGGATTTTTCATCATACATAACCATCATACCTCCCAAACTTAGGTATAGCACCATCTTTCCTGCCTTAAGGAAGCCGATCCCCAATATCATTTTGAAATCCTCAAGTGGTACGACCATGCAATTCATCTTGGCACACCAACTCCCTATGCTCACTGGGACATTGTAAGCAATTCCCACACTTGCTTATGCCTTTCCTGTTGGATCCCGTATTCGGAACCCAACTACTCATACAGATTCCCTCAAACTGATAGCGTTGAAAACCTTTTTGCTTTCTTTATTTTTCAAAAACAAATCATTGGCTCATAATTCACATTATAAATATATTACCCACCTGACTTCTTTGGCTTGGTACTTGATTAATTTGTCCTTCTTCAAGCTCCAAGTGTCTTAAATGACCTAACCAAAGCATAATAAGTCCTAATTAACAAAAGAGACCTATGCTGGAATTTTGTTTAAAGAAAGGAAACTTGAATTAAAACCTATCTAATTTTGCCTTTGCCATTCCTAAATCATCATCACCAAAATCCCTCTCCCTTTAATCAATTATTTTCGACATTTTCAAACCTTAGAGACACTCACTACAATCTGATTTTTTTGAACCTCATAACCCAATCTTCTTTCCTTTTTCCTTAACTGAGATTCTTAGACGAACTTTCTTAAGCATAC
>JANKOE010000005.1:25422527-25434540 GCA_026284465.1 Erythroxylum citrifolium
TGTTTATCTTTACTTGTTAGATTTAATAAGGATACAATGGTAATTTACTTATATTAGGCTTATCTTGTCTTGAATTTTCTCTCATTTCCCACCAATTTGGTGGGAAATACTTTTGGTCCAAATTTCTCTCCTATTCCTCTCTATTCTCTCCCTTTCTCTTTGTTTATTTTTATCCAAACAATGAAAACTAAGAGAAATGCAATTCCCTTCCTTTCTTTTCTCTTGCTATGGCTCGGATTAGATCTGAGGTGTCTTTGCGTATGGTGGTTTTTCAACAACCCCCGAATATTATACTGTCAACTCTCAATGATGATCGCATGAGTGTTAGTCGCACACATTAATCCTGTTGTTAGCTCTTTTATTTTAAAAAAAAGTACGTAACAAAAAGCATGTTTAGGGGGGTAAAGGAACTGTTGAGAATGTGACCGACAAAGAGTAAATAATATTTTATGCAGACACAGGCTCTGAGAGATTGGTAAACAGACAAGTTTTCTTCTTTTGTCGTTTCTTTTTCCTGGTATAATGAAGTTTTGAAGTTTGATTAACTCGCCGTCTTAGCGACACGTATCGTCTCCCAACCGATATATCAAAATTTCCCATAGACTTGGGCAATAATTCCACCAAATTCTGTTGTCTAACACTAGAGAGCGTTGGATTTGTACCTCTTGATCATGACGATGAACCGCTTCCTGACGAGTTGGGTGGTCAAGGTCCAAGCAGGCCGCCGAAGCATTTCCACAGTTAGTCAACAAGAGTGGAGGAGGGGGAGGATGATGAGCTCGTCGACGGAGGTGGCTGAGAAGGAGAAGAATAAGAAGGGAGATAATAGAGAGGTCGTGAAAGCGAGTGACGGGACGGTGGTGTCGAGCTACTGGGGGATATCTAGACCTAATATCAAGAGAGAGGATGGTACCGAGTGGCCTTGGAACTGTTTCATGGTAATCACTAATTAGTTGAAATAATAAGGAAAGTGTGAGATCGAGAGTTGTAATGTTTGTTTGGTTACTTTTGTTTTGAAGCCTTGGGAGACATATCGCTCTGATACGTCCATAGATCTGTCTAAACATCATGTGCCCAAGACGTTTCTGGATAAAGTTGCCTACAGGACTGTGAAAATTCTTCGGTTTCCAACTGATATATTCTTTCAGGTATAGATAAAGTTGCTTACAGGACTCTGAAAATTCTTCGGTTTCCAACTGATATATTCTTTCAGGTATAAGTTTTAGACAATTCCACATACTTGATCGGAGGAGTTTGGTGGGGACTTGCTAATAATATGTATAATACATATATGTTGAAATTTGCAGAGACGGTACGGTTGCAGGGCAATGATGTTGGAGACAGTGGCAGCTGTACCTGGTATGGTTGGAGGTATGCTACTACACCTAAGATCACTACGGAAATTCCAGCAAAGTGGAGGTTGGATTAAAGCCTTACTGGAAGAAGCAGAGAACGAGAGAATGCATCTGATGACCATGGTGGAACTAGTTCAGCCCAAATGGTACGAGAGGCTCTTGGTTCTTGCTGTTCAGGGAGGCTTTTTTAATACCTACTTTGTGCTTTATGTACTTTCACCAAAACTGGCTCATAGAATTGTGGGGTACTTGGAAGAGGAGGCCATACACTCATACACAGAATTTTTAAAAGACATTAGAAATGGAAAAATTGAGAATGTTCCTGCACCAGCCATCTCAATAGACTACTGGAGGCTACCCAAAGATGCAACTCTGGAGGATGTTATTACTGTCATTCGTGCTGATGAAGCTCACCATCGAGATGTCAATCATTTTGCTTCTGTAAGTTACATGAGTTGTTTGATCTTGATGGTCGGTCATTTTGAATAGAACCATGCCTTTCCATTCTCCAAGCCTAGTGTTTCTGTAGGACATAGATATCTGCACATCGCAGTTGCCTCTCAATTAGTAATACTGCATAATTTGTACATTTATTGTTTCTGCTTGCTACGTCTGTCTGTTGTCTATATGAATGACTCTACATCAAACTGTGTTGTCTATATGAATGACTCTGCATCAACCTGTGCATTGCAGGATGTTCATTACCAGGGCAAGGAATTAAGGGAGGCACCAGCCCCTCTTGGCTATCGGTGAAAAGGTGAAATACTATTGTATGTTTAGAATAAATATTTCAATATGTGTACTATAAGATTAAGAGCTCTGTTATCTTGGAGTTTTATGAAACGTTAATAGCTTGACATGGATTTAAGAATCAAGTTGTGATTTCAACGTGCTTGATATATATTCAGGTGTCATACTATGTATTGTATACATCCATCTGCCAAATTATATTCTTAATTTGCCAAAATTCTGGCTTGCACTCTAGTCTAGCCAAATCCCAGAATGCTTTTAAAAGCCCTGGATGTCTATATAGACTATGGTCAGAGTTTCAAGTTTCAACATCAAGCCAGCAAGAGAATTTTGTTAAAAAAAGAAATGGTATAGTTTTATTTTTAGATGCCTTCAATTATTTAAATGGTATATAATTATGATAACATAATATTAAAAGGGTATTAAAATATCGAGATTCCTACTTATTCAATGGCTATATATAAAGAAAATGACAAATATAGTGGTACATGACGTGATCTCTTTCTCCTTTTCCTTCCTCATTAATGTGCTATTAATCTTGAAATATATTTGTGACATTTTTCTCTATTCTTTTCTATTTGATTGAAATAAATAAAGAAACATTAATTAATGAAACATATAAGAAACCTCAAATATTGAACATATTCGTGACGTTTTTATGTATATTATATCCTCTAAATTTATCATATCAATTTTATGATTCTTATGAATTTTCTCGATTGAATAGCATCAAGTAGTTATATTAACTTGTAATTAATACGATTAGGTGTGTAGTATGATACTTTTAGGCTTAACTTGCTCTAGATGTATAGTTTTTAAGTTCATTGAAAAACGCAAGAGATATTTAAGTTAGTGTCATATTATAGTTTTTAGTAATTATATACATCGTATAATTATATGCCACTTAAACTTAAAAGTAAATTTTATTATTTAGCAATTAAGCCAACCCTGCTTTATGAAGTGGGGTGTTGGCCTATTAAACAAGTGTATAGTTATAAGTTAATGGTAGTGGTAGAGATGATGCTTCATTAGATGTGCAACCTTACTAAAAGAGATAAGGTTAAAAATGTAATAGTAAGAAACAAATTAAAGATGTTTAATATTAATGAAAGATTAATAAAGACAAGGTTTAGGTGATTTGGACATGTTAAGAGGATACATTATAACGCTCTAGTAAGAAAATGTGAAAAGATTGTACTTAAGATTTGTAAGAAGAAAAAAGAAATGTCTAAGAAAAAATGAGGGAGGTGATTCAGAATGATATAATTATGTTGGAACTTATTTTAAATATCTTCCTTCGAGACTTATGTTTTGTATTTAGCGTAAATATATAATATGTAATATTTCTCTTATAGTTGTTTAGCCTAAACATTTCTTACATAGTTTAAACATTTTCCAGCAATGACTCATTTATTTTACTTATTTACTTGTCTTCCTTTTAGTTAGTGTATTTATATACTTATATACTTATTTATTTTTATTTTTAATCTTGTTCTATATTTATTGTATTACTTATTTTTATATTTTTTATTTGCAAGTATATATATATATATACAGATATTTTTATGTGTGTTTATTGGAAACAATCTATAGGTTTATTGGAAACAATTTATCTACTAGTTAGAGGTAAGGTCGTGTACTTGTAAACCTCTCCAAATCTTGTATACTTAGCAGGAATTCTATTAGGATATTGTCGTTGTTCTAAGTTTTTTTTTAAAATGTACTCAATAATGTGGGACATTTTCGGGTTACAATCATAAAAGTTCGCTTTAATTATGAAGGTGTGATATCTAAGGAATGATTAGATTTTTGGTTGTTGCTAAACTTTCTTTTTTTTTTCCACGTTCTTTGGGATTGGACTAATTAGGTTCCTAAATCATCATATCAATTTGGTTATCTCATCCTATAAAATGTTGTTATAAGTTTAAAATGTTTTTTTAAATATAATATCAATTGAGTTATACAATATAGGTAAAAAGATTATTACTTTTAAAGTATTTAAAGTTTTTTACTCCGAATTAAAGTTACTTATTGTTAAGTGATCCTTTCACCACAATAGCTTAAGCTGTTGTGTGAGGCTAAATTAATTGGTTTTATATAGTCACTAACACATCCCCTCAAGTGAAAGCCCTTTGGGTTTGAAACTTGCACAGGTCCATTCTACATTGTGCTAAATAATAGGTGGGTGACAGGATTTGAACTCATGATCACTTGGTCACAAAGGCTCTGATACCATGTTAGAAAGTGCCTAACTCATCCCCAAAAGCTAGCTCAAGAGGGGGATGTTTGCACACTATTATAAATTCTTGAACGCCTTCATAGTTGTCCGATGTGCGATCGGAAATGAGAACATGTGAGAAGAGAAAAAAGGGACATAGCCGGGCATCACCCCAAACCATCGAGACAAACTGACTCTGATACCATGTTAAATGACCGTTTCACCACAATAGCTTAAGCTGTTGTGTGAGACCAACTTAATTGGTTTTATATATTCTCTAACACTTATAGATAAAATATCACTTTTTTCGATTTGAAACAAAGGTAACTTCATTGATTTATGTAATAGTCTCTCTTTTTTAATTTAATAAAAGACAATTAAAATTTTCTCTAACTAAGTTCTTTAGCTAATTATAAATGAACATAATAATATGAAATTCCTACTCAAACTCAAGGATAAAATTAGAATGGAATGTTTCAATGTGGTAGGTAATAGACTTGAAACCTTATTTTGGTTAGATCATTGGACTCTTTTTAGGTCTATAGAGTTATTCCAAGAAGCTCAATCGTTAAAAGGTATCTTCAATGGCAATGATACAATAATACAAGCTCTCCATACCAAAAAATAGTATCAGCTTTGCATCCTTCACAACTTTGATAAGGTCCCTCTTAAACTTCAATCTGAACAATGATGATGATGTTGTCATATGGAGAAGACTAAATTAGGCAAATTCACTATTGAGTCATGCAAAAAAGTACTCATTGGATCAAACAATTTAGTTAACTGGTACAAGCTGGTTTGACGCAAACATTAGAAACTTTGAGCCCATTTATTGTGGCTAGCAATAGAGGATATGCTTCCAACAATGAGCATAATTGCAAAGTTTGCACAAATCCCCAATTGGTGTATTTTATGCAAAACATTCGTGGAGTCCAATGAGCATTTATTCTTTCAATGTCCTTATACAACATTTATCTAGAACCAAATTCTAAAACCATGCAAACTTGGACAATGCACTTACAAGTTAAAAAGAGATAGTTGATTAGAACATCACAAGTAAACTCATACCAGAAAGAGATATGTGGGCTTACGGGGTAGCACTAGCCTAGTTAGTATCTAGCATATGGGATGAAAGAAATAAAACAAAATTTCATAATCAAAGCATGAACAAAGAAGCCATATGTAACTTAATATGTAGCAAAATTAGATATCATCTAATTGCCTACAAAGACAAGCACAAGCTTAGTGACACGCTCAAAAGAAATTTGATCATTAACTGAGGTGGAGAATGTTTGTACTTCCTTAGCTTAAGTCATTACATTGGTTTTTTATACATGCCTAGAAATGATATTATAATATAGTTTTCCTTGTAAAATCTTAAGTTTGCCTATGTAAAAGTCTTAATATGTTATTTCTTTATTAAAAATAATATGACATGTTAGTGACTTGTTTTATTGGAAAGAATATTTCTACTCCTATCCTTCTTCTTTCCACTTTCTTTTAAAGGAAAGAAACTAAATTTAATGCAAAATAAATTAAAAATAAAGAAAACAATACTAAAATAAAATAATTGTAAGAAAGGACATGAAAAGTTATCATAAGCTTCCCTTCATTAGAGTGAGATGTCGATGGAGTTCCTGAAGCTCTCTCGTGCTTCTCTGCATGAACTGCTACCTTACTGGTCATGCACTTTCCTTTGCAAAAATGCCTAATTCTGCTTATCTTCATCTCCTTTCTGATTATTCCTTCCTGCTGCTTCACTTGCTTTCTTCTTTTTGCGACCTTTATGCTCAACCCCTAACAACACCTTTTCACATACACATTTTCTCCTTCTGTTTTAGCATTTTCTTTTCTTGCTTGTACTGCTTTCTTCTTCTTTGAGTACCTCTAAGAGATCTAGCTTTTGAGGTGTATCTACAAAAACTTTACCTTCAAGTTCTTGCTATTTTCCAATGGACAATAACCTCCCACCTTTGAACTCCATCATCCCTCTACCTGCCAAACCTTTTCTTTCCAAAGATATACATGGTTCTTCATCAAATGTTGATCAGAGTGCAGATGTGAGTCAATCCATCTGCAAGTCTTGGGTCCAGGTAGCTAGTGATCCAAGACCTAAGATTAAGTTGAATTATTTTCCACGTTCTAGAATTGCTGACTAGAGGATTGTTTCCCCACCCTTAGAAATATTGAAAACAGGTGCATACAGATGGAGCTACACTATACTTAGCTTTTTTCTAGATAGAAGGGTAGCTTTCCCTGTAATAAAGCAATAGGCCTTTCATAATTGAAAATAACATGAGTTGTTGGATGTGTTTGTAAATAATGAAGATGTTTTTCTCTTTAAATTTGCAACACCTGAAGATGCTAAGAAGGTTATTCAAGCTGGTCTATAGCATGTTCTCAACAAACCTTTACTTCTCCACTTATGGAGACATGGATTGAAGTTAGAGGAAATCAAACAAGAGAACATTCCTAGTTGGATATGTATCCATAAAGTCCCTTTGGAATATCAGACAATAAGTGGACTTAGCCACCTTGAAAATTATATTGGCAAGCCTATCTTAATGGACCAAGCAATTATTGATACAAAGAGGGTGAATTTTGTAAGAATGTGCATTATGGTTTCCTCAATGGTTGAATTACCTAAGTCCATACCATTCATAAGACTCAATGAGGATCTTCAACCAATTAATATGGAAGTATACCCTTTGCTCTTTGGAATTAAGGTAGTGGAAGTTGTGTTCATTTCCTTTAATAGCTTCCTACTTATGAGGAGCTCCATTATGGCATCTTTTACCATTCTACCAGCTTTAGGCCTTATTTTCTTTTAAAAAATATGTTCAATCCATCAGGCCCCGGGGCCTTAAAAAGGATCAGTGATTTGAAAACTTCTTCCATTTTAGAAGGACTAAAAGGACTATACAAATTAGCAATTTCAACAAGAGTTAAATGATCATACACAATTTCTTAAACTAGGAGATATGAAAACTAGGCAGTAGAAGACGATCCCAAAATAGAAAAGAAGTAATTTATTACTTCTCCAAGGATACCCTGTTGTGAGGTTAATAATTAATTATTCTTTTGAATGGAAATGATTATGTTAGAAGATCATCTAGCTGCAACACTTCTATGAAAACAAAAGACAAAGTTATTGTCCCCTTCAATAAGCCACAAAATTCTTGGCCTTTGTTTTATAATCAAGTAGTCAAAGTTCAAGGCCTGAGTATAGCTAGATAAAGCTTATTATTTCCATCTCTTATAATTAGAGGGTTATGGTATAAATTGGCTTGAGATTTGGCAAATTGGTTGTTAGTAATATCTAAAAGGTGATGAGTATTGCTAGTTCTTTCCATTTAAGAGCCTTAAGTTCATCTTTGATGCATTAAAGTTTCTTCATGTAGATAAACTATTTAGTGCCATATATAATCACATCGAGTCCTCTTTGAATGGATTTAGTAAAATCCTCTATATCAATAAGGAAGTTGTTAAATTTGAATAGTTATTTGAAACCTTTGGACTTATTAGACATGTGAACAACTATTAGAGAGTGATCAAAGGAAGGAGGGTTAGGGAATATTAATCTAGATTATGGGAAAGCTTGAAACCACTCCAAATTGGCTAACAGTTATCTAGTTTTTTCCTAAAAAATAATCTATTTATTCCTCCATGTGAAAAGGTTTCCTCTAAATGGAAGATTTGTAAGTTGTATATCCATTGCTTATTTGTTAGTATTAGATGTGCATTTGGTATTCCACCATTTTCTATAGTTAAATTTAGTTGACTTTGACTTGTGATTTTTGTATCAGTGTTGTTGCCAATGTATATAAACTCCTGAGAGCCTCCTGTTTTTAAGACTCTGCCTATAGTTTTCCATATCTTGGAGGTGTTCAATGGTTTAGGCTTCCATATATAAAAAAACTTTCACTATATCCTCAACTGGATCAAAAGCATCATTGAGTCTTAGTATAGGAATTTTAGATGGAAGATATTTTAAGCCATCTACTACTATACTGACTCTAGTAAAATTTAAGCGCTTGATCTTAATTGTTGCTTGATCTAGATAGACGGGCTTTCCCATAAAACTAGCAATGTAGTTGAGATCACTTATGGTCCAATATTCCAAAAGCACCTTTTAAACACACATCCAAACTAGAATATTGATGAATTTAGTTTCTTTAAGACTTAGACCCAACCTTCAATTATGAAGTAAATGTAGCCTATTCTGAGTATGACCACTTGATCTCCAATATTCCAAAAGGCACCCTATAAACACACATCCAAACTATAATATTAGTGAATCTAGTTTTTTCAAGAATGAGACCTGACCTTCAATTATGAAGCAAATGTAGTCTATTCTGAATATGCCATAGCCCTTCTTCAATTACTCTTTTTGTATTATAAAGGCTATCAAATTTAAAGAAGAAATTATCTTTTGAGTTAACAAGTAAGTATATCAATTCTAGTTATTTTTTTGTTATTATAAGCCTAAGTTTTCATAGTGGGAAGGACACTCTCCTATCATAGAAGTAGTTAATAAGTGCGGAACTCCACTGAGCTACACTTTCCCTTAGTGTTTCAAGTGGAGGAGCAACTACCTATGATCCTCCAAAGAGTTAGGAGGAGATTAAAAGAGTTTGATGTCTAAGTTTGGCTCTCCTACAACCTATAACCAGGAATGCTTAAAAGGAGCTGATAAAAAATTCATAATCTAGTACAATTCCACATTAAAAAAGGAGGATAATTATCGATTATAAATTATAGATTAGGCCTCCATAACGACATTAATGTTGGACCCTAAATTTTATTTATTTATTTTCTTATAATTTAGTCATTAATTTAGCAAGCATAAAAAGAAATTAGAATTTTGAATAGAAATGTTAGAATTAAGCTAAATGATAATAGGCCAAACGTGGTATTTAATAGACCAAAGGAGCAAGGAGGCATTACATTAAATGAGGAAGGGTAAAATTGGAAAAACAAGACAAAAAGTAGTCTCAAAATGAGAAAGAAGAGAGAAAAAAACATAGGAAAGAAAGAAAGAAGAAGAAGAAATCGTGGGAGAAGCTAGGAAAGAAGAAGAGAATGTGGAGAAGGAGAAGAAAGAAGAAGGAAGAGAAATCAACTTGTCTTAGGTAATCTCCATCATCTTTTCTTCTTGCTTGGGTAGAAAAAGAGGTAGAGAGATGAGTTTTGTGTTGAGAGGAAGAGGAGAACCGAGGAACCCATTTTGATTTTCGTGGATTTCTAAAATAGGTTTTAGTTTTGCTAACCTAGATAAATTATGGGTAGATTGAGTCTAAGCTTAATTTTTATTTATTTTTGATTATTGAAGCTTTATGGATTTTCCATTGGAATATTGGTTTGAATGAAAATTTGGTTTATTTGAAAGAAACCAAGAAAATCCCATGTAAGAGCAAGAGGAAAGGAAAACTTGAGTTTGGATTTCCAAGCAATTTAGGTGGGTAATATGTTTATAGTTATTGTGGAGATGGGCAAAATTTCTTACCTATATGTGTATGCTTAATTCCTTGATTTTGAATTATTGTGATTGTTGAAAAAATGCATTATGATTTATTATCATGTTATGCTTGAATGATGTTATGACATTTGGTATAATTAAAAGAGAAAATAACATAAGAAGCATGAGAATGTGAATATGTGATGGAATAAATTGAGCATAAAAATTTGTTTGTGTTTGGGCAAGAGAGATATCATTTCGTTCGTCACGTACATGTTGACTTAAAGCCTTCTCCCGGCTGCTCGCTTGTGGCATATGAGTTCCTAAGAAATGGGCTCATTTAGTTCATGGTGTAAACTTCGGTTTTTCCACTTCGATCAATGGGACTCTCAAGCCATTATGTTTGTGCATTTATTTTGATTTGTTAAGTATTCTACACAATTGAATGTTTTGCTTTGATGGTTGAATATACAGGATAGGTTCTATGTGATGACATTTTAACTTTGCATCTGTGAGCTAGAATAGTTGATGATTGAATTGCTAGATAAAAATGAGATATATGTATAGATATTTATATATATAAATATGCTAGATTGTGTGGCTCATTACTGATAACTATAAAAATATTAGCCACTGAACTTCCTCGCTCAACCCATTATTTGTCTCTCCTCAGGTGCAGAACGAGAAGGTTATTGATCCTTGCAAGGCTTTGGCCAAACTCCAAGATAACTACATTTTGTAACTAAGTTAGTTCGACTATTTTTGGGTAGCTTTATAAGCATATCAAACATGAGCATCCATTTGTATTTTGTATTAAGCTATTGATATGGTTGTTAATATTTAACTAAAGCTATGCTCAAACTTCATTTTGTTTTAGTAATGAGATTAAGAATTGAAGAAGTTCCTTTTGTATGTGTTCACATCTATCTTTTGTTGAGTTGTAAATGGTTATGAAATTGTATGTGCAAATTAGTGTTGGTTTGTTGCGTTTGGGTTGCTGAGTCGAAGGTTTCGCCGCAACGAACCTTTCCCGAAAAGTGTTTTTGCCTCGATCTCGTGACTTTGTTGTGGCAAAGCAAGACTTTTGCTGCGACATATTTTTCCCAAGAGGTGCTTGTGTTTGATCTGGAAACTTCGCCGCGGCGAAGCCAGACTTTCGCCACGATGCATTTTTCCCGAAGGTTGCGTTTGCTCGACCTTGAAATTTCGCCGCAGTAAAGCCAAACCTTGGTCTCGACGAACTTTTTCCGAAAGGTCATTAGTCGTATTCCTTAGTTTCGCCACATTTAAACATTTAATTTGCCGTGGCGAACCTGCCAACGCTGACGCTAAAATTTTCCGTACAAATTGAATTTTTCAACTTTCCTCTCACGTGATCTTTACTTGATCGTCACAAATTGTCGCCTTGGAATAAGTAACGAGACCCTGGCCCTATATATTTGGTATCAGAGCTTAGGGTTTTTAAGGATTCCTAGGCTTAGAATACGTAGTGGTATAATTTATTATGATGTGTAGTTAATTGTTTGCATTGTGAATTGATTGATTACATTAAGTGACATACATATCGTGACATACATGTAGGAAATAAGATTAAAATGAAACTTAAGCTAATCATTAGTGTTTAAATTGAAGGAGTAAGATGTCACCTCGTAGAAGATCACGAGGAGTTTTACAAGGATCTGTTGCACCTGACTCTCCACCTAGAGAGGAGGGTACTGACGAGTCTAAAGCCCCAAAAAATGCTGAGGCTTCTGTAGGGCACAATAGTGGGCCCTCTCGATCATAAACGCAGATGTCACCTCTTTTGCAAGAACAAGTGCCTACTTCCTTAGATCCCAGACTGTTCTAAGCCTTTGCTTAGGCTTTTGTCCAGTCCATGGGCCAAATGCTGCAAACTTTTGCTCCAGCCCCAGTTAAGAAAGGAAAACAGTTTGATAAGCTTAGGAAGTATGGGGCAGTGGATTTCTATGGAACGACTGATCCAAAAGAAGTTGAAACATGGTTGAGGAAGATAGAAAGGATATTGGAGCAAATGGATTGTGAGGATGATGAAAAGTCAAATATGCTACAAGCTTGCTACAAGGAGATGCTCTGTATTGGTGGAAAGGTGTACTGAGGAGTCAAATGAAACCAGTGTTGACATGGAAGGACTTCCTGAAGTGAATCACAAATTAGTAAAGCAATCAAAATATACAAGAAGGGGGGGTTGAATTGTGGTAATCTTTTCGATTA
>JANKOE010000005.1:25434640-25449250 GCA_026284465.1 Erythroxylum citrifolium
CCAAAATGTCAAAGAGACAGAACATAAATCGGACTAAATTTGCTCAATATGCTAACCCCTAATTTGGGGCGTTACATTAGCACATTCACGTTCCTGGTTCCAAGCTTTATCAGATTTTGTACAAACTAAAAAATTTCATACTTGCTTTGAAGAAGCTAAATAAGGAGGAGTATGGGGACATTCTTGGAAGGGTTCAACATGCTAGATTTGTTATGCTTTATGCTCAAGAAGCTGCTAAAAACAATCCTGATAATGTTTCGCTTCAACTTACTGAGAGGTCTGCTAGGCATCGATTCCTTCAACTTAGTCGATATGCGGAATCTTTTTATCATCAAAAGAGTAAAATGAAATGGATTCAACTTGGTGATAAAAAAACTTCTTTTTTCCATACACTCATAAAGCATAGGAGGCAACTTAATTATATTTATAACATTAAAAATTCTTCTGGTATTGAACACCATGAAACTGATGAGATTATTTTTGAACTTTTAAATTTTTATAAGAGTATGTTGGGTCTTGCTGAGGCTTGTCGGAAGTTAGTTGATGCTTTTATATTCAAAGTTGGGTATCTGCTTTCTCCTGAACAACAACTGAAATTGATTGCCCCTGTTTCTCCTGCCAAAATCAAGCAAGCTATTTTCTCTATTGATAGAAGTAAAATCCCAGGTTCTGATGGTTTCACTAGCAGTTTCTTCAATGATGCTTGGCAGATTATTAGCCATGATATTATTGAGGCTGCTTAAGAGTTTTTTTAAACTCTAGTAATATGTCTAAGTATTTCAGCAGTACTTGTCTTACTTTAATTCCTAAAGTAGACAATCCTAGTTTTGCTTCAAATTTTTGTCCCATTGCTTGTTGTACTACTTTTTATAAATGCATCAGATTGAGATCTGTTTTGCCTGAACTTGTTTCTCAGAACCAGGGTGCTTTTATGGAGAATAGCAGTATTGTACATAATATCCTGATTTGTCAAGATCTGATCGATGCCTTACGAAGATTGATTTTAGGAAGGCTTATGAAGATTGATTTTTAACTCTAGTAATATAACTGAAAATCAACTTCTTCTCGATGCCTTATGAAGATTGATTTTAGGAAGGCTTATGACATAGTGCATTGGGACTTCATTGAGGAGATGCTTGTTGGGTATTGTTTTCTCGAAAAGTTTATCATATGGATCATGTCATAAGTTAAGTCCTCCAATTATACCATTTTTGTGAATGGTGTTTCACAGGGATATTTTGAGGGGAAAAGGGGTATTAGACAGGGTGATATCTCCCCTTATCTTTTTTTCTTGGTGATGGAATTTCTGCCTCAAATCTTGAAGATTGTCAGCCCGTTGGAAGATTTCAGCTTCACCCTATGTGTAAAAGCCTATCTCTCACCCACATTTGTTTTGTTGATGATCTGATGCTTTTCTGCAAGGCTAATACTACTTCAATATTTAGAATCAAACAGGGCTTTGATTATTTTTCTAATGTTACTAGCTTGCGTGTTAATAATCATAAATCAAATGTTTATATGGCTGGTATTTCTACTGAGAACAAACAGAAGCTCCTTATGCTTATTGAATTCCATAAAGGTTCTTTTCCTCTTAAATATCTAGGTGTGCCCTTATCTCCTACAAAATGGAGTAAAGCTGATTGTTGCATATTGGTTGAGAAGACTACAAAGAGGATTCAAAATTGGGCTTCTAGGAATCTCTCTTATGCTAGAAGGGAACAATTGATTAATTCAGTACTGTTGTCCCTTCACACTTATTGGACTGGTATCTTCATTCTCCCTTCAAATGTGATTAAGAAAATTAAAACGAAATGTCAGCATTTTGTTTGGGGAGCTTCTGACACAAAAAGAAGCCTGGTTTGGTTGCTTGGGATGACTTTTGCATACCTAAAACTCAAGGTGGACTTAACTTTAAGGATTGCAAGACTATAAATTTGGCTTTGGTTAGTAAATATATCAAGTATGTGTCAACAAAACAGGATGTTCTTTGGGTGAAGTGGGTGAATCGAATTTATCTTAAAGGAATTGATTTCTGGTCTTATAAGCCTAAGATGGAATGTAATTGGTATTGGGTTAAGCTTAATAAGGTTAAAGAGAAATTCTGAAGTGCTTACAACTGTAGTGGAACATGGACAGGTAGTAGTCCTATTTACACTGCAACTCATGGTTATGATCTCCTAAGAGGAAAAATTCAGAAATGAAGATATGCAAACATTATCTTGGGTAGATTAAATGAGCCTAAACATTGTTTTATTGCGTGGCTTATAGTTACTAATAAACTGCTAACCAAAGACAGATTGCATCGCTTTGGTTTCCTACAAGGCACCATGAAATGTCATCTGTGTGATTTTGATAATGAAACCATGGCTCACCTGTTCTTCCTTTGTTGTAGATCACAAGCTATCTTATTGGCTATTAAGAGATGGATTGGTTGGCATTCCAATCAATCAACACTTTAAAGCTACTTTCACTAGATTGATAGATGTAAAAAATCACCAGTTATCAAGTATATTTTGGCTACTAGCTTACGTGCTGTGATTTATTTCATCTGGTAAGAATGAAGCTATGTTCATTTTAGGAAAAGATCAAGATGCACTAACAACATTATTGAAGAGAATAAATTTTGTGTTAGATATAGAATGTTAGATTATCATGGTCCAAAAGTAAGTCGATAATGTTTTCTTTAAGCTTTTAGGTAACTAGATTCGTTGGAGTGAAGGGAATGAGGAACCCTACCTAGTAGGTGGCTTCATGCTTTCACTATCTTTAGTGTGTATACTTCTGTTTGTTTTGGTAATAAAATTATTTTTGTTACAAAAAAACTATCAATATCAGAAAATTAGTATCTAGGTTTCAAATGTCCCTAAAACTCTGAACAAATTGATCTTTTATTATACAATAGTTTTGTTGATTTATTGGACCTTGAAAATTCCTATGGTATGCTAATAGTTGACCTTGATTCTATTAATAACTAATCCTAAAGTTTTCAAATGAATTACTTAAGTTAAAGTTTATAGGATTGCTTTGCTGATTTGTGAATCCCTTTATTAGGTTTGACCATAATCTAGAAGATTTATGTCATCCTATCTCTAGGGTTACAATCAACTCCTTCCAATTACGATATATTTATTCATAAACAAGATTTCTCAATCTCTATGTATGAAATTAGGTTATGATATATTATTCTGGATCTGTTAGAACATAAATAAGAAACATAATCGGATCATAATATATCAATCAAGCCAATTACATTAATAAAAGAATCAAAACATATTAAAGTATCAATATAGGGTTCACCTAACCTAGACATTAAAGGAATTTATTTGCACACAAAATCAAACATAAATAGAAAGAAAACGAATTAAAAACAATGAGTTCATAATTCTAAATCTCCATGTTTGTCTTTTATCAAGTATTCTTGTGAGATAGAGGTTTATCTTATATTCTCTTGGATCTTTTGATGAACTATTTATGTTTTCCACTTCTCTAAATCAAAATCACCACTCGGCTCACCTTTGAGAGTGTTAGAACACCTTTGTACATATCCTCCCTTAATTTGCCTCTGAAAACGTCTCTTATAGTAAATTTTATGATTTTGGTCAAGGCATAGGCTGATGCACGAATCGTCCATTACCAAAATCGTTAAAATTTACAAATCTGCACGGTCAAGAGAAGTACGCGGGTTGATGCACTACCATGCATCCCTTTTGTGCTTTGAATCTTTGTTTTATGACGTGTTTTCTTCTTAATTCTTCTCCTTTAAGTTCGTGAAGGTAATTGTATTCTATAAACACACTTAAAATGAATTAAGTACCAAATATATGATAAAAGTATAAAATATCAAGCAAAAATACATCAAATATGGGGTATAAATATGATCAATTATGCATCTATCAATAAGTATCTTGGCAAAGAACGAAGAAACCTTAAAGCTCCGAAAAAAGCTCCATCAAGATTTAATAAAGAACATCATGGTTCAAAACCTATAAGAATGAGATCTTTTTTGTGTTCTTTCTTATTTATTGTTGGTTTTCTTTGTTTGAGCATGAACTAAATTGAGATATATATCTAGATAGGATGAACCTTAGAGCTATTATTTTGGATTGATTTCTTGATTTAATGAAAGACCTAAGTTTTATTATGAATTATTCATGTTTATATTGTATTGAATTGAAATATATTAGCATTTTGATTCAAATTTAAATTTCATATATAAGGATTGAGAAATCATATGTATGAATAAATCATACATATGATTTCTCGTATCATGATTTAATTGGATATAAGGATGTATATCCAATTATACTTTAATTGTATATGAAATTTAATTGGATAAGGATAAGGGTTATATCTCTTATCATGATTTAATTGGATAAGGGTTATATCTCTTAAGAAAAAATAAGGTCGTAACTTTAGAATTTTGTATATATCCAATTAAATAGGTTTAATCATTGGATCAAGATAAATATAATTATAGAAAGGTTTTAGTGTAACTCTTATCTAAATCTTATTATTTATAGGTTGCTTCAATCTTATTCATTACTTTGGTTGGGTACTTTAGATTGGTTTAATTCATTCTTTTTCTTTTAATTTAATCGTTTATTTTATTAGGTTAGACAATAGAATATCAAAAACAAACTCTCTACCAATTAAGGGTAAGGTTGTGTATTACTAGACCTCTCCAGACCCCACGTATTATCGAAGCTTTCACTACGTTATTGTTATTGTTTTTTTTGTTGTAGGTTAGATAATAGAATGACAGTTAGTACTAGTAATTTTAGTCCTCATCAGATCGAAATCTATATTCACCTAAACTATATTATAAGAACGATATGAGCACTTTTCTAGTGATCACAATCAAGTTTTTAACGTTGTTATCATGGACTAAAATATTAAGAATACTTTAATTTTATTAATATAATATTTTTTATATTTATTTTTATAATTTTCTTTCTTGATCTTATACTTGTTGGTTGAATATAAGGATTTAGGTATTTGAAATTACAACTACTAAACACAATGGCATGATAGGGAGGTTAATGTACCATGCTAGATTGATCCTTTTAGGAAAATTGGAAGCTTTAAACAAGAGGCTTGATAATATGTATTTGGTAGCTCAGTCGGAGCTGGTGATGCATTGTGATATTTATAATGATGGATAGTTCAATCATGAATCGCAGGCACCTTGATAAATGCTTATTTGACTATAATTATACATGTGTATTCAATGTGTTTTGCTTGTTATTTAATAGTTTTATAGTATTTTTGGTGATTGATATTGGTTTATATCAATATTTAAAAATTATCACAACTACACGACGTAGTTGTAACTAGCACAGGAAAGTACAAATCGATCCTATGAAAACTATAAATATTAGTAATTACGCTTTGTTTATTATCTAACCTCAATGACAAATTTTTGGTTCCTAATTAAAAATTAAAATAAATAAATAGAATAAGAATTAAAGAAATTCTTGACGTATATTTCATGTTTTCCTCATCCTTTGATCAGAACTGTCTCCTTTAAATGTGTCTTAAGACTTAAAATATAATAAAAACTCAACTCTCTTTTGTTTGCCTCTACTCCCGTCCTTTTATAGTAAAATTTAGGATTTTTAAGATATTCATGGTCACATACACAAACATGTAGGAAATCATATATACTAAAAAACACATGAATTCACAATTTTACATAGGCACAGAGACTTACATGGACAATATACACAATCGTGTATATCAACATACATGGGCGTGTAACTTCAAACGATCAGAAAGCGAATTCTTCAATCTTCATAGTTATATAGACTTACACAGTCATTGTACACAGTCGTTTAAGTCCTTAGTTGCTTCAAATCTTTGTTTTATACCACAACTTCATCCGAATTCTTCTCCTTTTGGTCCATGAAGGAAATTATGATCTACAAATATACTTAGAGAAAATTAAGTACTAGATATTGATAAGTGTAAATTGTATCGTGTTTTAGGGCATAGTTTGATATATGTTTAGCTGTTAATTCAATCATTTAATATGTATTCAGCTAGAATTGCGTTAGTTTGTTAATTATTTGTGTTTTAAGTGTTTTATAAGTTAGTACAAGTTTTTGAGCTTAAATACCATGTTTTTGAGATACCTTGATATGTTTGCTAGTGTTTGAGAGCCAATATCAAAGAACGAAGGAGTTTCGGAGGGAACCCGGGCCATAACACAGGCCCACAATCGTGGCAAGCATGCCATGATCGTGACAGAAGCTCCAAGAATGGCCCGCGATCTGCGCGTGTGCCTGACTTAGGCCACGACCGTGGCTCACATCTGAGCCTTCTGTCACTATCGTGGCATGTCGGGCACACACGCAAACACTTATGAAATTCATATTTCGAGGGACTTTTTGAACCTTTTGGACCCCAGAAAATCCTAGGGTTACCCAAAACATAAAAAGACTATTTAAAGAACAACAAGTGAAGAGAAAAAGAGAGCTTTTTTGCACAGCCACACTTAAAACCCTAAAGAGAGAATACCAAGAGAGAGAAAGAAGAAGAGAAAGAGGAAAATGAAACTGACTCGACATGCTTCCCAGATTAGGAGATTTTTCGACGTCACTACCTTCCATCCTCTATTCCAAGTCGTTATTTCCTTTTCATTTCAATTTTATTTATATATAGAATTGAGATGGATAATATGATAATAGGATTTGGAATATTGTTGTTCTTCTAAACTCTCCTTCGGGATTTTATTTTGATTTAATATTATCTGGGTTGATTTTGTGTTATTTGAATTGGGTATTGTGATTTGTTGCGTTTCTTGCATAATTCGGTAATAAACTGAGAGGGTAAACTAAATAAAAAATGATCGGATCGGATTAATGAGAGTTAGGCAATTCAATAGAGCCCGTAACTAATCAGATTGGTAATTGTGAGGAGAGAGATCCCATATAAGACCCAACAGTTTATTAGAGTGCTTTAGATCTAATTAGGATTGTGAGTCTTTTGTTAATTGAGAGATTACAAATTTCATAATCCAGTTAGGGTTTATAAATTAGGGTTTAATAGTTATAACGAGAGAGAGAGTAATCGGCCCTAGGATCGTCTAGAACCAACAGCCCATTAAAACATAATCGACTAGGTTAGCATTAATGATAAGTAAAATCTCCTTTCTTATAACTTGGTTAATTTCTCTTGATTGATTTCCATTGTGTTTCTGCATTACTAAAAATTTCATTTCTTTTTATGTTAATTTCTGAATTACAACTCTTTCCAATCAATTTCTCGAATTTACTTTTCTTGTGAACTTTATTTCCGTTATTTCAATTTCTTTAACCTTAGATAATAGAGAATTAGATCAGTCCCCCTCCTCGTGGGATCGACATCTCTTATACTATAGTTGTGACCCGTGCGATTGCGGTATTTGAGGGCTTATAAATTTTAAAGCTCGAACAACATGAACAAGTTTTTGGTGTCGTTGCCGAGGAGGGTGAAGAGTAGTTCAGTTCTCTTAGTCTAAGGCATTTGAGTTAGTTTTAATTTTTCTGTTCTTCCCTTTTTTTGGTCCTTGTTCTTGCATGAACACAAAAGTTAAAAGAAGTTTGAGTCGTATAATTGAAGCTGTAGAGCTTGACATCACTCGTCTAGAATGTTCAATTAAAAGAGCTTGGCGTGAAGAAGAACAAATTGTAAAAGAAACAATAGATGAGGGGTTTTAGTGAGATTTGGATTAAGGAGCGAACTAATAGCATCAACCGAGAACCCTTATGGACTTTAAGAGATCGGGCTTCAGTGTAACCAATCAAGGTGTAGCTAGGCCACTTGTGCAAGCAGCTTCCTTTGAAATCAAACCAGCCCTTCTAAATATGCTTCATCAAAATGTGCAATTTTATGGTTAATGAATGGAGACCTAAACATACATATTGTCAATTTCCTTGAATCTGTGATACCTTCCGTTATCATTAGATGTCAAAAGATGCTATAAGAATAAGACTCTTCCCTTTTACCTTAAGGGATAGAGCAAAAGCTTCGTATCATTCCCTCAACTCGATTAATGTCACCACTTGGGACCAATTAGTTAATGCCTTCTTAGATAAGTACTTTCCCATTACCAAGACTACGAAGATTATTAAAGAGTTCACAAACTTTTAGTAGGGTAATGGGGAATCGATTTGTGAAGCGTGGAAACGATACAAGGACTTGTAAAGAAAATGTCCATACTATAACCTACCTAAAGAATTTATTTTGCAAACATTATATAAACATACAAGAGGCACAATTGATGCGGGTTTATGAGGATCACTTACGAGGAAGACGGTAGATAAAGCAAAAGAGTTGTTAGAAGAAATGACGAGTAATAGCTATTTATGGACGAACGAGCGGGGTAGAAAACTCGCAACTCTCCGTGAGCAAAAATGAGTTATAGTTGTCAATCAAATGACAAAAATGCAGAGTAAAATTGATAATTTAACTCAATAGCTAAACAATATGAAGGCTTCATCTTCAAATACAGTAAAAGTTGTTCAACTGAAGTGTAAGCTCTGTGGGCAGATGGATCATGATACAGTCAATTTCTTTTTGATGAAAGATAATGGATCAGAGTAAGTAAAATACATAGGAACCCAATACGGTCGAGGAGGGGGAAACAATCCTTAGTCCAACACATACAACTCGAGATGGAAAAATCACTTAAACTTCTCTTGATTAAACAATGTTGGAGGATAGTTAAACCTCAAGGACCATTCTCATCCTCCTTAAGTAACAGTTACATATTGATTGGGGTTGATTATGTTTCCAGGTAGGTTGAGGTCGTAGCTACTCCAACTAGTGATGGCAAGGTGGTTCAAAAGTTCATCAAAAAGATCTTTACCAGATTTAAGGTGCCTAGAGCAATCATAAGTGATGGAGGGAGCCATTTTTTGCAACAAACCCTTTGAGGCTCTTCTGAGAAGATACAATGTTCATCATAGAGTGGCTAAACCTTATCACCCCTAAACTAGTGGCCAAGTGGAGGTGGTGAACAGAGAGTTGAAGAAGATTTTGGAGAAGGTAGTGAGCACTTTAAGAAAGGATTAGGCTTTGAAGCTAGATGACACCTTATAAGCTTATAGGACAACTTTCAAAACACTCATAGGTATCACTCCATATCAACTTGTGTATGGCAAGGCTTGCCATTTACCATTGGAGTTAGAGCATCAGGCCTATTGGGTCGTTAAGAAGTTAAACATGGATTGGAAGCTAGCAGGTAAGAAGAGATTGTTACAACTTGATCAATTGGAAGAGTTGAGATTTGAAGCTTATGAAAATGCTAAGTTATACAAAGAAAGAAAAAAAAGTGGCATGATTCTCACATTAAAAAGAAGGAGTTTAAGAGTGGGGACTTGGGGACTTGGGGCTTTTATTCAATTCACGACTTCGATTATTTCCCAGAAAGCTCAAGTCAAGATGGAGTGGATCCTTTAAGATCCTTTAAGTGTTTCCCCATGGAGCTTTGAAGTTGAAAAATGATAATGATGAAGCATTCAAGGTCAATAGGCATGGATGCAAGCCATACTATAGAGGGACATACTCATAAGAAAGGGAAGTCATCTCTTTCATTTCTTCCACTCTTTCATGATTGCATGTGAAATGGTCAAGCTAATGACCTTGACTTAGCATGTCTACCTTTCTTTTGCTTGTCTTTGTTTACTTTTTTGTTTGATTTATTTGGTGTTGATTATGTTTGGATTGAGTTTGCTACGATTTCTTGGTGTTTACTTTGGTTTGTTTGAGTTTTAACTTGTTTTCTCTACAAATTTCTTATTGGTTAGGTGATTTTGATGTATTTGCAGGTTGCTTGAATGTTGGGAATGCATGTTAAGCTTAGAAGAGAACTAAGAAGTTGGAAAAGTTGGAGTGCCAATGATCGTGGGAATGGGTTTGTTTCCCACAAATGTGGGAAGGCTCTTCAGAAAGTTTCTGGAGCCTTAACCCACAATCGTGGGAATGGGTTTGTTTCCCATAAACGTGGAAAGACTCTTTAGAAACTTTCTGGAGCCTTAACTCACGATTATAGGAAGCACAGGGATTCCTATGATCGTAGGATCCCCAGCTGAAAGATTTTAAAAATCGCTCCTTCTTTCTTCTTTCTTCATCTCTTCACATTCTCTCACTCTAAAACTAATACCCACTTACCCAAACCTCACAAATCCTTCATCTTTCCCACAAATCTTGGTATTTTACCCACTTTTTTCATCATTTTTCACTCCTTTAACACTTCTTTCACATTAACCACTCAAAAATCTAAGGATTTGGTAAGTTTTTCTCTCTTTCTCTCTCAAAAACATGCTCACCTCTCTCTTGACTATTTTTGCAAATTTTTCTCTTTTAATGGCTCCAAAGAAGCTTGTAGCCTAGAAACCAACTGACCAACTGCGCCTCCAAGTTTTCGAAGAAGGTAAACGTGATATAGAGACCATTTTTTGTGCCCCATTCCTTATTTTTCAGAAGAAGGTATGAGAATCTGGGATTTTAAGGATAAAGAGTTATTGCCTCCTAGGTACTTTGATTTTGACCTATTAGAAACTTTAGGACTAAGGCGTAACATTGAAATATTGGTTAGGGTCGTTTAATTCATTGTGATGTATCGATATACCCCATGATGACTATAGATTTTTTCACCACTGTGCCCTACAATCCTAAAATGGACACATTCTAGTTTAGGATAGGTGGACATACATATAAGGTTGATTATACTGTCATTCGTGTGCTTTTGGACTTGTCTAATACCAAAGTTTTGGATGACCATGATGATTTTTATGTGGATGATTATTGGAAGATCCTTACGGGTGAGAACACTTTTGACTCTAAGAATGCACTTAACACTTTGATTCGTAGCACTGAGTACTTGCTTCTTCATAAGTTTATGTGCCTAATTATTTTTAACAAAACTAAAAGCAACAAGTGTTCGGCTAAGGAACTTTCTTTCTTTGGTACATGGATTGTAAAATTAAAGTGAATACCCCTTATCGCATTTTTTGATCTATTGTGGGTTGCATTACTAAGAAAAGCTCATATTTTGGCATAGCTTACACTGTTACTACTTTGGCTTTGCATTACAATCTTGATGTGGATAGTATGCGCACAACTAGACTTAATATGTTTGATGTACCTTATTTGAGACACTCCGAAATTTTGGAGCCCCATTCTATGGGACTCTAAAATCCTCAAACTTACACTACTATTAAGAACAGAAAGGGCAAGGATGCAACCAATTCTCAACTATCTTCCTCTCAGGCACCCCCTGGAGCCCTAAGAAGCAACAGTTGAAAATGAACTAACTGTCACAGTAGATGTTGACAAGTTCCAGCAAATCCTCAACCAAATGGCCGAAAACCATCAACAAATGACATTGCAAATTAATGAGCTCGGCACCCAAATGAGACAAGTACATAAGGAGAAATGGTACATCAAAAAGAAATTCCTCAAGTTCATTTGGATGAAGAACATTGAAGTCCCTTCCCCTACGCCTTCACCACCACAATCTCTATGAGCTTTCTTACCTTTTACTTTTTGCGTTGTTTTATTTACCTTGTTAGTTGTTTCACTTGCTTGTTTGTTGGAGATTGAGTTTTGTGTTTTGTTTTTCTTTTGTGGTTACCTTGTCACATTTAGGACAATGTGTTGTCTAAGTGTAGAGAGGTAACATTTGCTTTGTCAATTGCATTGTTTTAGTTTGTTTTAGTCACTGTTTGCATTTTGTTAATTAGGATGCATGTTTTAGGCATATTAGGCTATTGTTTTATGTTGTTTTGTGTTAAGCAATGAAACCACACTTGAATCATTTTGATTTGTTTTTCCATGAGATTCTGTCATGCTAGTTGGAATGAGATTGAATGCATGCTTAAACTTAGATTAGGCTATTTGAGTAGAGAGTAAACCATGTCGAGTGATAAAAAGAAGTTGGTTGCATAAGTTTACTCAGAATTTGACACTTGAGCAATGAGGTAGTGTAGAGACACATAATGAATTTTCATTTGAGCCAATGTGAGGATTGAGCCTGTACGACTCCATCTATAGTCTTCTTTTTTGTGATGCTTTCTTAGGTTATTACCTTCAAAACTTGCTTTGAATCAGTTTGAGTCTACCGGATGCATGCTTAATAGAGATCATTAAGGCCCTTTTTATGTTAACATTTGACTTAAATGACCTACCTTTTATTATCCCTTGCTACCCCGCTGAGCCTTAACCCTTTTATTTCTTGAAAATAACCCACATTTTAAAACCCGAAACCTATTAGCCTACCCATTCACAAGCTTAGTAGAGCATTAATTGATGCATTAGTTTGAGATTTTTGCTACATTTTTTCAGAGATGAGTTGAGTGATACTTCTACTCTTATATCACATTGCATTTAGTTACTATTTTGTTCATTGTTTCTTCAATTGTTTTAAAAAAAGAGAGAAAAAGAAAAGAAAAGAAAAAGGGAGAAATTTTTAATAGCATCAATAAATGTAGAGTAATAGTATATTTACATTTGTGTATCTCATAAATATGTTTTGTTATCCCTTTGTTCACTTTTTACTTTATGAATGCTTATGTTAAACCCTTTACCTCATTTGACCCACCTTAACCCTTACCACATTATAACCCGAAGTAAGTCCTTTTGATCTATTTATGTATGTAATCATTGTAGAGGAGAATTGGTATATTAGCAAGACTATGGTAGTGTAGTTTCCTGTAGGGAGCTTAAGCGAAGCATTAACCATCAAATACTTGAGAGAAACGAGTGAAATCATGAGGAAGATTCATTTTGCGTTTATACTTATCTATGAGTGATGATGTCATAAGTTGAGTTTGCTTATGTACACTAATGAAAAGTAGTCACGATATGTGTAGTAGGTTGACATTTGAGTTGGCCAAATTTTGAGGGATTGCATGTTTCGATCTTTGGGAAAATGAAGTGATTGAATTGATTGGTTGTGTTTGATTTTGCTTGAATACAAACAAAGATTTAAGTGTAAGGAAGTTGATAATTTTGCATTAATGTGTGTTTTCCTAAGTATTTGGAATGTGTTTCTTGTTTAATAGGCTATTATTGTTGTGCTTTAGGACTTATTTTGTATGTTTTTTTAGTTTGATCTTTATGTTTGATGTTGATTTAGGGTAAGAATTGATCATTTTCATGTAAGAATAGAGGGTGACCACCTTTGTGATTGAGCTAGGGACTAAGAGAGGAGAAGAGAAGTGGAGGAGTTATAAGACAAGAACCCATGATCGTAGGATTCATGTTAATTCCCACGATCGTGGGATCCCTAACCTAAAAACACACACAAATTTCACTTATTTTTAGGTTATTGTGACTATATAAGGGCACAAATCCCTAGGGCTAAAGGGGGTGTCATAAGAACCTACCTCCTTGAGCTACAAAATAGATTTAACACCTAGAGAGAGGTAGAGAATCAAGATTTCCATTCCAAATTCGGCAAAGAGCACACTAACTCCAAATTTGGGCAAAAAAGAGGAGAAACTTGCTTCATCTATTTCTTATTTCGTTTTTCTCTTCTAGCATCTTTATTATGGATTTTCTGGTTGTTATGGATTTTAATGACATTATGAGTGGCTAAGTTATTTGTAGAGATTACTTTTGAATTGCTTATTGAACTCTTACTTTGTTGATTTGAATGAATGATGCTTTTGATGAATGTTGAAATTATACCTTGCAATATATTGAGAAATTGAGTTGGGTAAATTGTGTAGGGCTGTACAATGAGAATTGGCACTCATAAACCTACATTCATCAAGTTAATTGATTAGTTAGAGAGAGATCTTGGCTAATTTTCATTACCTATAAGATAATTTTATAACTAGTTGAATTGGTGGACTATAGATTGAGAGATTGCTTAATCATTTCCATTTAATTTGGCTAGGGATAATTAATTACACCTTGAGAGAGGGTTGTTAATACATTAGGATATCTTAGGAGAGGCATAATTCAATTAACAAGGTAGGAAGGAAATAAGATAGGGAACAAATGATCTCTAATTATTAAATCTTGAATTCCAAGTTTCTGCACTTTTGTTTTATTATTTGTTCATTGATAGTTGTTTGATTTAGTTTAATTTTCAAGTTTATATTTATTAAAATTGGTTCTCAAACAAAGCAGTCTGAATTAAGTAGCGTCTAAATACAATCTTTGAGGGATTGATATATGTTCTTTACTAAAAGTTTCACCCCGTACACTTGCGGTTTTGAGCGTAAAACTACTGAATTGATTTTGCAATCAACACTTGTCTTGAATTGGTGTTTGTAGGTCTAGGTTGATTTGGGATTTACGATAGATGTCATGAATTATGAGTTGCTTATAGGCTTGATCACCCTTTTGGTAACTTTCTAATTCAAAGGCCAGGGTTGAGTGTGTGATATGTAATAGTCCATAGTGATTCCTGGAAGTAGCAATAGGATAGTTGAATTTGTCAAGATACTCAATCAACTAGTCTCGGATCCCATACCTTTAGGTTCAATCAACTAGTCTCGGATCCCATACCTTTAGGTTACACCTTTCGAGCTTATAAGTAGGTGGCCTAAGTTAGTTCTTTCTTAGTACCTAATGTGTTGAGCCCCGTTCCCAAAGCCCGACCTTGAGGGGTCGAAC
>JANKOE010000005.1:25567355-25608827 GCA_026284465.1 Erythroxylum citrifolium
ATTCCCGGGTCAAAAGAGTTTGCCCCGGTTAGGTTTTCCGACCTCTGCGTGGATACCGTTAGAGACGGTCTACGTTGATCGTTATGGTTTGACTAATTATACATACACATGGATCCTGGCTTTCGGGAATGTCCCGGAACAAAATTTTTTGTTTTCCGCAATGTGTCCATGTGATGGACACCCCGGGATTTTCCTACACCTTGTACTTAAGATGATCTTGCATGCATATAAGGCAAAGTAGAATTAATGAATTAAGGTGGAACATGAGCTAATAAGTAAGTAAAGTATTGAGCTTTGTGGCATCTTGTAATAGAAAGTTTATGATGATTGAATTGGGATGGATTGCATGTGATGTTGATGATGAAGTGTGCTGGAAAATGATACATGAATTGGATACTTTTCTGTTTTGTTTTTTATGCATGAGAACTGTAGATTTTAGGTCTATATGGATGATTTAGATTGAGATTTGAAGTTTAAATGAAGGTGAATTTCTAAAGAAATGTGCTAGTGAGGTGTTCTTGAATTTCAAAAAAAACTAGGACTATATATATGATGAGATTAAGTGAATGAAAGTTTCTATTTTTTTGTATGCATAAAAGAATAGTTTATGATCTGCAAATTTAATGATTTTGAGTTGTAAATGGAGATGAATTTGATGAGGAATTAAAGTATAATTAAGGTATACTTAAGGTATAATTAATGGAATGTTATGAACGTGTTTTGAATTTGGTATGAAGGTGTTAGAATATGAAAAATTAAGGGAAATTGGATAGTACAATTCAGGGCACTCATTCCACAATCGTGGGAAGGTCCCCCATGATTGTGGGCAATGCTTTGAAATGAAAATTTTCTGTTTTGGGTAATTGTTGAACCACATGAGGATAAGTCACTTTACTTTGGTGCATTTGGATTTGATTGAGGCTTGAAATGAACTTAGATAGTTGCTTGATTAATTGGTTAAGGTTTTGATAGTTTAGGTTCTTAATTGATGTTATAACTTAAGGAATGGATTGTCTTGATATCAATGGAAATTATGAGTTGTTAAAGGTATAAAGGTGTTCTTATGAATGCAAATATGATCAAAAGGATATGAGTAATGTGTATTAGATATAAATGAATAAGAATTGGCAAAAAAATTGTGTGAATATATTGCTAGAAAGGGTTAGTAAATGTATGAATGATGAATTTGGAGTAATCAAGCTTACGTAAGGTATAAACTTAATTACAACTAGTTATATACAAGTTATGATGTTTGAATGGTCAAGAATTGTGAATAAAGATACATACCTAGAAAGTCAATTGAGCATACATTGAACGTGACACATATACATGTGCATGATTGGATATTCACTTGATTAAACAACTTAGTAATATGTGAATTATGTGTGTATTGCATGACTTTAGACGCACAAGTCAATCGCCAGCATCCAAATATTGCCGGATCATCAAGACAATATCTTATCTGGAGCATACTATGAGTTAACCTAGATGTTTCTCACTATGATTAAATTGTTTTTGGTTAACTTTCAGTTATTGAATGGTTACTTATATGATTGCCATGATTCTAGACATTGTTGGTCTGAGGAGTTTGATACTTGGGACTGTATATGGAAGTGTTTTCAAATTGTATGTGTAATATGGAATGTGTACTCAACAGAATGTTGAATGCTGGACTCATGTATGAAGAATGTGATAAATAGCATGAACACATTGAATGAAAAGTATTGATAGTATATTATGTGAATTGATGCGTTCCATTACATTAATATGCATGATCAGATAAAGGAGTTATGACCGGAGTGACTAACGTGAGAAAGAGCTTTAAGCTTAGGAATTGTGCACAAAGAGCCACAGGCTCAGTTAATAATGAGACCAGTATCCACAAAGGATACATGACAGTAAATGAAATAAGCATAGTATCCACAATGGATACGAGACAGTAAATAGGTGCTCGATCACAACAAAGTAAAATGAAAATGGAGTCAAGTGTGCATTTTCATATATATAATTTTACATGTATCATATGAATGATTGAGATGAATTAATGGATTGTTCTAGAATAGTGTTGTGAAATGTTTGTGTACAAGTTGTACTTGTACTTGAGGAAATATGACAAAATCTAATGTGGGATTTGATACTGGATGATGTGTTAAACTTCTTGAAATTAGTTATATACTTGATTTTGTGTTCTGATTGGAGTGAGCACATCAATGATAGTTCGCTCACTAAGTTTGCAAACTCATCAAAATTGCAACGTTGACTTTCAGGTATAAGGAAGTTCTAGCTTCTAAGGCAGCCAAATAGAATTCTAGTACTGTCATTTTGAGAACAAGAATGGCTCAAAGGTCTGGCCAACTAATATCTGAGGAGTCTAGTTAGGATGTGTTTGTTTAGCTTCTCATTTCATGTTAACGTTCTGTATGTAAACTCTCAAATGTTATATAATGTAAATACATGGATATGAATTGTAATAGCACAGTGTAAGTAAGTTTATTTTGCGAATGAAATGAGAAGATTTGATCATTTTAAATACTTGTGTTATGTGTGATGCCATAATAAGTTAATATGACTGTTCTAAAGTGTCATTCTCATATGTCCTCGAATATCCCCTGGATGTTTGGCCATATACTCTATGGAAGTGGTATATTACACATAAGGTGGTAGCCTAAACCTTGGCCACAACATTTCCCGTTTTCTCCTATGTGTCATAATTTTAACTAGAAATATGGATTTTATTGCATATTCTAGTAATAGAACATTATAAGTGAAATATATAATAATGAATAAATTCTTTGTAAAGGAATTGATGGTTGTAAATATAAAAATATATTGTTGATGCAATAATAGATTTATTTATATAATATTATATTACAAACACAAATTAATCGCTATCATGGTCACTTAATTGTAAATCAAAATCATCATTATCTTCTTTTTCTAAAGAATTAGAATCAAACTCAATTTCCTTTTCAGATCTCTCATTGTCCTGATCCTCTCTGGATGAAATTTCAACATATTCATTATTTGGAGCGTTCAAAGGTTCATTCTCGTCATATGTTACACATGTATTTATTTCATAAACCCTTTCCTGAAATGCTTCACTTTCAATTCTCTTCTTTTTATCCTTTTCCATGTATTTCAAAAACACCTATAGGTTTAACTTTGTAAAAGGCTAGCTAATATAACTTATCTCGTTGTAAGCTGTGAAAAGGGATATAATAGAACTGGATTGTTTGCATCACTAACACGAAAGATTCAACTTGTTTTAATCTTCTTCACTGGTTAATTTCAACTATATTGTATCGGTTGTGCATTTTTGTACTGACATTAAGAGTTGTATCAAACCAGTCACACTTAAATATCACACCCGCTTTATTAGCAATGCAGGGTACTTAATTTCAAGTATATCAGTAATTTTACCATAGTAATCCATGAATTCTTCCTATATGCAAACCCCACTATTTACTGTTGTCATCTTATGACCATGATATTCTGTATGAAATTTATATCTATTAACGAAATACACTAGATACGATTTAACAGCTCGCAAAAGTCCTTTCGCCAGATCACATATGAAATAGTTCTTTATTGGATTTTCTAAGGCCTACATAAAAATAAATTATTACGTTAAATAGTATAATGTCATTTGAACACTTTAATATGATATTTCAATCATTTTAATAATTGTAAGTAAAAACTTACATATTTCTCGAGCCATCGAGGAAAGTGTATTTCAACTTTTTTATTGATATCATCCGGTGTTTTTTTGGGCATTAGCTCACATAGCCATTCCTCGCATAATCTAAAAGAAATATTATGTATTTTAGTTGTGAACAACACTAACTTCAAAACCCCAAATAATCAATTTCAAAATCAACTTCAAGTTATTGTATGAAAGTTTGAACCTCTTAACAGTTCAATAAAATGTAACCACCCTCTATTTCTTCCTCTGTTAACATTCTTCTTGTTTACCATCCATATGTTCATCCAGGATATGTGAAAATGGATAAGTTACCATCAACATTACCCGTTCCTCCCCATCGTCATTACGAGAAACTTTTCTTTTTCTTGTCTGCACATGCGGCTCAAAATAATGTGAATAAAATGTACTTACTTCCTCCACTAAATAAGCATTACATATGGAACCTTCAATTCTAGCCTTGTTTTTGAAATTTTTCTTGAAGTGATGCAAATGCCTACATTAGTAAATAAGGTTATTACAATTTTATGATTAAAACATGCTATAACCGCAATTTAAATATGAACCTATAATTACCTCTCAAATGGGTACATTCATCGATATTGAATTAGACCAGCAAGTTTTGTCTCCTGTGCTAAATGCACTAGTAGATGCTCCATACAATCAAATAAACTTTGAGGGAAAATATCTTCTAATTTGCACAAGATTACTAGAATTTTCCTTTCTAGTTTTTCCATTTAAACCAATTTTATATCAGATGATGTTAAGCTTTTGAAAAAAAAAGATTAATTATATGATAGCATCCCAAACTTATTAGGTAGCATCTCCCGAAATGCAATTAGAATGAGCCTTTACATAAAAATATGACAATCATCACTTTTCTTCCCAAATAATTTGTACTTCCTCATGCCCACATACTTTGGCAAGTTTGAAACTTAACCATCGGGAAACTTTAGATTTTTCAACGATTCACAAAAACTTTTCTTTTTGTTTTTTGTCTAAAGTGTAATATGTTTTCGGATATTTACCGGTATAAAAATCTTTATCTAACTCATTCCTTCTACAAAAAATTTTCAAATTAGCTCGTGATTTTGCATTGTCCTTTGTCCTCCCTTCAATATTCATGATGGTATTGAACAAATTTGTCAATAAAAAATTCAATATGCATCACATCTAGATTATGTTGTATCAAATTAATTTTCCAATATGGAAAATCCCAAAAGTTGATTCATTTTCTCCAACCAAAATTTTAACTAATGCTTTTACTAACTTCATCAGCTTCAAGTTCTGTAACTTTTAACAACTCTAATTCATCAATCTCCTGCAATATCTCTTCACTAGCTTTGTGAGGGGGAGGACGTGTTTTTACCGTCCTATTCTTAATGAACTTTTATTTATTGAGTCTAAAGAGATGATCTAGAGGAAGAAATTTCCTGTGGTTATCCTGTAGTTGTCAAATCAACATGTTTTGCCCCCATTTGGAAGATAAAACATATTGGAATCATTGCCACAATAAGGACAAGCCAATTTCCTTGTTGTGCTCCATCCAAACAATATAGCATACGCCAAAAAATCACTAACAATCTACATCAAAGCTGTTCTCAATACAAATTTTGTTTAAGAGACACATCATATGTCTCCACACCAAATTCCCGAAGATGCTGCAATTCAGACACCAATGGTTGTAAGAATACATCAATTTTATGTTTTAGATTTGTATGCCCTAACACAATCACTATCAAGAACATATATGCCACATTCATACACATCCATGGGGGAAAATTATAACCAGTAATTATGATTGACCATGATGAATATTGTTGGCCCGATTGACCAAAAGATTAGAATCCATCCATCATCAATCCCAACCTAATATTTCCACTTTCAACTGCAAACTCATAATGGATGCTATTGAAATATTTCCATGCCAGTGCATCTGATGGATGGCTCATTCTTCCATCTTCCTATTCGTGTTCAACATGTCATCTCATGTGAGATGCAGTAACATTAGAAGCATATAGTTTTTGACGTCTCGGAGTTAGCGGGAAATAATACATCTACTTCCAAGGTACTAATTTCTGTGAAACAGAACACTTTCTAGACTTGAACCTAGATTGACCAAAAAATGTGCACTCTTGTAATTCCACATCATCTCCCCAATATAACATACATCCCAATTTTAAACAATCAATTTTTTCAACTGAAAAACCAAAGCCCTTAATAAGTTTCTTCATATTGTAAAATCTATAACCATTGTATGATCAGGAGGCAATGATTTATTATACCAACCAAGAATTTTATCAAAACTTTAATCAGAAATATGCCTTTTAGTCTTTATGTTTAAGATTCGAGCAATTGAAGATAGTTGAGTCATCGTCTCACAATTTGGCCTTAATTCTTGGTCAGATGAGTGTAGTAAGTCCAAAAATTGTTTTACATGTGGTTTAGTTCTTCTTCAAGATTTTCTATATTTTCGTGAAAGGTATAACCAGTTGCATTATAAATCATTTGCATGTAAGGATCTTCAGTTGCACCCATATTAGCTATTCTAAATCTAGTCCCCCCTTCAAACTCATCCTCATTTACTGACGACTTTACTTCATTACCCCTTGAGGTGCTACAAATTAATGGCTCCCCATGTTGATCGACTCAAAATAATTTGGAACAAACTCTTTCCTTACAAATGGACATTCACTACATTAATAGGAAGAAAATGAATATGTTTGCACTTTTTACATGGACATCTAATCTTTGGGCCATCCATATATGCAGGTTGAGAACATACATAGTGAATAAAAGCTTCAAATCCCTCAACAAACTTATGATTAATGAACCATTAGGTATTGGTCGTCTATACATCCAAGATCTATCAACATTATTCATTTCTGCAAAACTGTTCACTTAAAAAAGTGATTTCATAGTTAGTATCCTTCATTTTTCGTAAGTTTACAAAACATTTAACCTTTACACAACATCCCTTAAGTTTTAACAGTTCTCTGACCATTTCTCTTCAAACTCTACATCAAGCAATCACATTGAAGTTCAATGAATCAATTGAATTTATGACCTACAATTGATTTTAATACTATATTATGTGACATTGTTTACACCTATGAATCAAGAAAGCAAGTTCTCGTTGTGACTCCTAGGCTCGTGGAATTTTTCATCAATAAGCCTCATGGGAGCTACATCATGAGTTTCCAACCTATATACCATCCTAAGGGTTTATTATGCATTAGATCATCATGTCTATTAAACCTATGAATTTCTAATGTTAATACAACATATTCATTAATTACATTGAAGTTCAAGTATTAATCAATTGAGTTTATGACCTACAATTGATTTTAATGCTATGGTATGTGGCATTGTTTACACTTGTAAATTAAGAAATCAAGTTCTCACTATGACTCCTAAGCTCATCGAATTTTTCATCGATAAGCCTCATATGAGTTGCATCACAAGTTTCCAACCTATATACTGTCTTAGGGGTTTATTATATATTAGATCATCCGTAAGATCTCAAACTCATTCCAAATACAGTAACTACTTATGTAACTCATACATCTACTCATTAATGATTAAAACAAAACCCGAAAATAAATGCTTACACTATTAAAGAAGAACATAAAAACTCATTAATTATTATAAAAATATTCTAAACAACAACATAAAATCAAGAGCTCTTTTGCATTCATCGAAAACCCAAACCCAAATACTCATACTATTAAAGCAACATATATAGTAGACATTAGTTGGATAACTTACTTGGATGAACGGACAACCATAGACTACAAAGAAGGCAGATGAGCAAGCTCTTCAACATAAACAATACCACATCTATATATAAAAAGTACCATCACAATAAATAAATAACGCTTTAAGAAGAAAGATATACTTAAAGCAACTACAATCTTTATAATTAATAGGCGTAACATGATGAAAACTAATACCATGTTACTTATAACATTTTGACCAAAACTAAATCTTTATAATTAATAGGCCAAGAGTTCAAAAGTTAACATTTTTAATCTATTCTCTAAGTATCATATCCCAAAACACAAAATCTAAAGGTGAAAATCTTTTAACTTAAAAGCATAGAAAAATAGGCAAGCAAAGTCTAAAACTCTCAATCCTTGTCTTTAGATTAGTTCCTTCATCTTTTAGGATCAAAAGTTTGTTTGAACTAGGCTAACTTATTTTAAATGTCTTAAAGAGTACGGGATTTAAATGTCTCATTTGGGAAGATTTGTTGAAGCTATAATTAGGATTATAGTTTTGTATATTGCAAGGTATAATTAAGAACCCCAGGATATTTCTTACTTAGTAATTAACTCCTTTACATTAACACAGTCTAGTAGTTTTGGGAAAGAGGCTTAGCTTCCTAATTATTCGTGCTTTTTGGGAAAGAGGCCTAGTTTCCTAATTATTTGTGCTTAGGCTTAGATTAAGTGGAAACAAATGGGATTGAAAAAGATTATTTTCCAAAAAAACAACCTATTCTCGTTTAACTTCACATATAGAGAAGTTACCCATAAGGTCTTATAAGAAGGACCTTGGCACCTTTATGGTAAACACATTCATATTCAACTCTAGCATCCTAATGCGAAGTTTAAAAATATTAAGAGGAAGCAAGTTTTTGTCTAGATCAACATTAATAACAAATAAAATCACTCAAAAGATTCAATTATATCTATTTTTGCATAGTGGTGGATATTAGTAAGCAACTTCATAATGTGATTCTCCTTCCCATAATTGGAGCTAATGATTCTCTATATAAAGATTCATCAAGATTGTCCTATCAACGAAGGCCATCCCTAGCTGAGCTAGTTAAACTTTAGAGGTCAATAAGTAAACTCTTTGAAAATGGTGACTATATTTAACTTCTAATATTGGAGAATAATTCTTCCACTAATGAATTAAGAAAAAGAAACATTATGCATGTATAACTCACTATAAACAAACTAATGTCTAAGAAAACCAAAAAGTTACACCCTTAATGTAACCCTAAGTTACTTCAAGTGATTTTGTTTTAGTTGATACAGATAACTATAGGCTCAAAGGTAGATATTAGGGATCAATAAGTGCAAAAATTTGCTTAGCTAATTGTTAAGCAAAACTATTATATCATTTATAAAATCATTTCTAAGTTAATTGCATCAGGACTTAACATTAACCTTTAGTAAAAAGGCTTTCAAACTTCCTTTACTCATGGAAGTTTGATTTCACAAGAGATGCTCAAAGGCTTTGCAAAGAAGCATTCTAATAAAAATTATGTCATTCAATACTTTTATTTGAAATGCTTGAAAATTTTAAAGTTAAAAAGCATCTGGATGACTGTCTTTGTCCCAACAAATGCTTCAATTGTCTTCCAATCACGATCAAACATGTAGCACAAACAAAAAAACAATAAAAGTTAAATTAAAATGGCTTATGCATGCAACAAGAACGATTATTTGTGAAGACAGCGTTTTGCATCAACCAGAAGTCATAATTTTAATACCTAATTGATTCTTTGCTACTATGAACCTTGCTTCCAAATCCCCCCCCCCCCACGGGTTATAGGGGACAAACTAAAATTTCGAGTGCAATTCAATATAATACTCACATAAATTCATTACTTAGAACTTTGTAGTCCAAAAACATCCACCCAACAACATTTAATTTGCTACTTTGGCCAAATAAAACAAATATTCAAATAAAAATTAAAATAATAACACTCCTTGAAATTGTTCCATTTCTCATTTATAGGAAATTTTTGGATGAATCATAAATTCAAACTAAGAATAAAAATTATAAAATAAAAGTATCCAAATCAATAATTCAAACCTCAACTTATATTTCACCACCAAATAAAAAACAGAAACCCGAGCTCTGAAATTCCATTTCCATAAATCTCTCAAATTCAATCTCCTTCACAAATAAACGAAGATGATTAAATGAAATCACCATCACAATGTCACTGGTAAAAACACAAAACACAAATCACCATCCCAGCTGCATAATGACATAAAAAAAGAAACAAAAACCCATACAATCAAATTAGTACACAAAACCCAAATACAACAATGTCACCAAAAAATTAGATGGACCACTTATCTCAACTGATGATTAAACAAAGAAGAAGACGATATTGGGTGATGGAAGAAGACAGCAAAATCCATCGGATAGGAAGACAATGAGGACACAAACAACATATGCAAGGCCACCAAAAGCCACCGAAAAATGAAATAACTAAAAATGAAATAACCGAAAACTTTAATCTTGGAGGAGAAAACGAAAGAAACAAAAACCCAGAGATGAGTACAGGGGGCTTTGGTTGTTAGGTTTTTATAATTATCAAATGATGTCATTTTACAATAAATTTAAGAACACTGTCGACATCATTTGAATTTACCAACAGAAAATTAATCTGTCAATAAATTTCATTACTGATTTATCCCAACAAACCTTACCACCAAATGATGTCGTATACGTTTTATTAAAAGCATTGAAGTCGAAACAAACAATGACGTTTAAACGATGATGCTTATTTTGCCGTCTATCATTTGCTCCTCTTTTACCGATGGTGATTCCTTTTCCATTGCTATATTCCATCGCAAAAATTATCAGGATAATTTTCCTCGAGCTTTACCGACGGATATTTTTTCCGTCGCAAATTACCATTTCTTACGACAATTTTACAGACAAAAATTTATTTTTCGTCGCTAATTTCTATGGTATAATTTTTATCGGTAATGATCTGTCGACCATCGGTAATTTTCTTGTAGTGATTAAGATTATTGCCTCCTAGATTCATACCAAAAATTGCAGCCATCGAAGAGACCTATGATATCAATGAATTATCTTTGGATCAGGTAATTAGGATTCTTACAAACTTTGAGATCAATTTGTTGAGAGATAAACGTGAGAAGAACAAAGGATTGGCATTGCAAGCCAAGGTTGGTAAAGTCGTGAATGACTTAGGAGAGAATCTGATGAAAATGAAGATATGGAGTTATTGACAAGAAATTGCAACAAGCAGTTAAACAATGTGAAGAAAGATAGACCTGGGTTTAGGTGGAATGGCGGGAGTTCACTGAACAATAATTTCAAACAGTAAGCAAAAACTCAAAAGGGTGAAAGAAAGGTAAAGAAGATTCAATGTCATAAATGCCAAGGTTTGGGACGTGTGCAAGCAGAATGTGCTAATACTCTTAAGAAGAAGAAAGGGAAGTCTTACACCAGCACTTAGAGTGAAAACGAATCTGAAAGTGCGTACAATAACGAAGAAGAAATTGTGAGTAATCATGCTGCGTTGGTTGCTTTAAATATCAAAAGTTCAGTCGCTTCTTTAATAGCAACTGATGAACAAACTTACAACGAAAATATAGATGTTTCAATTCTAAACCCAAATTCAAATTGTGACAGTGATGACAGCGACTTAGAATTCAAAAAGGAAGATATCTACAAGGTCTATGAATTAATGTTTGCCAAGTGGGTGAAAACTTATAAGCTAAATGAGAAGCTAAAAAGGGAAAATTCAGCCATGAAGGATGTCATTCGTGATCTAGAGATGAAGTTGCTGTAAACAATAGATGAACTTGATGAAACAAAGATAAAGCTAGTCAATACCAAAAAGGAATAAGAATGTTGAAAGGTGATACTAAAAATCTAGAACAATTGCTGAAAATTGGTAAAAACAAAGGGGACTTTCAAGGTGTTGGTTATAAAGGTGAATGTTCTAAGTTGAATAATGAGTAAAATGGTGAAGCTAGATTTGTCAAAATAGAAACTTCAAATAGGAACCGAAAGTTTATGCCTACATGTCACTTTTGTGGTGTAAATGGTCATATAAGGTTGAATTGCTACAAGCTGCTACAAATGCTATTTTAGAGGGCTCAAAACAAAAAATCTAGACACTCTTTGAAATTTTTTCAACAGCAACCAATGTTACCAAAGCAAACCTGGGTTAGAAAAAATTAGCCTTACATATCATAATAGACATGCAAAGGAGCTAAAACCAAAAATTGTCCAGATTTATGGTTAGTTGTTACTGGAAAAGAGATCAACTAGATAGAGGACCAATTGGTTACTTCTAAGGGAGAAACCAATGAGACATCTGATGATAAAGATGATGTGATGAGGAATAAGGCCAAGTTTGAATTTCTTCAAGGGGCACAAGGACTGCATGCTTTACATTTTAAAACTATATTGATGTTGTTTATTAAAAAAAGAGGGTTCGAAGGAGATAACGTCTAGACTTTTTAAGTTTTTTATTTGAGTTTTCTAAGGTTCAAGTGAATAGTGTGTGTTTGACTTTTTCTTTACTTGTTGAATATTATATTAGATGTGAAAATTAGGCTATGCTTGAAGATTTGATAGTTCTACTTTTGAATTTTGATTTGTGGAGTTATGTCAAGAAAATGTTGATGCTTGGTTGGAGATTTGTAGGAAGATTCAGAATTTTCAAGTTTTATCTTGGTTTCTCTCTATATCGTGGGTTGTATGAGTTTGGGCAATATGCTTTCACTGTGATTTGCTTGGACATTTGGTTCATTGGCTTCTCGACAACCATGTACATGCATTTGTCTATATGTCTTTATAGTTCTTGTTCAAGCAAGAAGTGCTGCTGATGACTTAGTTTCTTTCTTTAATTCTGAGCCTGAATTTGTGAATGAATTAGTTTCCTTACTGAGCTATGAAGATGTTGTCCTTGAGAAAATTAGAATTATATGCTTGCTATCATTGGCTGGTCTTACTCAAGATTGGTCCCAGCAACCTATTATATTGGCTACTATCACATCTGGTGGGCATCCTGACATACTATCTAGCCTTATGTAGAAAGCCATAGATTTTGCTGTCAGTGATACTTCTAAGTGGTGCGTGATTTTAACTGAGGCTTTGTCATCTATTTTTACTGTTTTGGTCTCATAATCATCATGTTGTTTAGCAATGCGAGAAACAAGGTTTATTCCTACTCCTGTACCCCAGCTCAAAGAGAGACTAAAACATTATAGAGTTGTGAATATTGAGGATATCATAATAGTAGAAGATAGTAACAATGAAGGAATGAATCGTGGATTTGCCTTTTTGGAATTTTCTTCTCATTCAGATGTCATAGATGTGTGTAAACATCTTCAGAAGAGAGATGTTTTATTTGGAGTTGTAAAGGATTCTTTTGCAGATTTCTTCATTGAAACTGGAGTTGAAATCATGGCCAAGGTGAGGATAGTATTCATTGATGGGACATTATCGCTTTAATCAGGTTTGTTCCTGATTATCCTATAAATTTAGCTGAGTATAAACAAGTTAATTTGGATGTTTTATTAATTGAGAGAAATTTTTTAGATGCTTCTTTATTCCCACAACAATTTGATGATGAGTTGGTGTTAAAATTTTATTATGATTTGGATAAGGGAGTGTCAAATAATACAAATTTTTGCTTTCATATTGTTTATATGAGGGGCAGTTATTCTAATTCGTTGAATGCATTTTTGGGTTATATGAATTTAATCAGTAATATGTGGATTGCTTTGATTTAACTAATGATATTTTGGCTAGTGTTTTGAATGGAGGTTAATTGTCATCTTGGATTTGTGTAGCACCTTTTGCAAATTTTTATGCCTCCTTATTCGTTGAGATTGATCGTATTGAAGGCATTTTTCTTTTTGGCATCATTTTGTCCAAAGTGGGAGAAACATGGATGATTCGATAATTGTTTATTTGGGGTTATTGTTTCTTTGGCTATGTTTTGCATATTTTCAGCTTATGTGAACTTGACAATTATTTACGTGAACTTGATGTTAGTTGGAACTCGATATTCGATTAAGGGGGAATGTCCAATTATCTTCTTAAATGGGGAGTTTTCATATGTGACAAATAATGCTAAAAAGGGATAGATGGTTAAGATATTTGTTAAGATATCTTATTAATTAATTTTGGAAATTATTTGTAATTGGTCACAGTTGGATATATGTGGAATATCATTATGAAAAGTAATCTGCCTTATGTGGGATTCTTGAAGATAAGATTGCATAAAGGATGAAATTCTAGTGAAGATAGGATTTATTTGGGATAAAATCGCCATATCTTAATAAAGATAATGTGTAGAATTTTTTGATGATTTTGGCGCTATCTTTGGCAACCTATTTCAGTGTTTGTAGCTATCTTTGATAGCTGGATTTTTCGTTGATCTAATTCATCATTGGCAGCTGCGTTTTTCATCATTGTGTGTGTTGGACCTTGGAAATCTTTTCTTTAGGTAGGCATGATTTTAAAATAATTTTGGAATTTAGATAGATTTAATTTTGGAACTATAATGGTGTCAAGGTTAGTAGGGTTTATCGAATGTGTAAATGGAAGTAAAGTGTTGATGTAATAAGGATGTTTAAGGACATTTTTGGGAGATCACTTGAGCATAAAAGAGCATAAGCTTATAAGGAAGGGTAAGATGGACTTTTGGGCTCATTAAGGGTAGAAATAGAAAAAGGATGTGCTGTTTTGCTTTTTAAGAGGAGAAAACGTGAATTCAAGAGGGAGAAGAGTGAGAAAACAAAATTTAGAGAGAGAAGAGAAAGGTTTTGGTGAAAGAAGGAAAGAAGAGGAATCCACTTATTAAGGTAGGTTAACCATCTTTTCTTTTTGGCTCTGTTAAAGGAATGGGTGGTATGGTAAAGAAGCAGTTAGAAAAGAGAAAGGGATTAAGGTAGAGACCAAAAAGGGTTTGTGTTGGAAGAAGATGGAATAGGAGGACCCAATGGATTTTAGGGTTTCTACGCTAGATCTTTGGTTTTCTAACCTAGATGGGTTATGGGTAGGTTAGCGGGTAGGTTAGGTTTGCGTTCAATTTGTATTTTTTGAAATTGTATGATTTTCTTTTAAGTTATGAATTTGATTTGAATGTTGTTTTGATTGGAACCTTGGTTATTGTAGGGGACCAAGGGAATCCTACCCAAGAACAAGGGGAAATGCAAGCTTGACTTGGTTTTCATAAGCTAACTAGGTGGGTAACATATTTAGGGTTATAGTATAATTGGGCAAATTCTTGCCTATGTATGTATGCTGAAATTGATTTGTTGAGATTGACTTGTTTGCAAATGTTGAAAAATGCGTGGCTATGTGTTACCTCAATAGAGGTCATGACTTTTGCATTAAATGAAAATGAAGACAAAGCATAAAAGGATAAGCATATGAGAAAACGATTATGTGCCTTTTGTTTGGGCGAGAGTGGAACCATTCTGTTCATCACGTACACATTGACAAGAGCCTTCTCCCGGCTGCCCGCTTGTGGCATATGAGCTCCGATTTCAGACTCATTCTGTTCATGGGGTAAACTTCGATTTCTCCATTCTGTCTCCATGGGACCCTCGAGCCAATTTCTGTGCATTGCATTTTTAAACTTGTCATGGAAGGTGCATTTGAGTGTTATGTGCTATGAGTGTAAAACGAAACTAGAGAATGCTTGAAATAGGAAGTATGCGTGTAAATGTGTATATATATATATCTATGTATACATGCATATGCATGAATTTGTGGTCAATTATCAATGACTCTCAATATGTTAGTCATTGAGCTGTGTAGCTCACCCCATTCCTTCCCACCTCAGGTGCAAATCGAGAAGATCAGTGATCCTTGCAAGGCTTCAGAAACTTCAAGATATTAGAACATTTGTAATTAAGTCAGTTTAACCCCTTTTAGCTAGCTTTTTAGGCATATCAAATGTAAGTCGACATGTAGCAAAGCTTGTCAAAACATTCACTTTAAGTGGGAATGAGATTGAGAACTTGAGAAGTTTGTTTATGTATGGTTATGTTTTTTTAGGCTGAGTTTGACTTTTGTTTCGTCTTAGGTTGCTTTGTCTTAGTTTGACTTTTGTTTCTTCTTAGTTTGACTTTTGTTTCTTCTTAGTTTGACTTCTGTTTCGTCTTAGGTTGCTTCGTTTTAGTTTGACTTCTGTCTTGTCTTAGGTTGCTTCGTCTTAGTTTGACTTCTATTTCGTCTTAGGTTGCTTCGTCTTAGTTTGACTTTTACTTCGCCTTAGTTTGACTTCTGTTTCATCTTAGTTCTGCTTCGTCTTAGTTTCGCTTCGTCTTAGTTCTGCTTCGTCTTAGTTTCGCTTCGTCTTAGTTCTGCTTCGTCTTAGTTTCGCTTCATCTTAGTTTCCCTTCATCTTAGTTTCACTTCGTCTTAGTTTGACATCTATTTCGTCTTAGTTCTGCTTCGTCTTATTTTCACTTCGTCTTATTTTCACTTCGTCTTAGTTCTGCTTCGTCTAGTTCTGCTTCGTCTTAGTTTCGCTTCGTCTTAGTTTCCCTTCATCTTAGTTTCACTCCGTCTTAGTCTCGCTTCGTCTTAGTTTCGCTTCGTCTTAATTTCGCTCCGTCTTAGTCTCGCTTCGTCTTAGTTTCGCTTCGTCTTAGTTTTGCTCCGTCTTAGTTTGAACTTTTGTATCGTCTTAATATCTTATGTTCCATTTTTTATCCTTTTCGAGGCCAAATCTCGCTTTGAGTTCTTCATGAAAGTTGTAGATCTCAATGTCCTCTTTCAAACTGTCTAAACATGAAATCAATCTGACCTCTATAGCAAAAATTATGGGAATTGCGCCAAGACAGGTACAACATGAGTTTTTCGTCCGACCTCCGATTGAGGCGATTCTTGACGCATTGGATTCCTAACACGTTTTTCTACCCTTCCACAACAAGTGATAGCCTTTGGTGTTGATTTTCAAGGATTGATAAAAAGGAAGCGAGGGTTCATAGGAATGACCTTACAAGGAGACCCGCTTATGCTTTTTGACTCCTAATAGTTGGGCTCGGGGAACGAGGTCTAACATCTTGGATTTTAGGAACGGGACCCAACAGTGTGCATGAATTTTTGGATTGTCTAGTTATTGTTTTTGAGTGAGAAACGTCCAACATATGAGTGTGGTTATAGCTGTATTTTGTGAGGTTTCGGTGATGAAACACTTGTTCATTTGATGAGTTTTGTGGCTGTTGTGCGTAGGATGCTTCAGTGATTATTTTGAACATTCACAGCAGAATTCTTGTTAGACAACTTCCTATAGTTTCGGGTTTACGAAGCTGCAAATTTAGGGGAATGTTTTGATCTCAAGTGTTTTCTTTGTTTATGTCACTTTAGATTCAATCACTTGAGTTGCTTTATTATCATCTTTAATATCAATCATTGCTGCAAAAATCCTCTGTTAAGGTTAGCATGAGGTGGTCGTGTTATTGGGAGTGAAATACTTAAATGGCGTGTGAGAACGAGTGAATAGTATCAAGGGTGAATGATGTCGACTCAATAAAGCTTTGTATAAAACTGTTATTATTTGATGAAGGTGATTAAGTTGGGATGAGGGCCTCGCAGATGTAGACAAGGTTTGTCGAACTGTGTTACCAAATCTTGATTGTCGATTTTTGTATTGCTTGTTTAATTTTTCTGTTTACATTTTCTAGAAAATTAACAATTGTTGACATAATTGCTTTATATCAAACAACTAACAGAAACAATTTAAAACAACTAAGACATAACATAATTTTTACGAAACATCCTTCAAGACTTTCAGTTTTTCTTTGAAATAAAAAAATATATATGTTTACTTGTTAAAGCCAATGTAGTTATATTTTTATCACTGATAATAATTTCATATTAGATAAAATTTAAACATTAATTATTTTTAATTAAACAAATTTATTTTAATCTCTAATATAATATTTATTAATAAATTATTTTATTTTATTAAAATAAACAATTTAAAATTTAACTTTTTGTTTATAAATTAGTATTTCTTTTAATATATTTTAATGATTAAATCAAATTTTATTTTAAAATTATATATTTTGAAGGTATTTTAAATTTAATTATATTTATTAATAATTATTTAATTTAATTTAATTACAAAATTTAAATTATTAAGTAAAATTAAATTATTCATAATTTTAAATAATAATTAATTTTAATTAATTAAATATATAATATGAAATTAAAGTATTCATAATTCTTATTAAAAATTAATATAATAAATAATTAAATAATATATATTTAATTAAGAGTAAATCATATTGTGAAAGAAAACACAACCAAAAAATAAAAACCAATTTTTATGATTTTCATAATTTTAAAAAATCGGAAGAAACTGAAACTAAAAACATATACTGAAAAATCTAAACAAACAAGTTTTTTTATTAATTTGAAAAAAAAAATGAAAACAAACAAGTCCTTAGTATACATAGAAGCTTTCCGGGGCTTTTGAAATTCTTCCCAAACTTTACTTCTGTTAATATAATGACTAACTCTAAGATTTTCCTTTTTAGTTTGCATGCAAAAATAAATAAGTAATTAATATGATATAATTATGTAACTCATAAAGACAATTGCTTATTCAGATAATGTGTTTTTTATTACATTATACTCTTATTGACAAAAACAAAGAAATGAGTTGGACATGATGTTCTTGATCGAGTCAATTATGTCCATCCAACATTATGTATCTTTAGTCAAGCATTAATTTGTGTGATCGTAGCTGCAAGCTCGTAAGGTATCCCTTTCAATTATTTTCTTTTTAACCGTGGTGAGCTATGCGTATTCCGTAGATATACAGCATACATACTATTTGCAAGTTGATCTACGTCAACATCAGTTTAAACAAGGAAAAAAGAAAGCCGATATTGTAGGCACGCCAGAGAAGTAAAATAATAAATTTACGAGTGGGTAGTTAATTAGTCTGGACTGGACACCAAGAAAAGAAAAGATCCACAGTACAGGCACAATGACATAAGTCAGACATCACTAAATGCAGAATTAGAATTAGAATTTCTTGCAGTCACAGTTATTCCAACAAGGATATATATTGCATCAACAGGAAGACATTTTCTACCTTTTCTATTGCCAACCCATGACAGTATCGCTAACCACTACAATATTAATTAGTGCGAGCTTCTTGACCTCACCAAGTCACTAATTAGTTTCCAAACTTAATTGTCTGATTAATCATTGTACAAGGACAAGAGTGATGATTTTATTTCTGAAGAAAACAAAAATTTACACTTAATTTTCTTTAATCAATTTAAACTTCCATGTCTGTAAATGTAGTTAGCTACATAATTTTGCCATATATAATTATAATAATTACTGTTATAGCTACATTATTATAACAATAATTAATAATAATAATAATAATAAGTTTAATATTTATAATAAATGATGATGATGATGATGATGATGATAAGAATAATAATAATAAGAAGAAGAAGAATAATAATAAGTTTAAAATTTATAATAATAAATAATAATAAGAAGAACAATAATTAATAATAATAATAATTAGTTTAAAGTTTATAATAAATAATAATAATAATAATAAGTTTAAAACTTAGAATAATAAATAATAATAAAATTAATAATAATAATAATAATAATAATAATAATAATAATAAAGATGATGATGATGAGTTTAATAATATAATTAAGAATAAAAATTGCTTATGTTGGGGGGTATAAATAGTAACCACTATATTGGAATGAAAACTTGATACCCACCTTTTTGGAGGGTTTAGTGGATTCTCAAATTTAATGGAATGAATCCATTCCCTTGGAATTGAAAACCCCAAAGCAAACACTATTTTTTACATTCCATTTCTTCATTCCCAAACCCTCAAACCAAACGCCCCCTAAGAATTGGTTTTAGGATTCACTCCTAATTATCCAATAATCACTTTTGGAGAAACTAGGGTTTAACGAGCAATTCTAATCTAACTTTAATCGGTCTTGTCTTCTCCTAACTGAAATCAGACTTCAACTCTACAATATTAACTTGATCTAATCTACTATAAACGAAAAAAATTAAGGAAAAAGAAATCTGCATAAAATAGATGTTGTATGGAAACAGAAAATTGAGTAATCTCCATCAGAAAGCCTTGATTTGTCATAACTAAAAAGCACATTGATGAAATATGTCAGATTTTCTGGGCGTCCCCTTCTTGTGGATAACTTAGAAAATCAACCTTGAACTTTCCCCTTCTGTCCATCATACATACCCATCGTAAAAAGCCTTCAACTATTACCTTTTTAGGACTTTTGCTCTAATGATATGCTTATATACCGATTCATCTTATTTTCAGACAGATTGGTAATTTGCGTTGGTAACTGTGGGAGACTTGTTGAATGCTAAGCCACTGGATTAGCAATTATGCTGTTGTCCACTAGGCATGATGTTGCCTAATATGTAAATGTATCTATTGATTTACACTTCCATGAGTGTTCCTTCAATTACAAGTTATTAAGTATTTAGTTCCTAAAAATTTAAACCAGAGTAGGTGTTAAGATATATTCAGGATGCCTTTCTGTATTCATGTGGAGTTTGGTGGGGTAGTGGCAGGTCAAGAAGCTACTGAAGGAGATGTTTGACCTTAGAAAGTTTTGGAAGAAGCAATTGTGATATTTTTGCGGTACGTCCCTGCTTCATTGAATTTTGATATCATAATAACTTATTACATAAGCAGAATCATGAAAATATCATCTCCACTATATAGGCATGAAGGAATGGTTGAAAAGTTATTAACAAAATGAATTCCGCCTTCAATAGGTGAGCCTCAGCAGCTACTTGTGGATTGAGTTGAAGAGAAGTTTCTGAACCAAGGAAGATTCAAGTTGAGGAGCTTTTTGTTGTACAATCATAGTTTACAGATTATTGGAGAGCTCCAGGATAATTCTTAGCGAAGAAATAAATATCTAGATGTAGCGAGTCAGCAATGGCAATGTTGATGTATTAATTTTTACAGTTTTCCCAGGTGTAGGGGAAGGTCCAGTACTTGTAGTCCTTTCCTTTTAGGTTCTTGCAAAGGCCTTGTATCATGCAAAGCACCATATTTGCGCTTTAACGCGTTATGTATCTTGAAATAATGCTGTTAATTTTGTATAACTTGCTTTCTAATGTTTCAAAGCTGTTCTCTGACTATACTGACTGCCAGCAATTATAGAGCCTCCTTTTGTCATATATGTTAATGTTTCTTTTCAATTGGCAGTATTTTATCTGTTATCCTCCTTTGTGGCTTTTCTTTTTGGGAAATGGGATGACAGTTCCATCAAAATTATGCCTCTTCAAACAAAATAAAGGTGAATAAGCCAGAAACTTGGACCAGATAGTTACCTTTTGGCTTAAGCTGCTAATATGTGGTACTTCTATGTGTGCCCTTGATCATTGCATGTTTAAGTTGGTTCTTCCATTGCCTTTCTAAGTAATTATGTAATAGAACTGCTATATTTATGGAGTCCTTTCCTTTGTTTCTACATTCCAAATTTATTGTCAACACTAGTATTTTAGTACCATGAATGACTGTGCCAGAAATTTGTTCAACTTGCATTGTCTTATTGAACAGTGTAAACAAGGTTTTGAACGTTAGATCTCATTTTTATGTCATTTTATGGACAATTTGTAATTTAAGCATAATTTGATGTTGGTGTGAGAAAGTGCTTAGCAGGAGTCTGAGTTGATACATATACTCACAACTTAGTTATTGGGAGCTTCTAATGCAAGTAAATAGAGTGACACTTGAAAGACCTATAACAATTTCTTTAAAGTCCACAGCTTTGGTGTTTGTAGAACTAATATTACAATCTATATCTGTAATTTCTTCAGTGAGAAACCTAAAATATTGTAGCTTCTGAGGTGAATAGCTTGATTGTATATACACATATCAAGAGCTTGAGTGTGGTAAAACTTCCGTTATCTGGATCTTTCAGTTCTTCAGGCTGTGACTTATAGGTAGTAGATTTTTCTAGTCGTCAGTTGTAATGGTGGAATTTTAATCCTTCAGGTAAATTCTTGAGTTTGAGATTTAGAAGTGACGAGATGAATCACCTGCAAGAAAACCCCTGCATTCCTGAAAGCGCTATAGAATACCAGTTAGTAAATATTAGGCATAATTGTCCTTATTGAGGTCACGTAATACTGGGAAAAGCTATTTTTGTTCATGCATCTTTATCTTTTTTTTTTTTGTGATGGATGGAAGAACTATCTGAACGGTTTTGAACTAAACTTTCTATTCTTTGCTATGGTAATCTCATGTTACATGCTAGACTCCTCATACTTTTGCATTTTCAATGTGGTTTTGGTCATGAGCAATTTGATTATTTGCATAGGCGACATTTAGAGGTGATGTAATATGCATTTTTTCAGTTAAATTTGACCATGAGAGAGAGAGAGAGAGAGAGAGAGGGAGTAAGAGAGTGGGAAAGAGGCAGAGTGGGAGAGAGAGAGATAGGGCATGATTGCTCTTTTAGGACTCTTCTTCCTCGGAGGTAAAGTTTGACCTCTCTTCTACATTGTAATATGGTGTATAGTAAGAGTTCTTGTGTTTGGTATGTTGTTTTTTCTTCTATTGGATACTTTTTGAGTAACTTCTGTGCACTATAGGTTAATGTTTGTGCTAAACTTCTTTCCACTTTGGCATAAGATGGAATATCTTTCAGTTTGCTATTCATTCAGAAAAAACTCTATTATCTGATGTTTGATTTGTGTTCCCAACTGCAACTCCTTACATTTTATAATATTGCTGCTACATAAATCCACCTTACCCAAAAATATTTAAGCATTCTTACAGCTCTTGGCAAAGAGGTGCAATTATTTTCATCAGTCTATTTTCTTGGCTACATGTGTGTTGATTTTATTTTGTTCTTGATTGTTTAACATGTTTTTACGCATACTATAGTCCTTGTAATATCGACACTAGTTGGATTCATTCTTAAATGCAGATGGAGGAAGAGAAAAGTTTTTTCAAGTTTTTGAAAGGAAGATGGAGGAGAAGCACAATCGTCTAAAAGAAAGTGGTACATATCTCATTACATTGTCATTTGTGTGAAAGTTATTTCCCTTTCCAATTTACTGATATTGCAGCTGCCACTCTAGTCATATAGGTTGAGCTTTATGATATATCAAAATTTAACGCAAAATGCATGTATTATGTAGGTCGTGAGCTTGCTGTCTCTTGGGCTCTATGTGCTGTGTGTCTTTTTGGCCATCTTTCTCATATTGTGGCTGCAAGGGCTTCATGGATCCATATCTTGCACTCCACAGGATTCCATCTGTCCTTGTGTCTGTTCACATTGCTTGGTCCTGGACGTCAACTTATCCTTGATGGTGTTAAAAACCTTGTCAAGGGAGCTCCAAACATGAATACTTTGGTTGGTCTTGGGGCTTTATCATCTTTTGCTGTTAGTTCTTTAGCTGTATTAGTACCAAAGCTTGTAAGTTCCTCTACCTTTACCTTGCATTGCTTTAGTATCATTTCTAGTCTTCTGTCAATATAGAACAGATGAACCATCGTCTGAACTTTTTTTTATAAAAAAAATTAAAGCTTATAATTCAATTTGACCTTTTCCAATAGTGCCCAACTATCAGCCTTCATCCAAAAATAACACTAAGGGGGCGGTTGGTTCACATGGGGTAATAATAGTAATAAGAATGAGAATGAATATAGTGAGGAATGAGAATGGATATAATCATTATAATTATGATGATTGGTTAGAACAAAGGAATAATTACCATTATTATTGATAATGATTGGTTTGTTGAAAATCTTGAGAAATATATTTTAATTTTAATATATTCTAATTAATTATATTTAATTAACTATATTGTATTACTGAAAAAGAATAAATAAAATTTTGTTTTACATCAAATTTTAATATATTCTAATTAATTATATTTAATTTTAATATATTCTGATTAATTATATTGTTTTGCTCAAAAAGGAAAAAAAAAGTTAAATTTTTATATGAAATTTTAACATATTCTAATTAAATATATTTAATTTTAATATATTATAATTATTTATATTTAATTAATTATACTGTTTTGCTAAAAAATAAAAATTAATTAAAATTTTATTTTGCATCAAATTTTAATATATTCTAATTAATAATATTTAATTAATTATATTGTTTTGCTAAAAGAGGGAAAAGAAAAAAAATTTAAATTTTTGTATCAAAATTTAATATATTCTAATTAATTATATTTAAGTTTAATATATTCTAATTAATTATATATAATTAAATATATTTAAAATATATTAAATTTTAATTAGTTATATCTAATATATTCTAATTAATTATATTATTTTACTAAAAAAAGAAAAGAATGACTTTCATTTCTCACATATTTGGGAGGTGTGGAGTAATCCCTAAAACTCAGATATCAAAATACTGTTCATGCAATGATAATATATAAGCAACCGACATTTTTCATTCTCATACCCATTAATGTCTTCCAAACCCATGAATTAAGCACCCCCCTAAATCAGCAAACTGATCCTGCTATAGGTTTAGAAAGGTGTAGTTAGCTCCTATAAATCTCCAAAATTTTCCTTTCCATTTTCTTTTTGAAATATCTAAGGATTTAGAAATTGAATTGATGATATGTATTTTTGCTAATATTATCCTCTCATTAATCAATATTTTGGAATATGACGTGATATGTGACAGGATTGGTTGATTAGGTTAATAGAAATTTGGATAGAGGTTGACTATGGGCCACATTTGGGAATCAAAATTGAACTTTTTATGATACAAATTAAGTTATAGGCTATAAATGAATGTTCTTTCCGAGGAATGTTTTGCCTAGTTTAATCCTTCTTCTTTATACATGAATAATTTGGCATGCAAATGATTCAATGTGTTGGTGAGTTAGTTGTTGAATACATGAATTGGCCATGTGAGCAGGGATGGAAAGTGTTCTTCGAGGAGCCAATCATGTTGATAGCTTTTGTCTTGTTAGGAAGAAATCTTGAACAAAGAGCTAAGATTAAAGCAACAAGCGATATGACAGGACTTTTAGATGTTTTACCTTCAAAGGCTCGACTTGTGGTTGATACTGATGCAAAGGACCTGGGTCCAACTGTGGAAGTTCCCTGCACTAGTCTTTCTATTGGAGACCAAATTGTGGTACTACCTGGAGTAAGGGCTCTTGCTTTATCTTTCATTCTTTCTATTATTTTGTGCCTTTCACATGTTCAGCCTTTTCCTTCAACAATCATTAATTTTTAATAAGCAAAACATCTTCTGATTCTATCTTCTTCAAACTGTACAAAATCATGTAGAGAATAGCACATTAATATTAAGATCATAATGACAATAACAATGGGAATTTCCAGTGAGTATACATCCAAGTCAGCAAAACATTGTAAATTGCTTCATGATTGGATGCCCACTCACAGCATGCATTGCAGCAGGATTCAACAGTATTTTTGTGACAAATCTAGCTGCAAAACTTCTATGAGAATCGGTATCATCAGAAACTGACCTACATGAAAAATCCCCAAAAGGGGATCAAAGCTTCTAAGCAGAGGATTTTAGCCTTTGAGTGAAGGATGGATAGCTACCATATAAAGGTGATGCAAGCAGGAGAAGAAAACCAAAAATACCATTATCTCAGATATATGATATTTTCTGAGCCTATTAAACGAGATTTAAAAGGTAAATACGAAAAAATGAAGACAATGAAAGACCAACTATGAAAGGTGCTTACAGACTTGAAGAAAAACCACCAAACAGGAAAATAGGGAAAGCAAAATAGTCTAAGAGTTTCTTTTAGTGGTTCTTACCACTATCCCCAAGCTCACCTGTGAATAGGCTATTCAAAAATAAGAAACCAGGTGGGAAAGAACTCTAGTTAGAAAAACATATGAAAGAGAAGGGGATAAGGGTTACCGGAGATTCTCTCTCTAGAGTAGTGGATGTTTAGAGTGTATGAACTTCAAAGTTGGAATGTCTACTTTGTCATTGTGGCCTCAGACCTTTTCTACATTTCCTTCCCTATTTATGTTGTGAATGTTGAGATACTGATTGCTTTATTTAAAACTTTGGTTATATGAAACTTCCAACTGTTCTACAATTGTCCTAGGACCGTGTTCCAGCCGATGGAACAGTAACAGCTGGTAGAAGCACTGTAGATGAGTCAAGTTTCACAGGGGAGCCATTGCCAGTTACCAAACTCCCTGGGGTACTTTTTTTATTTTCATACGGAAATTAATAATTCTATTGAATCCAAGCTTGATTGGTTGTTTAACTATTCTCCTTTGATTTTTTTGAAGTTACTTTTATGTTGTCTAAGTTGATTTTTGTCTGTTGCAGAGTGAAGTTGCAGCTGGAAGTATAAACCTTAATGGAACTCTTACAGTTGAAGTACGGAGAGCGGGTGGAGAGACTGCCATTGGCGACATTGTTCGGTTGGTAGAAGAAGCCCAGAGCAGGGAAGCTCCTGTGCAACGTTTAGCTGACAAGGTTCCTTCCTGATATCTTTCACTACTACTATTAATGTGCTAGGGTGTTACTTGTCTGGTACGATGTTTCCCTTTTCTTTTCCTAGTGAAAGAAAACAGCATTTAATTTTGTACATACTGGACCATTGCTCAGCAGAAGGCTGGTTTCTTCTTATAATTAAGGATAACATTTCTGATATAATGACGGAAAACATTAATGATGATTGTTTAGAGTAGGACCATTACACAATTCCTTCTTAGCATTAAAAACCCATGGGGCCATCATTTGACCATATCATTGCAGCAGCCTAAAGTAATCATCTGCTTCAAGTCCAAGGTTATGTTTACACTTAGACATGTTAAACAAAGAAAGCATCTGTTGTAAATGCAATCTGAAGGGTACTATGTATTCGATTTCACTAAAATGTGGTGAACGCACTATTTCAAATTGGTCTGCTCTTGGTTTTAATTCAGTAGATTGATTCAAACATATGATGCTCCTTCATTTTGTCTGTCAAGAAGATTATGCATATCTATCCCGACTTTGTAAGTAATTGTGTAACTCATCCCTATCAATAGTGCCAATATAATCAAATCCTTATCTGATTTCTGGCATTTCTTTTTTTGTTTTCTTTGAGTTATTTTTATCAATCTTGTATCAGATTTGAAATGTACCAGAATGGAAATTGGTACATGTCTAGTCATTTCCATGTAGTCGTATAGATATAGTCACAGTTTTTAATGGTCTATTTATTTATTTAATTGTTTATTTATTTAATTTGGCTGTGCCAGGTTTCTGGATACTTTACTTATGGAGTTATGGCACTCTCAGCTGCTACCTTTATGTTCTGGAATTTCTGGGGAACACGGATACTCCCTGCTGCCTTTCACCAAGGAAGCCCAGTTTCACTTGCCCTACAATTATCTTGTAGTGTTCTGGTAGGATGCTGAAGTGTCACATTATCATTTAGCAATCCCAGGACTTAACCCTTTTCAAAAGCTTGTACACTTATCTATGCTTTACGGAATTTCTTTGCCATTGACAATAACATACTTATCCATGCCATTCTGCTATTTTGAGGCATAGAAACTTATCTGTTTAGTTGACCTTTCTATTTTAACATATTTGTGGCATTTAATCCTTTCTCACAGATCATCATTTTGGTCCATGCCATGATTTACGTATTATGAATTCATTGAGGGCATCTGTTATGGAATTGATACATGCTGAAGTTAACTTTCAAAAGTATTGGCAGGAAGATTTTGTTTACTTCCTGAATAGCTTTGATGATTATTTTCTAGAATAGATTTGATGCAGGACCATGTTATGGATAGGTTGAGCATACTTAGATTTATCTAGTAAAATTTCCGGTATAATCACTAAACAATCAGGTGGCAGTGGCAAGCTTGGATGTTCAAAAGTAGATTAAGTGATGTTTATTCTTTCTGTATGAAATGAAATCACTGCTATGATGATTTGATAAACATAGTGAGGTAACTATTTGAAATTTTATTATGTATTTTACAATGTTCTTGTTTTTGAGCTTTGAATAATCATTTTATGTCATCATCAAAATTGACGTTACCCAGATGAGGCTTAATAAAAACCTGGTTGAATTGACAAACAGACAAAAACACACACACACACACGTACACAATTTGTCCTCGTGTCTGTTTATGTTTGTGCATTTCATGTAATTGTTTGCTTGCATCTTTTTCGTACCTTGAATGTTGATTTTGGACTATAGATCTTCTGCTGGATCCATTTTGGAACACATTAACCATTCCTAAACTATATGCAGGTTGTTGCTTGTCCATGTGCACTTGGCTTGGCCACACCCACAGCTGTACTGGTAGTGTTTCTATGCCATTGCTGTTTCATGCAGATGATGATTGCTCCATGTTTAATTTTGGGATTTTAATTAATATGGTTTTCACAATTTCCTCTCTTATTAAGATCGGAACCTCACTGGGCGCAACAAAAGGATTGCTATTGCGCGGTGGAAATATCTTAGAGAAATTTTCACTGGTGAACACAGTTGTGTTTGACAAGACAGGGACCCTGACTATTGGAAAACCTGTTGTGGTAAAGGTTGTTATGCCCAAAGGCATACAACTAACAGATAAACAGTTGAGTTTTGACATAATTAACCTTAACTGATGATGAATTCACTTAATCTATTTCTTCAGCACATAAATTTTCTTGTTTGATTGTCTATATCTTGCTTAATGATTATCTTTCAATTTTACTTTGTCATTGTCAAAAGCTAAACCTCAAAATGCTAAAGCAGTTTTGCATGACTGCTTTTTCTGCTTAAGCATGATGCGCATCCATGCAAACCTAGAAGTTAAAGAAAGTTAGAGAAATGAATGTTCCGATAACAGATCATAGCCATGGGGCTTATAGTTTATTTGTGCCTACCAGAATGCAATTTCACAATATCAGCATGAACATGGATGAAAATTGTTTGCATTCTCCTTCTATAATTTACTGGAAGTCATAAATTTAAATTGCTCTAGACTGCAGAGTCATTTTAGGATTTGTACACGTATCTTTGATAACTGCTTGGTGTTTGATTATTGATCATTTAGTAAATAGACGAAATAGCTTTGGTGTTTTCTTTCCTAATGAACTAAAAACTATCTGGTAGAGCACCCAATCATTCATATACTAAAGTAAGATAGTCTTCAGATACTCGTTGGCAACTTGTCCATTCAATCATATTTTTCTTCCATCATTAGTTAATTTTCTTGTGGCCTCTCATAATCTCCATCATTATCATCACTGAGAATTTGTGTGCTCTGATGCTCATTTACATTCAGATAAGTTTGCTTTTGATGCAGGTTAGATTTTAACCAACAATCGTTTGAAATTGAAGTATTGACATTAGCTGCTGGTATAGAATCAAATACTGTTCACCCAATTGGAAAAGCTATAGTAGAAGCTGCTCAGGCTTTGGGTTGTAAGAAAATGAAGGTACTAAGAGCAGGAATTCTTATTGTTGGGTTGAAGAGGTGAAGAATTAGCCTTTGAAGAGCCATCCAATTTGTTTGTGATTCAAAACTGTGTTGATTTGATGAGGGATAAGTTATATTTGGATTATTAAAATTTCAGCAGGTTGACAAACTAAAAATAAAATCACTCTTTTTCCTAGTATATGTCCACGTGTCTAATCTAGATTGTTCTTCACATGGATGATTGTCATTTATGATTTTAGGTTTTGTGTCTAGGTAATGTCAGACCATTATTGTAACGTTCCAACAAGTTTTATTTCACTTTGGTCAGGTGAAAGATGGAACGTTCGTGGAGGAACCTGGTTCTGGCACATCAGGTGTCATTGATGACAAGAAGGTGTCTGTTGGAACACTAGACTGGCTTCAGAGGTACTTTGTTCATGGTTCTCTACATAAATAACCTTGGCTGCATTTTTATAGATATACCATTATGATTGTTTAGATGCATTTTAAAGCAAGCACTATGTTACTTTTGGGGGAGAGAAAATTCTTTTATTTGTGACAGTAATGCTGAAGATATCTTCAAATGTAATGTGGTCAGTATTCATATATTGTTGTCTGCTCACCTACACAGGTTAATGCTCTTCATAATAAACATCACTTTGTTTGTGACTGTCAAATTTTGTGTAGATTTATCCATGTTTCACTGTTTTAGTTGTATTGATGTTGGGAGTTGGTTCCATGTTTCAGAGCAATTAATAGTCGTTTGTAAAGCAAACTCAGAACTTTATACACTGTCATGATTACTTAGTCTTATTGTGAGGTATAACTTTTCTTAGACAAAAATTACTTGATAAAAGTGATGATCTTCAACTTAGGATGTACTAACATATCTGTTACGTGCTCTTGGCATATTCAATTACAGGAATGGGGTTGTTAAGAATTCATTGCAGGAGTTGGAGGATATGACAAATCAATCTGTTGTCTACATTGGAGTAGATAATACTCTTGTTGGTCTTATTTACCTTGAAGATCAAATCAGAGAAGATGCCAGACATGTTGTTGAATCCTTGTATAGCCAAGGAATTAATGTATATATGCTGTCTGGCGACAAACGAAATACTGCTGAGCATGTTGCATCAGTTGTTAGTATTCCTAAAGATAAGGTAATGTGCTGTTATTATTGGTAGACATTTGTTAGTATTCCTAAAGAGAAGGTAATGTGCTGTTATTATTGGTAGACATTTGTTAGTATTCCTAAAGAGAAGGTAATGTGCTGTTATTATTGGTCAACATATATCCAGTGATTCTCAATAGTCTTGCAGCTATTTGCATGTGGAAGCTGCGACATTGTTTAGGCTTGCTTGCTATTTGCTTTGCAAGTTGCATTTTCTGGGTGGAGTTAGAATGTTTAATCATCCTTCTCAAGTAAATATTTAGTTGCATGCAAACTGTAATACATGATTAATTTTGAACTTCTTAGATACAAACATTGTTGTTTTTATGTCGAGTTGTATATTAGTTTTATATAGGATTTAAGAAAGTAAATTTCTTGATATCCCAAAGATTTTGGGATCCCACGAGATTGTTTCTATCCTAGGAGATTGATTCCTATCTTAAGAGTTTGTTTCCTTTTTTTCTCCCATGCTAAGTTGTATATAACCGTGTAAATCAAAATCAATTGTAAGAAGACAAATTATTTTCTATTTTGTGTCATGGTATTAAAGCCTTAGGGTTTTATTGGGAAGTCTTCTTCGAGCAACCTTCATTGTTGCATGTTTCTGTCTTCTTCCTTTGTCAATCTCTTTGTGCTCAATATGTTTGCATTTGAAATTACCATCTCCAACTCTCCTTACCCAATCGAAGAAGGCAATTCAATCAAAAGACCAAAGATCTACAAAACATTTTGGGGTTTGTATAGGCCTAATAGAAAGAACTGTCTGAAATGATCTCAATTTGTTTGTACATACCTGAAGGGCAAAGGTAGACAACCATCTTCTTGGAAGGGGATTAGTGAGGGGAGATCCATGGCGTGGGATGAGGAAGAATCTATGATTATGTCATGGCTATAAGACTTTATGGACGTAATGATCAGTGATATCTGTATGTTCTTGGCTAATACAAAGGAGATATTGAGACTTTATTTGTCCCCCTTATTCAAAGACTTGTGATGTTGCCAAAGTGTACGAGATTATTTTAGATTAGATAGGATCATAAAATTTGGTTAGATCAGATATGACGGTATTAGTTAGGATCAATATTGTGATTGATTATAAGAGATTATTCTATAATTAGTTGCTTTGATACCATATTACGAAGGAAGTAAGGTATTAGTTGTTCTGATCTATTAACTAAGACTGAAAAGATGGGAGCTAAGCCATGCAGTGCACCAATGATCCATATTTACAACTCACCAAAGATGGAGACTTGTTTGAAGACCCAGAGAAGTATAGGAGATCGGTTGGAAACTGAATTACCTCACAGTAACTCGCCTTTATATTGCATATTCTATCAATGTTGTAAGTCATTTTGTTTCTTCTTTAACCATTCATCATTGGGCTGCTCTAGAACAAATATTATGTTACCTAAAGAGAGCTCATGGTCTAGGGATACTATATAAAAATCATGGACATACTCATATCGTGTGTTTCTCAGATGTTGATTAGGTAGGCTCTAAGATTAACCGAAAATCCACTACTGGCTATTGTGTCTTTGTTGGAGGAAACTTCATATAGGATAATGTGGATATACTAGCTCTCAACAGAAATTGGTTTTAAAGTTTCACTACTAGCAAAGTTGTAATATGATAATCAAGTTGCCTTACATATTGCTTCTAATCTTGTGTTCCATGAACAAACTAAACATATTGAGATAGATTGTCACTTTGTTCGTGAAAAAGGACGATAAAACTTGATCTCTATAGGTTATGTCAAAACTAGAGAACAACTTAGCGGTATTTTCACAAGAGCTTTAACTGGAGCTTGAGTTAATTATATTTGTAACAAGCTGAGCATCATTAATATCTATGCTCCAACTAGAGGGGGAGTGTTACTTATTAGATAGGATCAAATAATCTGGTTAGATCAGATATAATTTTATCAATTAAGATTTATATTATGCTTGCTTATAGGAAATTATTTTGTAATTAGTTGCTGTTAAATTACTATAATAAGTATCAATACTCTATATAAAGCATGAAAACAAAATACCTTGCTTCTTAACAAAGGTCAAGACCAAAACTGGGGTGACTAAATAGGGATACAAAATTGTCACTGAATATGCTAACTTGTTGCAAAGTTTGTGGCAGGAACTTGATCATTGTTGAGTATTTAAGATGAAGTGCCTCAATGATGTTGCAATTTGAGGAATTTCATTGAAAGAGACCTTGTGTATGATTTTCTAGTTGTATTAAATCCTAAAGTCAATTACATTAGAATCTAGACTCTTAGCAAGGAGGAAATTCCTTTTCTGGAGGAGACAATTTCCATAGTTAGAGCAAAGAAAAGTCGAAGTAGTGTCATGCTTGAATCTTAAATTATGGAAGGCTCAACATTGGCCACCAAGATGGACCATCGGGAGAAAGGGAAAGGTGACTTGCTAAATAATTTTGGAAAAGATAGCTTGTGGTGTAGCAAAAAGTTGAGGCATGCGAAGGAGATTTATTGGAAGTCGAATGAAAAGCCAACAAGTTGAGAGTGGAAAGCCTACGAGGAGCAGTAGAGGTTTCAAGCGCACCTAAGTGAGTAACTCAAAACAATTGACAGTTCGGATAAAGGAGCTTTTAATAGTGAAGAGATTAAAAACTGAGGAATTCATTGAGATCTCTACAGAAGCCTTTTCAAATTGGTTCTTTGGCTCTCTCAAGTAAATTTTTATTTTCTTTTTGTATTAATGCCTCAGACAAGTATTATGTCAATGCTTAGATAATTGACCCCAATGCCACAAGTCGTATGACTCGCTACTCATTACATACCTATACCTTATGCCCTAGTAATAGGAAGATTGTAGTGGCCAATGGTTCTTTCGCTATTGCTGCAAGAGTAGAGATGTATATACTACACCTCTCTGTTTAGAAAACATTCTTCATATGCCAAAACTATTAGCCAACCTTGTATCTATCCAAAAACTTACATGACCTTAAATATTATACAATTTTTCTCTCTTCTTATTGTGTTTTTTAGGACTAGGGCTCAGAGAGGAGGATTGGACTTGCTAAGAGAAGAAATTGTCTCTATCATCTTGAATCTTTTTAGAAAATCATGAATAATTTGTCCATGTCATTTCGTAGTACTTCAAATAAAGATGTCATTTGGCTTTACTATTTACGCCTTAGTCATCTATCTTTTAGAAGTCAAGTTTCCACATTTGTTCAAAAGAGAAGATACATTACTCTTTCATTATGAATTCGTGAATTGGCAAAACGTATATACTTTCCTATTAGCGCTAAAAGAAGTCCTCATGCTTTGCATTTAATCATAGTGATATTTGGGGTTTCTCATTTGTTCCTAATATTTTTGGGACTTGTTGATTTGTCTCCGTAATTGATCATTGTACTCGAGTTACATGGCTTTTCTTACTTGAAAAAGAAAATTTTATGTTAGCATTGTTGTTTGTAATTTTCATTCCACGATTCAAAACCAATTAGAGGTTAAGGTTAAAAGATTTAGTTTAGAGAATGCTAGAGATTAATCATACTTGAACAGAAACTGAAATTCTTCTCTACTCTATTCATATATTGAATACACTAAGGGTCAGTTTGCTAATGTACTTACTAAGGGGTTAAGTAGTTCAAATTTTGAGAATATCTTGTCTTAGGAGTAGAGAATACCTATTGACTAGCTTGAGGGGGAGTATGGAACAACATGATTATTTTAGGATTTTATTTATTTTTACGATTTCTAACTTAGTTAGGATATCATATATTCATGGGATCTGAGTGTCTAGAATATCCCATGATCATGAGATCTTATTATTTTTGTTTTTCTTTCAGTTGTTAGAGTAATATGTATATAATTGACTCTTCTGTACATTTTTAAACAAGCAATTGCAAAAAATATTCTTTGAAATCTTAAATTTTATCAAAAGGCAATCTAGGGAAAATAATTTTGTTCAAGGGAAATGATTCTCTTAGCCTAGAACTTATAATGAGGCAGATTCATGCAAGATCTATAGTGGACTGAATATCAGCCATAGGCTACTGTACTTTCCTTAGAGGAAATTTGGGTAACTTGGAGAAGAAAGAAACAAAATGTTGTAGCTAGATCATCAGTAGAATCAGAGTTTAGGGCATTTGTTTTAGGCTTGCACAAGTTGTTGTGGTTGAAAATTAGTTTAGACGACTTGAAAGTGGGACGATCTTATGAAACTCTATTGTGACAATAAATCAGTCATCAATATTGCTCGTAATCCTATTTAACATAATAAGATAAAGCATATTGAGATTGAAAGATATTTCATGGAGGAGAAATTAAAGGAAGCGCTCGTGTACATGTCATATATTCCATAGGAGAGCCAACTAGCTAATGTTCTAATGAAGGGGTTAAACATTTCAAGATTCATGATATTATTTCCTAGTTGGGAATAAAAAACATTTATTCCTCAGCTTGAGGAAGGTTGTGAAATTATATATTAGTTGTATACAGATTTGAGGAAAGAAAATTTCTTGATATTCCAAAAATTTTGGGATCCTAAGAGATTGTTTCATATTTAGGAGATTGTGGAATCTTAGGAAATTCATTGTTATATTTAAGAGATTATTTCCTATTTTTCTCCTATACTAAAATGTATATAACCATATAACTTAGAAATCACTTGTAGGAACGTTGATTATTTTCCTTTTCTATTTTTGTCACTAATTGTTTCTTTTCGAAATTTGATTTTATTACATATTTAGACTCTAGGATATTCAGACCTTTAAGTATGGATAGTAAATCTTTCACTGAAGCATAATAAAAAATGTTGACGCAGGTGCTAGCTGGAGTAAAACCGGATGAAAAGAAGAAATTCATTCATGAACTTCAGAAAGATCAGAATGTAGTGGCTATGGTCGGTGATGGAATAAATGACGCTGCTGCATTGGCTTTATCAGACATTGGAGTTGCAATGGGTGGAGGTGTTGGAGCTGCTAGTGAGGTGTCTTCCATCGTGCTTATGGGTAACAGGCTGTCGCAGGTATTTCAAGCAAGCTACAATACTCCATGTTTTCTATTGTTTTCCGACCTCCAATTGAGGTTGTGGTTGCAACCTTTTTCTCGGTTCTCATTGTCATTGCAACAATTCACAAGATTATTCTCTTCCATCCTTTTAGTTGCCAGATTACAACTGTCTATCTGGTTTTGAAAGAGCAGTTATTTCATGCTCCAGATCACTTTATAAAATTAGGTGTATTTTGCATCATCAAAAAGAGTTCAACACATGCTGGTGTCTGTAGGATGTCTCTAGGCTGTGACTTCCTGGTGGCTTTACGACAATCAACGACAACACTTTGTTTTCCATTTTCAAGTTGCTTCCCAATTAGACTCATCCAGCTGAAGTATTATTGTAGTATATGTAAAAGAGAGAGTGAATAACATGTTTTGAATGGCCCAACACTAACTAGGTCTCAGCTCATCTATTAATAACGGTAAAGAAATCAAAATTATTAGTAATATTTCAATATAAGCATTTGACACATAATACTAACTCTGTACCATCATCAAATTCAAATGTTCATAGTTTTTACTTCATAATCGATGGAACTTCTTGTGGTCTTGAAATATATTCCATACACATATTTGGCTTCCTGTGACTGGAAAAACCTCTTTCGTGGTTTCTATGTGCACCATAATTGTTGGCCTGGCTCTATTTTATAGACATCAGTTTAATCCTCCGCATCTCTTATAATTCCCAAGTTAGCAGTTCTCACCAGATCATTTATGTCCAAGAGGCCTACTAATCTTTCCATAGCCTCAAAGCTGGTTTGGAAAACCTCCTCACCTTCCTCCAAAAGAATAGCCTCAAATATATTATGTAAACAGAGCCAAAAGATTTCCAACATCCTACTTACTGATCCAACAGCACTGTCTCAAATTGTGCTGTGGTAATGTGGTGGATAATTCCATTCTGAACTAGAGACTCTTCTTCTTGGTGTTCATCTATTCCTAACTTGGTGATTATCTAGCAGCGTTGTTCAAAGTCTTGTAGTTTGAGTTAGCAGTTTGAAAAGCAGAGGTATGGAGTTGCTGCTGCTGCATTGGTTTATTTGTTGTGCCTTTGGTGTAGAGTAAAAAGTTAGTTTAATTTTCCTTGTTAGAGAAGGAAAGTATATCTACTTTTAATTTGTCCAGGTTTAAGTTTATTAGGGAATAATAAGAATCTATATTAAATAGGACTTTGTTCTTGTTTTGAAAATTTAGTTGGACTTCCTATTCTATTAGGATTAGTGTTTCAAGACTTTTCTCTTTGTATTTATGTATTCGATGTTCAAATAATAAGATAGCTTGATTTTTCAACTGTGACACTTCATATGAGTGATTACGCTTAGGAGTCATATCCAAATTCTAGGAGTGATTTCCAATAGGTTTCTGTTCAATTTCTAAGTGTGATTCCTAGTTCTTGATACAGTCGTTAGGATTGATTCCTAGACCTTTGTTTTACTTCAATTCTTTATCACTATTTTCTTAATGTTCAGCCCTAAATTCGAAGTTTTAGAAACTTTATATTCAGTTATTTCTGCTTTATCAAATAGTCTGGCATTCTTCTGTTCGACTTGTATACGCTTTCAATTGACTACCTATCACATGGACTATAGTTGTATGATGTTCCTGATTTTACGTTATATCACTGGAATGAACCTCAATGGCCTTAGCCAACTACTAAAACATAGCTATTTTTATCTATCGCTGCAATTTCAGCTTTTGGCTTGAAAACTACATATAAGTGCATTTTCCATTTCGATGTATTCCCCTGCTTTGTTTAATTCATTCATTTGCACTACTGTCAGATTTTGTCATGGTAAATTATAGGAAAGATTTTGATATTGGCAGGTCCCTCCGATTCTAGATTTGTGATCTGCTGATCCTAATTCTGTTGACATTTGAGCAAAGCAATTTATTTATTGCACTTTATGCAGTTGCAGGATGCACTGGAGCTCAGCAAGCTAACCATGAAGACTGTGAGGCAAAATCTCTGGTGGGCTTTTGCATACAACATTGTGAGTTTTCTTCATTCTATAACTATAAATTTGACACTAATAGAACCTCAGACAATCAAGACAGCAAGTTAAATATAAAGTGAACCTCTTGACTTGTAGGAATTATGTTGCATTGAAACCGAGAGATGGCCTTATAGAAATGTGCAATTTATACATATCCACAAAGGATGATTCTTCTAACTTCGCAATGCCACTTATTGACAAAAAAATTATTTTAGGTCACTTTGTCATGTCTCAATATCAATTATGGAAAATAACGTAATTCTGAAGAAGCCACGATAACAGTAACGGAAAACAAGTTGTATAAATGAACCTTTTAGGAGATGCTAAATTGGAGTTGATCCTTGACTTGTTATATTTGTGTAAGGTCTTTTATAGCTCATTCATGTAATGTCAATAATCAGATCAGTTCTTAAATTGTTCTTAAATGGTGAACGTGGACACATTGAAAAGCACTCTTATGCCATAATTTAGGACCATGTATCGATATTTACCTGGCAGGTGAAGTAGGAATTTGATTATATTGTCTAATTTCAAGGAATTAAATTGTAGTTGTAGTTTTGAATTTGTGATTAACCATGATTCACGTATTATCTTAATAACTTAAAATCATTTTTCAAATAAAAAATCTTAATAATTGTCAGTCCAATTATGTTAGAACTGAAATTGGAACGAAGTCCAGTCCTTGCTCCCAACAAAATTTAATAAACATCAAATTGCTACCTCAGTTGAAAATGAAAATTTATTTTTTTAATTTGATGCAACCTCAATTCAATATGGTTCTACCTCAATACTTATTTATTACCCTTAGTTCTTCTCTAGCAGCTCCTGTTCTGCTTCTCTAGTTGTTTTTCTTAAATGGCATCAATATTCTTCTTTTGCATCTCTCTCTCTTGTGCACCGGCTGAAATTATTTCCATCTCTGTCCAGCATTGACGTTTTCACTCTTTTCTCTTTCCTGGCGACCAATTTAACTGAATTTTTGGGGAGTAATTGGGCTTTCTAAGGTCTTTAATCTCTAATTCTTTGTCCAACTCAACCTCCAATCTTGTTTGTTCAACTGCATCATTTTATGTATACCATTAAGGGACTTACCATCCTCTGTGTTGTATGAAAAGTGTATGATTTATCTTGCTTCTGCTTGTATCCCATCTTCACTGTGACTGTCAATCTATATAATGTCTTTCTTCAGATTTTGGTAAACACCTCTTCTACACCTCCCTTTCTCAAATAATAAATTAGTATTGTATTTTTCTGGTATACAGATGTGATGTTATTATATATGTGCAGCTAGGAATTCCAATTGCGGCTGGCATGCTGCTGCCTGTAACAGGAACCATGCTTACTCCTTCCATTGCCGGAGCCCTTATGGGTTTGAGTTCAATTGGTGTCATGACAAATTCATTGCTCTTGAGATTCAAGTTCGCCTCCAAACTAAAACAAATTCATACAAACACTCATTTGCCCTCCAATACCTTAGTAAACAAGCAAAACAAAATGCAGGATTCATTTGCTAGTGGTAGATGGAGAGGGGCATGATATGGAAAGAATTATAGATATTTCTACATGCTTAATGATACACTCGGAACTATATTCATTTATACCATTTGGGTAGAGAAAAGAGTTTGATATTTTATTGTTTTAGCGTTACCAAGGACCAGATGTTGAACATATTCGAAACAGAACTTTTTAGACACACAATTGCTTCATTTAATATAGTAATTGTTATATGATAATTAATCATGGTAATTAATTATTATGTTTGATATAAATGCTTCTTGGAAATTTATATTCATAAATATTTCTAAAGATGTATTTCTTAGTCAACATAAATTTGTTACTCTTTCTCAAATTTTTATAATTAATTCCTATTTCTAAATAATATAATTGATCCATTACTTATCTCAAATAAGATATTTTTCATTCAGCAGATGTTAAGTACAGTTGAAGTGGATAAAGCTTATATTTTGTTTCCTCTCAAATTCCCTAATTTGGATTTTTTTTAAAAAAAAAGTTGTATTAAAGTCTTTTAAAGAGCAAAACAAAGTACATCAAGGGAAGCAAAATTCAGATAATGAACTATAGAGAAAATTTAACCAAGTGTAGAAGAAAAATTGACATAACTAAAGATCACACTTTGGTGTTTTTTAAGAATGGATTTCATCAGGGAGGCAACATTTGTAAAATTTAAAAAAAAAAGCCAATTGGGTGCAAATAATCATATTAAAATGAGGTGCTAGCTCCATACCAAACTTAACCCCTATATAGGATATAATATTATCCCTAAGTTTAAGAAGTCATAGTCTATAAGATGAATTTTTTTGGGATCAATTTTCCAAAAATACTTCTTTCCAGAATTGTGAATGTACCCATTTAACCCAGAAAGAGTCTTTATCATTGAATAACTTCCAAGTCCTTTTCCCATTAACACCTTATTCTGGACAGCTTGCATAACCTTCTAATTACCTTTATTTTTCTTTGTTTTTGGAATTTATTTGCTTTTGTTACTAACCATCTTAGGTGGGATCTCTTTTCCTAAGACTTACTGATAGATTCCCTTCTCTTTCAGGAATGGAATACCTGAATCAAGCAAGCCCCTTTAGATCTCCCTTAAAAATAAGGTGACTCCTTGTAACCTTAGTTTTCCTCTTACTGGTCTTAGTTCTCCATCAATTAGTTCCTTTTTTTTAGTTTAACTCTTAGTTATCCTATTGTCCTCAATTATTTCTCCCTAAATCACCCCTTGCCTCCAATTCTAGCTTAGTTTTTAGTAACTCTTTTGTATCTTTAGTTTATAACCAAAATTTTGAACATAAAGTCACTTCTTTTTATCATTTTTCCATGGCAAGCACTTATTATATTTTGATGCCTATTCTTAATTATTTGAGTGCCTTAACCTCTTCTCTATCTTCTTTATATCCACTTGGTTCTTCTATAGTCTTTCCTTCCTTTTTAACTCCTACTTAGTCTCCTTCTTTGCTAATTTAGGTCCAAATATGTTCCTCTCCCACTCATCTTTAATTGTTGCCTCTTTGTCTCTAGATGCTCGATCTACCTTGTATCGAACTCAATTTGGTTCCTTCATTAGTGTATTAGGGTTAACGCTATCTTAAGTCAAATGGTAAGTGACACATCATCGTGTAAACAATTAAGATACTATCTACCTCCATCTAATAATGAAACAATGGTTGTTGCCTTATCATTGGATGTTCTTAAAGACGATGCCTCAAAATGATTTACTTTATTGGATAAATTTTCATTAGTGCCTTATGGTTAAAGCTATCCTACCCTGCATCTCAGTGAAATTTTTATTAGGTGTTGTTGTTGTTGTTAGACAGATATTTTACGAATAATAGACCAGTCTTTCCTATTATGTAATCTTGAGCTTTAACTAATTGAAGGAAGGTAGGTTTTAAAGATGACATGTACGTCTTCAAGTTTAGTAATGAGGTTAACACAATGAGAGTACTGGAGGTTGGCCTTTAGCATATGCATGGGAAGCCTATAATAATGAAGGCCTTGAATGGAGCTTGCTGGGCAGAAATATGGTTATTCATAGACCTACCTCTTGATTACTAGTCAACACTAGGATTGAGTTATCTGGTAAGCTCATTTGACAAGATTATCTGCCTAGATAAACATAATGCATATTTGAAAAGGCTAGGATATGCAACAATTTGCATTAAAGTTGATTGATTAGGATATTACTAGAAAGAATAAGGTTAATTAAACTGAATATAATAGGTGAACCAAAAGAAATATAAACATCAACCAGTTACTAATGAAAGCTTTATAAGCCTTAAGCTTCTAAAATATAGCAACCAATAGGCATAATTTTGTTATAGGGGAAACGAGACTAGAGTAAGAACCACTTGAGACTATCATAAATACCTTTCCTCATCAGGACAGGGAGATAAAGTTCAACAAAATAAGGAATAAGTGGGATTAACCAAGTCCAATGAATAGGTCAATAATGACAACTCTATGAAGAGATTATATGCCAATATACTACATACGTAGGGAAAGCACAAACAAGAACCAAAGGCAAGTGACATTGAAAAAAATTAGGAGAAGGAACCTTTAATCACTGATTAGGAAACTGTCGGACCCCGCTCCCGGAGCCCGACTTGTCCCGGGTGACGAGCCTTGACTGGTGGCCCGTTCCCGAGACGCTGACTTGTTGCTGACTGAAATCTTGAGTCTGATACCCTAACACTGACACTGGCTGCTAACTCACTTTGGTGATGAGCTTATACTGACTTAAACATTAAACTCTGACTGCTCTTGATAATCTCAAGAATTTGACTTTTAGACCCATGTCCGTTAAACGGACATGAGTGTCCGTTAAACGGACATGAACTGGACTTGGGTACTGTTTTACCCGAGAGTGT
>JANKOE010000005.1:25608927-25634948 GCA_026284465.1 Erythroxylum citrifolium
AAATGGACCTGTCTCGTCCAACTGACTGATTTCTGAAAATGGATTTTCATGCATCCATAATAGCTGATTCTTGAAAATCATAACTTTCATGCTTCATTCATATTTCATGACTTTACTAACATCAATACTCATTCAATTCACATGTACTGCTCAATTTCTCATTTAATGACAATCATACACATTCAATGCCCATTTAATTCAAGCAATGTCAAGAGTTCAATACACATTCGAGGTTCATTTTTAAATACACATTCAATGTTCATTTTCAAATTTGTTAGAACTCATAAATGTCATTTATTATATAGTATTCATTTCTTACTAACATAAAGATAAATATGAAACCTACCTGAATTCTTGCTAATCTTTGTCTAATGATGCTCTTCCACTTGTTCTTCTCTTCCTCCTTGTTCTTCTTCAAGAACAATAAAAACCCAAATCAACATCATTTCAATTGAAAAACTACATAACATCTTTCATGAAATTGACTTGAGAATCACTAAACCCACTTCATATTTAAGCATTCCAACTCAAAACCCAAACAAAAACTCAAGCTTGAAATGAAGACTTACCTTAAATCTTCAACTACACAAGTGGATTCTTGGTTTAAGATAAAGCTCAAGCTATTCTCCACCTTTTTATCTCTTGAACTTTCTTCCAAAACCTTCTAAATCTCTTGCAAATCACCAACCCTAGCCAAGCTTTCTTCTTTTTCTCTTCTTCTCTCCATTCACGAACTCTCCTCCCTCTCTTCTCTTAATTTTCGTTCTCTTCTTCTATTTCCCTACCAATTCACTTATTCTCTTCTTTTTTTATACTTCTTTCATTAACTTAAGCCCATTAGGCTCAAGCCCAACTTATCCTTCTTCTTCTTATAACCTACACTTAAGCCCATTTCCTTCTTCTCTTCTTTCTTCTTTTATTTTTCATTAGGCCCAATTCTCACTTAAGCCCAACTAACACATTAAACATTCATCTAACTCTTTTAATTTCCAACTAACTCATTAAATTCCATTTATCACATGCTACCTAACTTAATTAATGCTATCATAATTAATCGATGTCATCTTAATTAATGCTAACTCAATTTACTTAATTTAGTCCAATCATGCTTAATTAATCATAAAAAAAATTTCGGGGCTAACAGAAACAATCATTATCAATTAACATCATAAAAATAAGAGTGGAGATAAACAAGTGATAGTTTCCATATAAGTTATTAAGGAATTTGTGATGACTACTAAGAAAAAATTAGGGATAAATCCTAAGAAGAAGACTACTAGTAATCCTTTAATCACTCAGGTATGTCCATAATAGTGATAGGTGTGTTATAGAGTGTGTTTTCTTAGATGTAGATTTTGTTATTAGGTGTTAACTTGGGTGAAAATCATGTATTTAAGATTTAGATTTATATTGTTATTAGAGTTTTTCCCAGATGATTTTTCTCCATATTTAGTGACAGATATTAGCATTGCCGCTAAACGAAATTTTTTCTGTCAATGTTACCGACGAAAATTAATTTTTCGTCGATAATTTGCAACAGTTTCTTTTCCGTCAGTAATTTTCCGTCGCTAATTCATGTTTTTCTTATAGTGCATTTTGTTCATGACTTAGTGGCTAATATCTATTTTGTTCTGCACTTCAAATTGCTAATATTATGACCAAGTTTTTATCTTCTTCCACGTTTCAATGTCTTTGTGACAAGCTCCTGATTACAAACCATCATGAGCTTGACAGGAGCTAATAACATTAGATATATGTATCTGGACTATTAAATCTTTACATATAGGATTATTATAGATATCAATCACTATAAATTTTCTACTGATTGTATTTTTCACATGTATGTTAAGGCTTACAAGCTTTTTCAATGGTATACAATTTCACAACTCCTTTAGGTTACATAAATTTTTGCATTTAGATCATAAACAAAAGCTCCATTGGAAAATATTATACTGTATATACATCACAACTTACACGAGATATTACAAGTTTATTTTTTCCTAATTTAGAAAAGTGCTTAATCAACTTTTTTTTTATAAGAAAAATATTTTAAATTGAGGATTAAGGCAAATAATTGCATTCATTAAGGGCAAATTGTGTTGATTTAAAAATCTTGCACAAGAGTAAGTATGCTTTGCTTCTTGTTGTTTTTGAGTTTGTTTGGTCATAAAACATAGTAAACACGCGTCTTGATGATGCTGAAGTTGCCTAACAAACGACACACTTGTGTTCGTTCGACCAACTATTTAACGTAATTTATGATAGGCATGACATAACCCTGCCTTCTGTGATTTGATCTTACGATAGCAAGGTTTGACTTGATATAGAAAAGGCAAGGCAATATTTTGTTGGATGTAGAGGCACGGGATAGATATAGGAGATAAATACACGCAAATTTTTATTTGATTCATTTTTAAAAAAAATGCATAATTTAATGTTTTAATTTAATTTTTAAATTTTAACTCACGCTTTTTCATTTATTTTTTTTATTATTTTTACAAAAATACAAATGATATATTTTAAATTAGATAACATAGATATATATTTCTTACAATTTAAATTAAAAAAATCATAATTTTAAAAATTCTCCAAAAAATTCATAATTTTTAACATTCTCCTACTTCTATATCAAGTAAAATATTCTTTTGTTTCAAGTAATCATAATAATTTTGTATTTTTAATACAGAAACCAAAGGAGTCGGAATCGGTAACAACACATGGCTACTGCACCCAAAAGAGTCGGAATCGGTAACAACTAACAACACATGGCTACTACATCCAAAATCAGACCCATGTTACTATAGCCCGTCCCGTCGTTCTTTATTACATTATCTATTTACTTTTTTTCTCTTTCCTGAACGAGAGATAATAAATATGACATCTTTATTTATATTTTAGAGAATGAGACATATTTTTAATTCTCACGTTTTGTTTTGATCCTTAATATATATATAATACACTACAAGTTGATAAAATTAACATATTTTTAATTCTCACGTTTTGTAATATTGTAAAAAAAAATAAATTTACAATATTTTATAACATTTTTTAATGTTCAAACTAAACAACAATAATATTTAGTGAGAATTTTACTAAAATATAAAATCTGAAAATGTTCTAATAATAAACAGTCTTATTTTTTCTTAGTAGAGTAAATTTTTGGTACAAATATGAGATTCAAAGTTACCAAAAACATTATAACTCTAAAAAAAGTGTATTGTTACGAATCAAAGAAAATATGCCGAAATTGTAGGGAAAAATATGCTGAAAATTGTATAAAATGGTTAATTTAAGGGAAATTCAAAGAAAGTAGGGGATCTTTACACGAAAGAACTCTCTCCGTAAAAAAGAAAAAAATATTTAAAAATTTAAAATATACAAAAATAGAAAAAAGAAAATATATTAATTTACAAATAAAAATTACACAAAACTATTATTAATAAAATTTAAGCAAAATAAAAAATAATATAATTATGCTATAACTATTTTATACAATTAGATTGTAAATATAAGTAGTGACGGATTCAGGGGCTAGCAGGGGCTATAGCCCCCCCAAGATTAAATTTTTTTTAGAATATATACATATATATAGTTTCTTGTCCCTACAAAAAATTTGTGGTTTAAGTTCTTGCCTCCCAAGACTAAAATTCTGGATCCGTCACTGAATATAAGCTTCAGTTAACTAGAGAGTTAATGAAATACGTTATGATATTGATAATGTTAAAAAAAATGTTCGATGAGATTTTGTTTTAAGTTTTTATATTACAAATCTTATTTTAAATATAAACAAAAAAATAAAAAATAATAACAGAAAAGTATCTTCTTTAAACTAAAACTTGAAAGGTTGGACAGGAGTTAGTTATCCCTAAAATGAGTGATTGCTTGCCCAACCACGACCCACAGCAAAACTTGAAAGGTGAAGCAACTCCCCTCCCAAGTCGAGAAAGTCCCAACGCGACTTTGTCCGAGTCTTATCAAACAAGCAACAACAATATTATATACGCACACATTCTCAGAAAATAAATATAAATTACCCTTTCTCTTCCCGGGAAATCAACAAAACTCTAGTCTTTCCCACACACACACACGCCTTCATCCTTATTTAAGTTAACCACTACACCACAACGAAATCTCTCTCTATAACTGTCACACACACACGCGCCGGTCTAAAATGGAGTCGTCCTTGGAGGAGTTCTTGAAGCAGTGCCAGCAGTCAGGCGACGCCGCCTACAGTGCCTTCAGATCAGTGCTGGAGAGGCTTCAGGATCCCAGTACCCGACCTCATGCCAGGATCTTCCTCTCCAATCTCCATAAACTCGTCGCCCAATCCGACCATTGCCTCCAAATGTACCATTTCCAGATCCAGGACATCTTCCTCGACCAATACGAAGGTACCTTTTAGCTGTCTGTATATGGTTGCTCCGGTAATGGAGGAATCAGAGGAGAGGTTACGAAGGAAGAGTTGGAGTTGAGTGTGTTTTTAAGTGTTAACGTATGAATGAAGTCAAGTTCACTGTTGGTCGATCATCTGTTACGCTATTGTTCGTTTCTTGTGAAAATAGTGTAATCAGAACGATTTAGAAAGGAAAGTAAACGCTTGTCTTATTTAACTAATAATTCTTTTAAGTTTTAAAATAAATCTACTCTGCTGTGATAGTTTTGGCATTTTGCTCAAGTTTCATTGACAGCCAATCGGGTTTGTCCCTCTAAAGTTGCGTTTTCGAAGAAAACAGATAGCAAGGTCAATCCACTTAAATTAGTTGAAAATGACTCTAAATCGTGGGATGGATTCCCCCTTCTTTCTTTCTTTTTTTCCTATTAATCCTAAAAAAGGAACCAAATGCTGAAGTCTTTGGTTATTCGATTTTGTCTTTATTTAAATACTTCAGAAGCCTTAACAGTGATACATGAATCGTTAATCTGTCACCGTCTTACTTATTCCATTTTGTCTTTATTTAAATACATCAGAAGCCTTACAGTGATACATGAATCGTTAATCTGTCACCATCTTACTTACCCTATATGTTTCTGTGGTGCTTTAGATTCAGTTATTCAGTAATCAAACACGGCTGAAAATTGGAAATGCAATCATAAACCACGGGCTTCCAAGTGATGGAAATGAATTAAGCTTAACATTGTTTTCAGCTCAATAATAGCAGAACTGTGTAGATGGACATGTCTAAATAAATATTGGAATATTCTTTATATAACATTGATAATCAGTATTTGCCGTTTGATTAAAATTTTCCAATATTCTGGGATTTCTATAATTTTTTTATCAATCCGTTACCATTCTGGATTCAGTGCTATAGCACGTCTAATAATATCTTCATGTTGCAGAACTTTTTTTTTTTTAATGGACAGGAGTTTCCTTCTTTTCTGGGTTGATGGCGAAAATCAGCTGACAGACTAAATGCCAAATACACGATCAATAAATACCTTGAGATTGCTCTCTTTTTTTTTCCTAATTGTTTTTTTTTTGGCTTTGAGAATGTTCAATCCTCTTTGGTTTCTTTCCTGCATAAATGAACTATTTTGAGCTCTTTCTGGATCTTCTAGAATACCCATTGTCCAAATTTTATTCTTTGTCACCTACTTAATATGGTACTTCTTTAGGTCAAATGGATGTAGAAAATGTATGTTGTGCTGTTGTTTGTATGATTATTCTTTTTCTGTTTCTTATATGATTAACTCATTCTGATGATTCCTTTTGTTATGGAACTGTCAAAGATTATTTTATTTATTCTGTGTACAATTTGAAAACCTATTTTCCCTGTGCAGGTTACCAGGGAAGAAAGAAACTGACAATGATGGTCATCCCAAGCATTTTCATCCCTGAAGACTGGTCTTTTACCTTTTATGAAGGTCTAAATAGACATCCGGACTCTATCTTCAAGGACAAGACTGTAGCTGAACTAGGTTGCGGAAATGGATGGATATCCATTGCCATTGCTGAGAAATGGTTACCTTCAAAGGTCATTGTTTGCTTTGAAATATATTTTTAACCGTCCTATGTGATGAAATATATAGAGTGCACAATTCAACATGTTGATAGAACTTGTTTGCTGCACTTTGGTTGATTACTGGATAGCCTTTTGCAGGTTTATGGCCTTGATATCAATCCTAGAGCTATAAGAATTTCCAATATAAACCTTTACTTAAATGCTTTGGATGAAAAAGGCCAACCTATTTATGATGCAGAAAAGAAAACCTTACTGGACCGGGTTGAGTTTCATGAATCTGATCTTCTAGCTTATTGTCGAGATCATGAGATTCAGCTTGAAAGAATTGTTGGATGTATACCTCAGGTATTGCTACAATTTACTGAAAAAAGGATTTTAATAAAGATAGTACACATAAGTAGTCTATGAAGTGACTGGTAAAAATATCGGCTTTTCCATTATTATCTGGGCTTCAGACTTGATCTTGTTTGTTTCCTTTATGCAGATTCTTAACCCAAACCCAGAAGCAATGTCAAAGATGATCTCGGAGAATGCAAGTGAAGAGTTTCTATATTCATTGAGTAACTACTGTGCTCTTCAGGTTGAGGAACATACTCAGTCAATATATGACCAATTATTTCATAGATGGAAAAGTACAAAAGTTTGGTATATGCAACTTAATTAAGCTTGGTAAATTAACAATTAAGATAGCATGTGGGGAAATATGGTTCTTAGATTTGTTTTACAAAGTCAAAACTCTGAAAAGATGTATTTAATTAAACCAAGTTGTGTATTATAGCTCTTTTTTGTCATATTTGGATGGTCAAGCTTTTTAGCTCATCAACTATGTAAATTTTTCTCTAACTGATTCTGGGTTAGATTTATTTTATTTATATTTTACTTTGATTTGTGTGGATGATGGCAGTTATTTGTTTTACTTATTGTATTTGAGTTTTAGTCTTGTAGGTGAAGATGGTTAAATGGACAATGATTAGGAAATTTGACGTAATTGTAAATCCTGATAACCTAGGTTCCATATCACAAAATTAATTTCTGACTTCCATTTTATGTAGGGGTTTGTTGAGGATCAATTTGGATTGGGTCTGATTGCTAGGGCTGTTGAGGAAGGAATATCTGTCATCAATCCTATGGGCATTATGATCTTTAATATGGGTGGCCGTCCAGGACAAGCAGTTTGTAAGCGCTTGTTTGAACGTCGTGGTTTTCGTGTGAACAAGCTCTGGCAAACAAAAATTCTTCAGGCAAGAGAACTATTCACAAGTGAAAATCATTTTCCTTCCAAAATGCACTCTCTCTGAGATTTTGTTCTTCCAGGCTGCAGACACAGATATATCAGCTTTAGTTGAAATTGAGAAGAACAGTCCACACCGCTTTGAATTTTTTATGGGTCTTACTGGAGACCAGCCACTTTGTGCTCGAACTGCATGGGCCTATGGGAAGGCTGGTGGCCGCATTGCTCATGCCTTATCAGTTTATAGTTGTCAACTTCGTCAACCAAACCAGGTTTACAGTTAATTAACAGTGGTTTTGTTCTACTAAATGTTTAGCTCTCCAGGGATTAGTCATTTATGAATATAAATTTACAGGTTAAGAAAATATTTGAGTTTCTTAAGAATGGCTACCAAGAGATTAGCAGTTCTTTGGATTTGTCTTTTGAAGATGATTCGGTTGCTGATGAGAAGATTCCCTTCCTAGCTTATTTTGCCAATGAGTTGAAAGAGCATTCATGTTTCCCATATGAGCCACCAGCTGGAAACACACGTTTTCGTAGTCTTGTTGCGGGATTCATGAAAACTTACTACCATATTCCGCTCAATTCCGATGTAAGAATATCTTCTCTGCTTAATTAGCAACTACTCACAGTGTTGCCCAGAGATATTTTCATGTTGCTACCATCAATTTTCATACTACCATAGATAATGCAAGCGCACTATTCTGTATCGAAAGAACAGATTTTACTAAAAAAAAGTTGGGAAACTTGCACAATATTAACTCAATAGTAGTGAATCTATAAGAATGATGTTTCTCACCACATATAAATTGAACTAAATATGGCATGAATAACTCCAAGGCAGCATAAAGTGAAAACTTCTGCACATAACTGATGTAGGACAAATAGAAGAATTATGAACTAGTAATTAAAAGCACAAAATTAGGAAATATGGCTGATATTAGGCTCTGCTGGAATATTGGGTTTCAAGGTTGAATTTTGACTAGGAATGTAGAAATTTCAGATTTTGTAAAGCTGGGAATTTAAGGTTTGATTGTTGGAATTTTAGACTAAGGATTTTAGGGTTTAATATGGCTGGAATATAGGTTTGAGAGTGCTGGAATTTAGGTTAGGATTGTTGGAATTTTTAGGGAAGAACACAAAGAATAGATAGTAGGATACTAGGAATCACTCCTAGGATCTAAGAATCACTCTTAGAAGAAAGCATCACGCCTTCTAATTGAAACCTCTCAAGTTGTAGAAAAATTCTAGATTGCTTCTTATTGATGAAAGACTAAGTACATATATATAGTGTTCTTAGAATCCTTATTCTAGTAGGAAAAGGATTTCTAATTTAAATCCTAATAAATGCCATAACAATTTCAGGAAGATATAATTCTTAAATTATGGAGTTGAGTGGAAAGCTATATGCTAGCATTTTATATTTGTCTGTTTAATGTTTCTTTCAAATTAAAGTTTCACATTCCTTGTGTTTTTACCAGTAGATGTGTTTTTGGATGATGTAATTCAAATTAATTATTCCAATATCTAGAATTAAGCAAATTTCTATTATTAAAATTTAGTTATTTGGGATATCAATTCTTTGTCGTTACCCTAAGAATTGAAATCTTGAAAAGAATAACTCAAAATTCAAATTCTTGGAAATGGAAACGTTCCAATTTTTATTCTATCAAATGAAATGTGATAGAGAAGCTGCTTCATGGTGCATTTTATGTCGGTAGAACATAGCATCTTTGTGTCTTTTTCAAATGAACCAAATGTGTTTCTCCTGCTAATTGCACTACTGATAATTGGCTTAGCCTCATGCATGCTGCATACGGAAAAGATAGTAGTTGATTTTACGTTTCTCCCAAATGTTTTCTCTATGTGCATCATAACTGTGCAATTTTTTGGATTTTGGTGGAGAAACTTTTTTTTTTTTGAAGTATGGAGAAACATATTTGCCATTATAAATAGTTAAGAGTTAATAAAATGAAGTAGCTGCTACAATGTTGGAGTCCTAATGATGTTATCCAGAATTCTATAGCATCCTTACCTGCCATGGTATTTTTTGCAGCCCAACGTAAAACTTTTATAGAAACCTTTTCACAGGTAATAAGTCCAAATTGCTTTACGTTTTCCATACCATATCTAATTGGTAATGAAATTGCTTTGCGTTTTCCATACCATATCTAATTGATAATGGTGGCAATGTCTTTTATGTACTTCTACCTGTTTCTAGAATGATGAGCCATTAAAACAGATGACTATTCTGTAAAGAAATTCTCTACTTTTAGTTATACATTATCTGAGAAGTATTACTGACTTGTTTGTTTCAATTCACTCAAGAATGTTATCATCTTTCCCTCAAGAACTGTAGCAATCGAGCATTCTTTGCGATTATTATCACCTCATCTTGCAATTGTTGATGAACATTTGACTCGACAACTGCCCCGTCAATGGTTGAGATCCTTGGAAATTATGGTAAGCTGTTCATTTATTGCATCTTTTTTTATCTCTTTAAGTGATTCTATAAATTGGAGTCTTCAAAATTCCATTGACCCATTGCTTTGCTTGGATAAATGTGTACTTTTCAGTTGAATGTAAAATACTTGGGAACTTAATGGGAGTGCATAATTTAAGTCCCTGTTTTCAGGTTGCTTAAGTGTCTCAAACATTGTTAGAACTTTGGTTTCTGGCAGTGATTTGTTACTTTAGGCAAAGTAAATGTTGTGTTAGTTTGAATGTGAAGCACTATAAGTTCACCATGCACATGCATACTTCTATTTGGTGCAAATCATATTGTTGTTGTTTATGTCTTCCAACCATCCACAATGGGCATGAAATCCTCTGTTCCCATTAGCCTATTCCAACCCTGTTTCTGCCCCAATATGATGTTGTTTTATGTCATTATGTACATTTAGACATACACGACGTCATATTGGGCGGAAACAGGTTTGAAACAAGCTAATGGAAACAGAGGATCTGAACCCTCCACAATGGATATCATTATGTTTATATATGCACTGACTCGTACCCAGGGCATTCCTAGCCTGAACTTCTGTTTTGTTTTTCTTATAAACTCAAATTCTGCTGTCTTTGGAGACCAACTCAGGTTGGAGTTTGTTTTCATGACTGGGCTCCATAGCCAACAAAACACCGAATAAGTTTCTGCTGAAATTCTGTAATAGCAGTGTCGAGATGAAAATTATTCCCTGTTGAATTGCATAAAGGTTCCTTCATGTTATAGTAGTTAATTCTTATCAAAACTGTCCTGCTTGGGAAATTTAAGCCTGGACAGAAGTTCATACTGGTTGTTGGATATGTAGTAACTAAAAACTATACTTGCAGGGTACGGAAACTGAAAAGGATGTCATCACAGTCATTGAAGCACCTAGACAATCAGATTTAATGGTAGAGCTTATCAAAAAGCTGAGGCCACAGGTGGTTGTTACGGGTTTGGCTCAATTTGAGGCAGTCACTAGTTCAGCTTTTGTGCAGCTCTTAGATGTCACTAAAGAAATTGGATCCCGCCTTTTCTTAGACATATCTGACCAATTTGAGCTATCCAGCCTTCCTAGTTCCAATGGCATCCTAAAATATCTTGCAGGACATCCTTTGCCTTCACATGCTGCAATTATTTGTGGCCTTGTGAAGAACCAGGTATATGCAGAGGTTTACTATTCTGGTTAATCACAATTTCCTAGTTGTTAAGTTTACCATTGCCTCAATTCAGTGTGTTGTCAAGTCAGAAGATCTATATCGTAATGGAAGTGACATACTTTCCAGGTTTACGCAGACTTAGAGGTAGCTTTTGTCATTTCAGAGGAAGAGGCTGTCTTGAAAGCCTTGTCCAAAACAGTGGAAGTACTGGAAGGGAATACAGCACCGATTAGGCAGTATTACTATGGCTGTCTTTTCCATGAGCTTCTAGCTTTTCAGCTTGCGGACAGGCATCCTCCTGCAGAGGTTCGTCAGTTTTTCATTTCTCTTTTCCTTCCTCTTTTGAAGTAGGGATCCTTTTCTTTTCTTTTTTTTCATATTATTTCATGTGCTCGTGGATTTTGCATTTCACAGATCGACTTGTAGGTCGTGTAAGTTGACTGGTTATCTAGTTTTGATTCTTGCACGATTACATTTTATTTTTCAAAATTGGTTAAAGTATGTCATGTGCTCTAGAGGGAATGTGGAAAAGCCAAATCAAGTGGAGTAGACATTGGAAGCCCAGCTATGTTGGTTCTGAATGATTCAGAACTGTCAATAGGCGAAGTAGAGAATTCTTCATTGATTCACATGGATGTAGATCAAAGTTTTTTGCCCAGCCCTTCTCCTGTCAAGGCAGCAATTTTTGAAAGTTTTGCCAGGCAGAACATGACTGAATCAGAAATTGATGTTACTCCTAGCATCAAACAATATATAAAAGACAGTTATGGATTTCCGATTGATAGCAGCACAGAAGTTGTGTATACAGAGAGCTCACAAGCTTTGTTCAATAGATTGGTTCTCTGCTGCATCCAAGAAGGGGGAACTTTTTGCTTCCCATCTGGCTGGAACGGAAACTTTGTTTCTGCTGCTAGGTTTCTGAAGGCAAATATTGTGAGCATTACCACTGACCCTAAAGTAGGATTTAAGCTGACAGACAATGTACTTACAACAGTACTCAAGGCTGCAAATAGGCCATGGGTGTATATATGTGGTCCAACAGTCAATCCCACAGGCCTGGTTTACAGCAAAGATGAGATGGATACCTTACTAACTACATGTGCAAAATTTGGAGCCAGAGTTGTCATTGATACTTCATTCTCAGGATTGGAATTTGAGGGCTGGGGTGGCTGGAATTTGGAGCCCATATTATCAAAGCTTAACTCTAGCAACCCATCTTTTTGTGTGACTTTGCTTGGAGGTCTGGACTTGAAGCTCCTCAGTGGAGCACTCAAATTCGGGTTTGTGGTTTACAGCCATCCGCTTTTGGTTGATGCATTCTTTAGCTTTCCAGGATTAAGCAAGCCCCATAGCACAGTGAGATATGCAGTAAAAAAATTGCTGAGTTGGAGGGCCGTTTTGGACACTCTCACAGAGAAAACAAAAGAGTTGAAATCAAGATCTCAACGCCTGAAGGAGGTAAGAGATCGTGATGCTCGAGGCCATGCATTTTTCAGCTTTTGTCTTTATAATATTATAAATGACTGTTACATCCTAAATTTCAGTTCATTCTATTAGTTCCTACCTAACGTTGAATTTAATATTTCAGCTTTGCTTTTCTCTTTAAAGTTCATTCTGGATTGATAGATTCGCTATTTCCAACTTCTTTGTTATTTACTTTTTCTTTTTCAAACAGACATTGCAGAAATGTGGCTGGGATGTGCTACAACCCTGTGGTGGCGTCTCCTTGGTCGCGAAGCCCTCAGGTTACCTTAACAAAGTTATTAAGATCAGAACTTCAGCTGACGACCTTTATGAAGTGAAGCTGGACGATAGGAATATAAGGGAAGCCATTGCAAGGTCTACAGGTTTATGCATCAACACTGGTGCCTGGACCGGAATTCCTGGCTACTGCCGCCTCACATTTGCCTTAGAAGCGAGTGAATTTGAACGAGCGTTGACTTGCCTTGTCAATTTTAAAGAGATCGTCGGCAACTAGAGAGATTAAATACACATGCTTCATAGAGTTTGTCTTCGCGATGAAATAAAGCAAATGTGCGGTTTCTTTTGCAGGACAGAATTAACCAACCTTTTCTCATTAGAATTCTACACCAGTTGGTCACAGGATTTGAGAACCAAAATAGCTTTTGGATTGCCGCCTTTGCCAAGTTCCTAAAAGCAAGTGGAAGTTAAATTAAACTTTACCCTTGAGTTTCTTCTGCCATTTTCCCAGTATCTTCCGTCGTTGTTCAGCACCATATTCTGACAAGAATGGGTGAACCTGTTTGTTGCACATGGTTATGAATTATTGTGATTGATCATCAACGTGAGATACCACAAAATCATGACGAAAAATTTTGAGCACTGCATGTCTTGCATCAAAAGTTTCAAATTGTTTCCCAGCATTGCATTCGTAATAGCAAAACAGGTACATGAAAAACAATCTTTATCACCATGACCAACTCACTCTTCGCAAGTTGACAGTGTGTATTAGATATAAATTGGGAATCATTTAATTATTGTTTTAGTATTCATTTAGCTGTCAAGAGTAATTTTGGCGACTCATAACGTATTTAGTTATAGCCTTTTATCTACTAAATTATTATAATAGCTTTTATTCTCCAAGTTCATATGAAGTATGATTCTTTCTTACTTTAGAACCTTGTTAGCTTTTATTCTCTCAAGTTTATATGAAGTAAAATCATTTTGGGGATAATATCCACAAAAGAAAAGATTCATAATTAATTGTAAAGAATTCTAACGAGGTAATGAATGGGCAAAATTTATATCCAAAAAATAAAAAACTCATCTCACTAATGATACCCATTCTGGACATATTAGGGCTACTTATTCTTTAGTTATACTAAGAAGGATCTTATGAATTTGATAAGATGTATAAATTAGACCCTGATGTTTTTATTTACAAAAACATTTAAAATATACCTTGAGTTGACAAAAAATTGAGTGAAATTAAGTATTCATAACACTAATATTGTATAGATTTTATAATATAATACGTGGGCCCTATTGTATCACATGGCATCCACATTACGTAGTGGAGCCCATGTGCTAGGTTTAAGTTATTTTTATAATTTTTATTTTAAATTCATAATTAAAACTAATTAAACATAAACTACTTAATTATAATTACCCTAGTTAACTAATTAAGTTAATTACAATATAATTAAATAAAATTCCTAAAATTTTCAGATAACAAGAAGAATCTTAATTCTCAATTTCTCTACTTAAGAATTTGACTCATTAGATAAAATAAGTGAGGATATGAAGTCCACAGATACTATTAACAAGATTACTCATGAAGCTTTCCTTAAAAAAGTGGAGGGATGTTCTCTTGATCCTAAAGAGTCTCATGGTAGTAATGCATATGGTAGATTTGGTGAAGAGCAATGAGCAAATGCTAGAAGGTGAATTGCTTTGAAATTTGAAATTTTTTGTCCGTTAACTTTAAATGGTGTATCAAAGCTTCTTTGTCAAAAGAGAGGGTTTACTATAATGGAAGTTACCCGTATGAAAATCATCATAAGAGGAGGCAGTTCTAAACATGGTTTAATTATTGCTTTGGATGAGGGTTTAGTAGTGAGAGTGTGTGTAATTTACCTGAAAAGGGCTACAAATGGAGACAAGAATGACTCTTCTGCAATGTTACTTAGAAGTATTTTCTTACTTCTCTTCCCATCTAGTAAATTCATTCTATGCTAGTTTATACTTCATGCCTTCATGGTTTATCTAAAATGCTACATGTGAAATATGCAGCTAATGGCGTATCATCTCCACTTGCAGATTATCAATCATCTAATCATATATAGAACTTAGAAGAGTAGTATGAATTAGGAGACGAGAAAAGCCAGCTAGGAGAAACACAAAAAGGAGAATGAATACATATGAGAGGAAAGCAACAAAAAAGATAAAGGTCCTAAAAGAGCACGTAAACAAGAGATGATTAAAAAAAAGAGAGAAGAAATGGAGTAGAATGCCTGAGAAGAGAGAAAAGGAGAGATCTACAAAAACAAGAAGAAAAAGAAAAGTGAGAAAATAAATAAAGTAAAAAAGAAGCTAGAGAAATAGATGAGAGAGGAGGCAACATCTAAAGAACAAAAAGACATAATAAAGAAACTTTGGGAGAGAGACAACAAGGTAGGACTTAATTTATATATAGAAGTAACAATTAAGAGATGAGTAAGCAATAAAAATTGAAAGAGCATGGAAAAAAAAGGCTACTTACCCAAAAAAAAAAACGGCTAGACAGGAAAAGCATGAAAAGAACACCGAGAAAACAATAATGAGGGCATTAGTAAGGAATTTCAATTGTTTCTCCATTTAGATTCACCTGCATAAAGACTTATTAGTAAGAAATTTCAATTGTTTCTCCATTTAGATTCACCTGCATAAAGACTATATTGCTGGTATCATCCTTCACCCTTTGGTGCTTCATTGTATTCGTAAACAACTTGAACAAGTTGGTGATGTATAAGCTGATTTTCAAATAGAAATTTTGATGGAGAAATTAGGAATTAGAGTTCTTCATGTTATTAAGGAAATTTGGAAATTTAGTTTAATCAGATAGTAATTAAGTTAATTAGTTAATTAGGGTTAATTGAATTAAAGTAGTGTAATTAGTTTTAATTGAAAATTTAGAATAAAAATTATAAAATATAACCTAAATATGATAATTAGGCTCGTGGCCTCACATGGATGCTATATGGTACAATAGGGCCCATATATCACATAATATAAAATTTATGCCATATCAAAACTAATGTGGTACATAACAGAGAAAGATTTAACGACGTCCAATTTTTTGTTTATTCTAGGATCATTTTAAATGTCTTTGTAAATGTTATAGTTCATTTTGAAGACTTTAAAATGTTTTGATTTAATATGTATTTTGATGAAAGTGTTAAGATATTGGAGAATCGCTGAATTAGTGGGTGTTGATTACATGCTGCCTTATTTAGTTCATTTATTTAGGAAATCTTGTACATATCTTTATTTACCTTTTGTTGTATAATCCGTCAATATTTTAGGTAGTGTAGCCTTATTTAGGAGTTCCCTAATTAGGTTTTTCTGCTTGTATATATTTCTGGTTTTCGGGTTAATGGAGGCAGAATTCTGATTCTAAAATCACTTGGTTCTTTACATGGTATCAGAGCCATGGGTGATGGAAAGAAAAACGAGAGTTCTGAATTAGACAAGAAAATGTCCAGTCCTTACACACTGAGCTTGAATGACAATCCGGGTAACTTGATTACCCAAGTTCAGTTGAAAGGCGAGAACTATGAAGAATGGGCACGAGCTATGCGAACGGCATTGCGAAGCAAGAAAAAATATGGTTTTGTTGATGGATCTATCAAGCAACCAGCAGAGGATTCACCAGAAATTGAAAATTGGTGGATAGTTAACTCTATGTTGGTTTCTTGGGTGTTTAACACCATTGAACCCACACTTCGTTCAATAATTTCCCACATGGAGAACGTAAAGGATTTATGGAAAGATATTAAACAAAGATTTTCTATTGGGAATGGTCCATGAATGAAACAATTGACATCAGATTTGGCAAATTGTAGGCAGGATGGTCAATTAATTGTCTCTTATTTCAAAAAACTCAAACCGTTATGGGATGAGATAAACAATTATGATCAAATTCTAGTTTGTGTTTGTACAGGTTGAAGCAAGAAGAAGAGAGAGTTCATCAATTTTTGATGGGCTTGGATGAAGAAGGATACGGAACAGTCCAATCTAATATATTGAGCACTGAACTCTTACCCAATCTGAATCGTACCTATACTATGGTTATATAGCAAGAGCGGGTGCGAACCATGACACGAACAAAGGAAGAAAGAGATAATCCTATGGATTTTGCAGTCCGGGTTAATGGTAGACATTCAAAGGGGGGATAAAGATAAAATCTCCATTTACTCTAATTGCGACAAAGAGGGACATGAAGCTGGAAGTTGTTTTCAGTTAATTGGCTATCCAGAATGGTGGGGTGACATGCCACGTGAAACTTCTGCTAGACGAGGAGGTGGTCAAAAACGTGGCCATGGAGGTGGACGATATAAAGGAGGAACTGCTCGCGCCAACACCACACAAGTAATTAGAGTTGGTGGTGGGCATGGAATCGTGACAGATTCGGATCGTAAAGGCCGCAGTGGATTGAACAATGAACAGTGGTCAACTTTGCTGAAAGCGCACATCAGAATGGTACCAATGAAAGATTGACAGGTACGTAGAGGACACTTCCTTGGATTATTAACACAGGAGCTTCTCATCATATGATAGGAATATTTTCATTTATTAAAGAATTGCATGATATTGTACCACGCTCAATCGAGTTACCTAATGGAGAAAGGATCACGGCGGTGAAAGAAGGAATCGTGTTGATTGGAGGAGACCTGAAATTACAATGAGTTCTTTATGTGCCCAATTTGAATTGCAATTTAATTTTCGTGTCACAACTGCTTCATGATTCAAATTTGATTATCCAACTTACTAAGAAAATTTGTGCTATATAGGACCTAAGTTTGAGGAATTTGATTGGAGCGGGTGAGCAACGTGAGGGGTTGTACTTTCTCAAGGGAGTGGCGTCAAAGTAGCTGACGAGGGATCTTTTGAGCTTTGGCATAAGAGAAAGGGCCATCCTTCTCCTAAGGTGGTGGAATTAATTTTAGAAGCTGGTAGTGTAGGTAGGAAAATCAATAAAACTTGTGAGGTTTGGTTTAGAGCAAAACAAACAAGAGAGATATTTTCTTCCAGTGATAATAAAGCTGAAAGTTGTTTTGATTTGATACATTGTGATTTGTGGGGACCTTATAGAGTCCCAGCATCATGTGGAGTAATTTATTTCTTGACAATTGTTGATGATCATTCTCGTGCTGTGTAGATATATTTGCTAAATGGAAAACATGAAGTGGCTTGTGTTCTTAGAAAATTTATTGTGATGATTAAGTGCCAATTTGGAAAGAAAGTGAAAGTTGTTAGAAGTGATAATGGAAGTAAATTCATGTGTATAAAGAAATATTTTGATGAGCAAGGAAAATTGCATCAGACTTCTTATGTAGGAACACCTCAACAAAATGACCGAGTAGAAAGAAAACATCGCCATATTCTTAATGTGGCAAGAGCCTTACGTTTCCAAGCAAATTTACCTATAGAATTTTGGGGAGAATGTGCTTACAGCTGGATATTTGATTAACATGACTCCATCTATATTGTTAAATGGTAGAACCCCATATGAGATGATATCTGGGAAAGTGCCATCTTACAAACAGATTCGGGTTTTTTGTTGTTTGTGCTATGCGCATAATCTGAATAAAGATAAGGACAAGTTTGCTAGTAAGAGTCATACTTGTGTATTTGTTGAGTATCCATTTGGTAAGAAAGGATGGAGATTGTATGATTTAGAGACTAATGAATTCATTGTGTCAAGAGATGTAGTGTTCGTTGAAACAGCCTTTCCATATGAGCAAATGATAGGTGATGAAAGCTATAATAATGGAATTGTGGAGTTGGGTAATGAAATTGGGAGTGATGAAGCAGAGGAACAAAATGAAAGTGTACGTAGAGTTGATGAGGTAAGCCAAGAAATAGAGGAGTTGAGCAGAAGGGGAAAGAAATGAAGTAGTGGCAGAGAAACTTGGTAGAGGACAACGAGTCAAGCAACCTTTTGTTCATTCGAGGGATTATGTAACAAATAATTTGGTAGAGGACAACGAGTCAAGCAACCTTTTGTTCATTCGAGGGATTATGTAACAAATAATGTCAGAGTAAGCTCCTCGTAATGCTCACCTGCCCAATCTAATTCCTCAGGTACACCTTCCTTTTTAGTACATTATGTGAGTTATGATAAATTTTCTGCACAACATTGATGTTTCTCGGCAGCCATTACAGCAGGGCATTAACCGAATTCTTATGCCGAGGCCATGAAAGATGAACGATGGAGAGAAGCCATGCAAACAGAAATACAGGCTTTGGAAGATAATGGTATATGGACCGTTGAAAGTTTACCATCTAGGAAGAAAGCTATCGGGAGCAAATAGGTGTATAAAATTAAATACAACTCTTATGGCAATGTTGACCGGTACAAGGCACGATTAGTGATACTGGGAAATGATCAAGTTGAAGGGATAGAATATCAGGAGACTTTTGCTCCCACCGCAAAAATGGGTACTGTGCGCACTTTTCTTGTCGTTGCCGCTGCGCAAAATTGGGAACTCTATCAAATGGACGTCCAAAATGCCTTCTTATACGGTGATTTGGAGGAAGAGGTTTACATGAAGATGCCACTTGGATTTACTTCTCCATCACCAAGAAAGATTTGTCGACTTCGCAAATCTTTGTATGGTTTGCGACAAGCACCTAGAAGTTGGTTTGCGAAACTAGCTGCATCTCTTGAAGCTTATGGGTTTCAGCAATCATATTCAGATTACTCTTTATTTATTTTTCGAGCTGGGCTTGTCCAGTTGAATGTACTTGTATATGTTGATGATCTAATTATCTCTGGCAATGATGTCTCATCTTTACAATAGTTCAAACACTATGTGAGTCGTTGCTTTCATATGAAGGACTTAGGGAAGCTGAAATTTTTCTTGGGACTTAAAGTGGCCAAAAATTTAGATGGTATTTTCTTGTGCCAACGTAAGTATGCATTATATGTGATTGCTGAGGCTGGATTATTGGGTTCTAAGTCGGCTGCCACACCTCTTGAACAACATCATAGGCTCGCCCTTACAAAGAGCAATGATATGGATGATCCTGCTTGGTATAGATGGTTGGTGGGGCGGCTTATCTATCTTACCATCACTTGACCCGAGTTGACTTGTTGTGTGCATATTCTTGCTTAATTCATGCAGCAACCGAAGCAAGCACATTGGGAGGCTGCTCTTCGCGTGGTACATTATTTGAAAGGTAATCCAGAATAGGGTATTTTGTTACATGCCAATTGGGATCTCAAGTTGATTGCTTACTGCGATTCTGACTGGGCTAGCTGTCCATTGACGAGATGATTGTTAACTAGATATTTTCTTTTTTTGGGAAACTCACCTATCTTTTGGAAAACTAAAAAGCAACACACAGTGTCTCCTTCTTCTGTTGAAGCTAAATATCGATCTATGACCACCACGACTTGTGAACTGAAGTGGCTGAAAGGGTTATTGGACTACCTTGGTGTAACACATTCTGAACCTATACGTTTATTGTGACAGTCAGGTAGCTTTACATATAGCTGCTAATCCTGTATACCATGAACGTACTAAACACATTGAAGTGGATTGTCATTTCATTCGTAATGAGATATTGACCGACAACATTCGCCCCGTATATATACGCACTTTCCTGCAACTTGCTGATATTTTCACCAAGGTACTAGGAAAGGATTAGTTTCGTTTTCTTCGTTGCAAGTTGGGCATTGGAGATGTCCATGCTCCAACTTGAGGGGGATATTGGAGAATCGCTGAATTAGTGGGTGTTGATTATATGCTGCCTTATTTAGTTCATTTATTTAGGAAATCTTGTACATATCTTTACTTACCTTTTGTTGTATGATCCGTCAATATTTTAGGTAGTGTAGCCTTATTTAGAAGTTCCCTAATTAGGTTTTTCTGCTTGTATATATTTTTGGTTTTCGAGTTAATGGAGGCAGAATTCTAATTCCAAAATCACTTGGTTCTTTACATAAGAGTATAAATTACACTTTTTTCCAAATAAATTTTTATAAGACAAAAATTTAATAAGTGTCTACAATATTTGTCTTTTATAATCGAGCATTGAGTGATCATATTGTTAGATTTTCTTACATAACAAATTGGTCCCTTACTTATACATAAATTACTTTTCTTGAAAAGTTAAATAATATTAATGAATGAATAAAAGTTGCAAAGTTTCAGGAGCACCTAACAATAAGTGGTGCTCCTTCTAACTTAACAAAACAAGGTTGAAACATTGACGTCTACCCGATCTTGAAGACTCCTCCTTGTTCTATCTATTGCTTTCTAGTGTTGTTGATCCTGTAAGCCTCTACAATCCATATGCTACAACTTTTAGCATCTTTGGTTAAAACATGTTGTTCTCTTATCTGTTGTATCAACTCAAGTAATACCTATATTTCATCATTCTTTGCCATCTTAAAACATTTACCGTTTCTTTCCATCTATAAGTTGTACATACAAGAGCCAAAAGCTACTATATACACTTGTATGTACCATTTTGGTGCAATTCCTCAAAGAGCATTGCCAGTCCACGAACTTAACATAAAGTCAAGTCTTATCATTTAACAAAATTCCAATATTTGTATCTTGATCATCTAGGAGAATTTGCAATTAAATAATAAACGAACAAGATTTTTAGAGTTTTCCTTACAAAGATGGAACCTATTGGTCAAGTTTAGGAACTTTAACCTATCTATATTGCTGAGTCTATTCTTATCTATTAGCCGCATGAATAAAGCAATATTAGGTAGCAGATTCGTACTCCAAACTATCTTGGACCCTTTAGTCTTTAGCCCCTCATTCTAAGAACCTCTTTGCAAGAGCTATTTGTAAATTTTTCAAAAGGACAACTACTCTATGCATAATGGCCTACATTCTTTAGATTCAGATCATTATCTTAGTAAAATATATATAAGTTCTATAAGATAGTTTCTCTATTGATTCTTGTCGATCCATGTATTCACTTTTAAGTTGATAGGACATATATCTATTAGCTTGTACATAAGTTGAGTGTTGCACAAAGGCCCAGTTTCACTTCAATTATCAAAGTATAGAGAGGTTTTTTCCTCACTTCCTACTAAAGCATTTGATTTCTTGCTAGTTTGTTCCTCAACTTGAGCAATTAGGCTATAAACCATAAGAAGGAAAGCCTATGATTGGTTTTATAGATGCTTTACCCATCAACAAATACATATAGACCATCTTAAATATAAACATTTTTTTTGGGTATAATATAAAGATTCTTTATTCTCCATTAGCCTCCATAATTTTTTGGCCATGAAAACTTGGTTGCTAATATTTATAAGTGTGATTCCCAGACCCCCTTCTGCCCTTGGTTAATAGACTTCAATCCATGCAGCCTTAGCATTAAACTTACTATTATGTCTACCTGACCATAAGAAGCCCCTCATTAATCTATATATAGCCTTGGAGAGTTTTTTAGAAAGGAACACATACAATGACCAATGTATATATAGAGAGCTCAAGATAGAATTTATCAATTAGATTTTCCAGCATATGATAATAACTTATTACACCAATTGTTTAATCTCCTTCGGACCTTTTCTAGGTGAGGGAGGCAATCTCTAAATTGAACTTTTCTTATAGATATTAATAATCCAAGATAGCTAAAAGGAATGTGGTTGATCTAAATATCAGTGATTACTGAAAACCATCTTGTATAATAAAAAGCATCATTAGAGAGTAACATATATCTTTTTTTTTTGTATTTAAACCCAACCTAGATAGCTTCTTGAAGATATAGAGAGTTTCTTAGGGTAATATACTTGTTATGAGCTTTTAAGAAAATTAAGAGGTCATTTGCAAAGGAAATGTAGAGCTTTTTGCATCTGTTATATTATTTGAAACTCTAATCTTAAGAAATGTTGCCCTTTAGCATTCTTGTCAATTTTCTATCCATAGGACGAACAAGTATAGGGATATGGAGTTCCCTTTTTCTTACTCCTCTACACCCCTTAAACATCTATTTGGTTCTCTATTAATAAGCTCACTTAATGATATTCTTGTTATGCATAATTTCATCCGATTCCTAAAGTGACTATAGAGTCCAAAAACTTCTAGAAAATTGAGAATAAACTCATAGCTTATTGAATCATAAGCTTTATGAAAATCCACTTTTATGATACAATTCTTTGAAGATCTAACTTTACTGTATCCTATGAGGAGTTCATTGAAGATCTAACTTTACTATAACTCAAGCCAAGCTTGACATGTGATTTTGCACGTAACTCATGTTTATATATTGTAACCTCATCCAATGTTATACGAATATTTCCTTTTGTTGTGGTTGTAATGTGCATTCTCCTATTACCATTTATTGTCAGCGGTAACTAAAGAATTGTGATCGACATAAGGGTTATTGATATACAATACCCACCAAATTTCATATATTTTCCATTTGCTTGCTTAAATGTTTTCAGAGCTTAGTATTTAATGAATTTTTGGGAACCCTTAGTTTTAAAATTAAAAGTTTTCATATTTTATTTTTATTAAAACTTCTTGATATAAACTAAAAATTAAATAAAATAAATATCTAACATTTTATGCTTCTATAATTGTTCAACCTATTTTGTTTTAATAGTGGTTCAGCCGGATTCTGTAAGGCTGGAATATCACTATTTTGATCCATGATCTTGTGGAGCTTTGCCAATGGAAAACCTGCAAGACAAACAAAGACTCTCCGGGGGGTGTTTCCCGGAAGGCCCCTCCGATGCTCAAGTCAGTCTTTTTTTAGAGTTTTTGGTTTTGGAAAACAAAGAGACAACTAGGGTTTCATCGTCGTACCTGAATTACGTTAGAATAACACCATATATACCTGGGATTGTCATTAGGTTTAGGTCTTTTCGTGAGTTGTAACGTTTGCATGGGAGTCTAACACCTGCTGGGCCGAACGGGCTGTGATCATTAGGCCATCAATATCAAGGTCTGGAGCTGGGCCGGTTAGAGTCGATTCAGCCGACCCGACCATAAGCCCCCTCCCACTCCTCGAGTCTGACCGAAGAGAAGGGTCAAAGGAGTACATAAAGATTGCGTGACCTACCTGTGTGACAGCTTGTGGTGAGGCCGGTCGCTCGGAGGTCAGCGCTCCACGTGCTATAATTCTTTATGAGGGAAAACTGATCGAGCTAGCGAGCTGTCGTTTGGACGACAGTTGGTCGATCGATTAAGTCGTGTTAAAGAGGGGTGATTAATAGGCTTATACCAAAGCAGGGCGCCAGGTCGATCGGCAATATTTGGGCGTGAGCTAAGTGTACTCAGCACTTGACAATTCGTACCTTCTAAGCGCCGTTCGGAATCTGAAACGATATGCCCTCTCAAGTCTCAACTGCCGCATAAGCGCTGAAATCCAAAACGCTTGACGCAATTATCATTGATAGTACCCCTCTTCTAGGCGTCACCTAAATTTGGAGCATCGCGCCTCTTGGACCACCGTGCATTTACCGCGCACAACTACGTGTGTCCCTTCGTTTGCCGCACCACTTCAGCCTCTTAGATTTTTCCACGTAGCCAATCTAGATTGGCATGTTTGTCCGACTGATACCTATAAATTCTGGGTTGGATAATTTTTTTCTCATTTTGCATGGCTTTCCTTAGCCACTTCCCTTTGTCTTTTATCTTTTCCTCCCTTATTGTCAGGATGCGTCTTTTACGCGTCCTTTCTCCCTTTTTCCATCCAAAATGGCTTTGCCAGTGCCGAGATCATACCTTTTTCCAAAAGGAGAAAAAGGGATAATCGAGACGGAGCGAGAGGTAGTTCCTGACGATTGATATAGAGCGAGAGGTAATCTTTGACGAGGTCCTGTGGTGGCGCTGTCACAGGGCTTGTCAGCCAGTCTATCCATTCAGAGCAGATTGTTCAACTTTGGAATGGAGAAGCTCATTGATGATACGTGCAGTAGACTGGGTAGGAAAGATAAAATTAGTAGTAGACCGGGTAGGAAAGATGTTCCTTTTCTAAATGCTCATCTGGTCGAGCTTGTGACCAGGGCGGATTTGTTGGAAATAAAAAGAATCTTGTTTTTATTCTTTCGTTCACTCTTTCAATCTTGTCGAATGGAGCTTCGAACTATTGCTGACTTTGTATAATAGGCTACCCTCTCAAATAACACATAGTGAACTGGCTCGTCCGATGCAAGTCGGTCGATCATTCGATTCGATGCGAGCAGGTCGATCTGGGTATCCGGACCGAGCGATGTCAATGCCGAGAAGTTGTTCGTTGTCGAATAATTAACTGATTGCCGACCGACTAGTTGATTGTCGAATGATTATTTATTTACTCATTTGTCAATCGATTGGTCGATTATTCGTTTGTCGGTCGATTGATCGATTGTCGATCGATTGGTCGTTTTTCGATCGTTATCGAGGCCCGAGCATTGCTCGAAGGCCAAGCTGTGTCAAAATTAGTCGAGTTGACTGATTGGTCATTTGTCAAACGTTGTCGAGGCCCGAGCATTGCTCGAAGGCTGAGCTGTGTTGAAATTAGTCGAGTTGACCGATTGGTCATTTGTCGAACGTTGTCGAGGCCCGAGCATTGCTCGAAGGCCGAGCTGTGTCGAAATTAGTCGAGTCGACCGACTGGTCGTTTGTCGAACGTTGTCGAGTAATTGGTAGGCTGCTTTGCCCTTAATCTGATTTAATTAGATCTGCCATAAAATCTGAGATTCTTTATTGACGTCGATAAAAGTGTGGGCCGTTAAAAAACCTGACTGGCATAACTAGGAAAAAGGTTCCCACAACAAATGCATAAATGGCAGTAAAATGTGAGATAAAGAAAACAAAGCAAGCTTATCTATTGGTAAAAAGCCTTCAGGTTTTGAGAGCTCCAGGGCCTAGGCAGAATTTTGCTATTCGTGTCGCGCAAGATATAAGAGCCATGCCCGGTTTGCTTGACCACTTGATAAGGTCCTTCCCACGCTTGCCCGAACTTTCTAGGATGCTTCCTGACCGCTTCGGCTTTCTTTAACACATAACCACTAACCTTTATGTCGCTCGGTCTCACCCTTTTGTTGTAGAACCTTGTCGCTTTTTGTCTGACGGCTTCTGACCGAGCGGCTGCTTTCTCTCTATCTTCGCCAAGGAGTACCAACTCTACTCTGCGAGCCTCATTATTCCGTTCTTCTTCGTAATTCGATAGTCTTTGATTAGGCAGTGCCACTTCTACTGGAACTAAAGCCTCTGCCCCGAAGGTCATTCGGAACGGCGTTTCTCCTGTAGCTCCATTTGGGGTAGTCCGGTAAGCCCATAACACCTCATCTAGTTCGTCTACCCATATCTTACGACCATCCAAGCGCTTCTTGAGGGCGTTCATTATTTTCTTATTGGTGTTTTTCGCGAGACCATTTCCCTGAGGATGGGCCACCGAGGTCAGCTTGAGCCTTATCTTTAACCGATCACAGAAATCTCTGAACTTATCATTATCGAACTGCCGACCATTGTCCGTAACCAACACCATGGGCATCCCAA